>CM056049.1:367448008-367820570 GCA_029574335.1 Rana kukunoris
AAAATATGATTAGAGCTGTGCTGCATCAGCCCACAAGCTTGTGCTGCCTTTAGCTTTTTTGGTCTGTTAGGTCTTTTTTGTTCTGAGTTATTCAGCACTGGTACATACTGTAATTGTTTCAGTTAAAATTTCAAACTTCTTTTTTGTGGTCAGTACAATTCTTGCCTTTTTAAGAGGACTGTGTTTGTTTTTTGTTTTTTTCCTCTTTGTCACATTTTAATTCCTCCAATACATGACCAGTAAACCTAAACTGCAGTGTGAATTGTACAAAAGAACAATTTTATATCATTGTGTAGTATTTTTATAGATGTATGGTACTGTGCAAAAGTTTAAAGCGGATCTCCACCCTAAAGTGAAGATCCGCTGATCGGAACCCTCCCCCCCCTCCGGTGTCACATTTGACATCTTTCAGGGGGGAGGGGGGTGCAGATACCTGTCTAAAGACAGGTATCCGCACCCACTTCCGGCCCGCAGTCTCGGGCAAAAGACGGGCTTTTCCCGTTGTATGCTGGGAACTCTCGGCTCCCAGCACACAGCGGGAGCCAATCGCGGGCGCAGCGCGACTCGCGCATGCGCCGTAGGGAACCGGGCAGTGAAGCCGGAGCGCTTCACTTCCTGGTTCCCTCGCCGTGGATGGAGGGGGGAGCAGCAGGGTGACGAGCGATCGCTCATCCTCTGCTGCGGACGCTGCTGGACTCCAGGACAGGTAAGTGTCCTAATATTAAAAGTCATCAGCTGCAGTATTTGTTGCTGCTGGCTTTTAATATTTGTTTTTGGTGAACCATCCGCTTTAAGTCGGGTGTCAAAAAAATGCTTTAAATTGAGAATGCTTTCAGAAATGCACGAAATGGAAAGTAAATGAACAATGGAGAGATCCAAATCAAATCAATATTTGAGGTGCCTTCAAAATGGCATCAATTCTTCTAGGTACACTTGCACGCAGTTTTTGAAGGAATTCGGCGGTTAGGTTGTTCCAAATATCTTGGAGGACTAACCACAGATCTTTTCCAGATGTAGGCTGCCTCAATTCCTTTTGTCTCTTCGTGTACACCCAGACAGACTTGAAGATGTTGAGATTGGCCTCTGTGGGGGCCAAACATCACTTCCAGGACTCCTTGTTCTTCTTTACACACAAAAAAAAGTTCTTAATGACATTGGTTGCAACATTGGGGTCATTGTCCTGCAAAATTTAGAGCCAATCAGTAATTGTTTGACCCCCAGAGAGGCCCGATCTCAACATCATGGAGTCTCTGTCTGAGATTACATGAAGAGACCGAAGGAATTGAGGCAGCCTACGTCCACAGAAGATCCATGGTTAGTTCTTCAAGATGTTTTGAACAACCTACCCGTTGAGTTCATTCAAAAACTGTGTGCAAGTATACCTAGAAGAATTGATGTTTTAAAGGCCAAGAGTTGTCACACTAAATATTGATTTGGATTTTTCTTCTGTTCATTTACTTTCCATTTTGTTTGTTAATAAAAAAATAATCTATCAACACTTTTATTTCTTAAAGCATTTTTTCACACCTGTCTAATGCTAGCCATACACTAGTCGAAAAAAAACAATCGTTCAAACATTTTCAAAAAACGAACACATGGTCGTGAGAGCAAATAATATTGCCATGATTTAATGGCCAAATTTCGAACGATAAATTGTTTAGTGGACATAAAGAAATACATTTCTCGTTTTTTTTGTTTTTTGCTTCTGGGTCATATATACATAGTACCAACAGTTACATTTTTAACAGGCAAGAAACACATTAACCTTTCAATGTATTATCCATACGGCAGAAGTTTTCCAAACTTGTCCTTAGATTCTTTCGTTTTTTTTGGGGGGTCAAAAACATCACAACCAATTGAAGATTTGTGTTCATTAACTTGACGAAAAATTAAAAAAACTGCCCGAATGGTAGATTTTCAAATGATTTTTTTTGTCTAGTGTATGGTCACCATAAGACATTAGCACAGTACTGTACATTAAGACGTTTTAGGTGCTTTACAGGAGTTAAGGGGCTCTGTAGTGAAAACACAAAACCTGTGTTATTTCAACTACCCTGCTTTTTGTTGTAGTAAATTATTTTAAAGCCAAACTCCAGGAATGCAGCATTTTTGTAAAAAGTGCAAGCATACTATGAGTTAAGTCCAATGAGGTGCATATGCCACCTTGTGAACTGCTCTTTAATTTACACCTGACAGGTTTGTAGTGCTCTAGACAGATGGCTTCTTGAGCTCTAACCGTGGACGTTCTGGTCTTGGCTCCTTCAAGTCCAGAATTAATTGAATCACTATGCCTGCCTCTCCCCTACTTCTGCCCAATCACAGAAGCCTTTGTATTATATGAACTCATTCACATACTGTTCATGGTGGAGGCGTATTATGGTCTTTTTCTCTTGGGTGCAAAAGGACTTGTTCTGGATTTTCCTTGCAGTAAGAAGAAAAGTCAGTGACGGTAGAGTAGATTCTCCAGTGCAGTTAGTTTAATGAGCAGCTCTTACAGTACATTAGAAAACGGTGACATGTGCTAATGTACTGTATGCACAGCCATAAAGGGAACTTGTACCAAGAAATACCCCACCGCCCAGAGGCGATTTAGTTTGCATGTGCCGCGCTATATAAGTTTTTCATTCAAATACAGCATATAGAAGCCGAACTCCTTCTAAACATGATGGTTGATTTGCTCTGATTGGATGCTGATCTGCAGACCTTTTTCGACCATGCCTCTTCTACAGAAGCTTCTGTTGGACCGGCTGCCATACACAAGCCGAATGTCTGTCTGCTGGTTTCTATTGAACTGGCTAATGCTCCCCTTGTGTACAGCCCTTAAGTATGCGGTGAAAGAACTGCAGAGACAGACTTTATCTTTAGTAAAAACTACAGGTCACAATGATCAGATGTAGGCAGCTGATCTTAAAATGCATATCTAAACAGTTTGTGTAAAAGTTGAGGTAGACCCTATTCCTTCCACTCCCTAAGCCTTGCTTTAAAAACTTTCTAGTATTTGGGTGGTAAGTTTCTTGAGCCAGAAAAGTTGGTGGCAAGCTTGCATTTACAATAAAGCAGAGGCTGAGTTCCCACCTCCGACAGATGCAGCTCTCAGCAGGGGTCTGGTGTGTCCTTGTTCTCCGTTTCAGGAACACATTTTTGCCTAAATTCGGCCCTAAAATGGCACCAAAGATGCACAAGACTCCTTTGCAAGCCTCTCCACACCTGAGATATTTGAACTGGCTCCATAGAGAGCAGGTCACAATCTCCTGTCGTGTGAATTAGATGCGGAAAAACCTGCAACTAATTTGCATAGGTGTGAACCCAGTCTAAAAGTTTCACTTCAATCTCCGCTGACTAAAAATGTGATTTTTTTTTTTTAAATGTGGTTTTCGCCAATGGCAGACTCTAATTTTTTATTATTTTTATGCTCGGTTTGTATTGCCTATGTCTGCAGGTTTATAGATATGTAATGACACCTTATAGAAAATGTCATTATACAAAATAAGGTTAAAGAGCAAGTAAACCCTGATGACCTTTCTTTATTCCCCTTCAAATTTAAAGCATATTTGGCTAGTAAGCATTGCATACTAGGCCATTATGTTACATTTACCTGCAAATGAAGCCCGCCATGTTCCCGTAGGTGACCGTGTCCATCTTCACCCCTTTTTCTTTCTGGGGCCATGGACTCCGGGTCTGTGACTGGCCAGAGTCGCATAACGTCACTCGTGCGCGGGAGCTGACTGTCATAGCACGGGCCCTATAGAAACCCTTTCTTTAGTGTGCATGTGCTGATGACATCGGCGCGATCGTTTATGGTGAATATCTCCTAAACCGTGCAGGTTTAGGAGATGTTTCCAGTACCTACAGGTAAGCCTTATTATAGGCTTGCCTGTAGGTAAAAGTGGTGCGTAAAGGGTTTACGACCCCTTTTAAAAGCAGATTGATAAAGTAACTGTTAAACAGAAAAAGCGAGCTATTACCCAAATTTTTGCCTGATTTGAGCAGCCCTTTTATAAAAGTCACATGCATTTTAGTGTTACTGGTCCTTTATATTTAAATATACAATTCAGTACAAGAACAGTAGAGAATCTGGTATTTTGACTGCCATTGTTCATCTCCTTCTGAAAATACTGACTCTCACTTTCTGTGGCTGAAAGCACTGAAAATAAATGCAACAATGTCAGCATGCCAACTGGGCAACTGGTATGTTTAGACATAGAAATCCTGAGTGGCAGCCTCTGTTTCTCTTATAAGCTCAGTCCTAGACTGCTGTAATTCATGACCTGTTCTGTGCAGACAATGGGCAGTTTGCCATGATTTACCGGATTGCAACTCAACTAAATTATTTGCATTTCTTTGCTAATTGAAAGACTTTGACAGCTGGTATCTTACTAGTTTTTGTCTAGTATTTAAATGGTTACTCTTTGTAACTAGCACATTGAGGTTGCTGTTTTAATTGCTTGTCACTTGAATTCAATTTTTTTTCACTACTGGAACAGTCCAGGGATTTAGCATGGAAAGCAGATACATGAGCCAGAGACTATCATTTTAATATCTGTGTTCCTTGCATTGTTATTATTATTATTTTACTTTTTTTTTTTATTATTTCCTTTGTGCTCAGGGGTATCCGTGTCCATATGCAAGCAAGACCATTGCAACAATGACAAGTCTGCAGCTAAAAAAAAGTGTTTTTAAATATGTAATATTTTGTTTGAAAGACTGCCTTTTTCAGTACATAGTACAACTAAGGTAGTCAATTATTTGAATAAAAGAACAGTAAATATATTCTAACTGTTCAGAGTAGTTCTTGCATATTTACCTATATCGCAGTAAAATGTATATATTTAGGATATTTTCATCTAAAAATGTTGAGATGTATTGCTGTGTGTTTAAAAAAGAAAAAAATTATACTCGCCTAGGTGGATGCAGCATTAGTCCCCTGCTGCTCTAATGCCGCGTACACACGATCGGACATTCCGACAACAAAACCGTGGATTTTTTTCTGACGGAATGTCGGCTCAAACTTGTGTTGCATACACACAGTCACACAAATGTTGTCGGAAGTTCCGCACGTCAAGATCGCTGTCTTGTACAATAAGCCGAGAAACATGAAGTTCAATGATTTCGAGCATGCGTCGAATTGATTTTTGTGCGTCAAAATTGGCTACAGAATTTCCGACAAGAACTTTTGTTGTTGGAAAAATTGAAAAGCAGCTCTCAAACATTTGTTGTCGGAAATTCCGACAGCAAATGTCCGATGGAGCATAGACATGGTCAGATTTTCTGACAACAAGCTCACATATTGTCGGAAATTCCGACCGTGTGTACGCGGCATAAGACTGAGATATTAGTGATCAAACACCGCTGATTGCTTAGTTCCCAGTGTTCCATGAACAGACACTCTCTCTGCTCAGCCTCTCCAGCACTCTCTGTGGCTCTCCTGTCCCAGAGGGAGACCCAAGCGACCAGCCGGCACGTCCACTGGCTGGCCAGACAACCGAGCAAAGCCTGGATCAGCTTTATTTAGCTGTTCATAATAGCAACCCGGAAGCGATGACATGGCATCACTTCAGATTTACTTGGAAACAATCTGCGTATTTTTTTTTGAATATTAAAAGCATTCAAAAGCACCGATCTTGGTGTTTTGAATGTTTTTAAGTGCACAGGGAGGTACTTGGGGTCTTAGAGCCCCTGAATCTCTCCATAAAAAGTACCTGTCGCATGCCTATTGCTGTCACAAGGATGTCTACATTCCTTTTGACAGCAAAAAAAAGCCATCACCTTTTTTTTTAAAGCAACAGTGTAAGCTCATGCCAGAAAAGACCCAGTTTCCCCGCATTCCAATTTGCATGTGTGTTCAGCTCTCGCGGTTCCCGGAGAGAATTGCACAGGAGTCCTGTGCGTCTTCTGATCTGTTTCAGGTCTAAATTCAGCCACAAATTTGGACCAAAATCGGACCTAAAAGGGTGAACGGACGCACTGGACCCCTGCTGTGAGACAACTCGTACAGTAGTTTGAAGCCAGCCTTAGGAACAACCTGCAGGACTTTCCTGCCACATCGCCACCTTACAGATCTGTTGTGGTGAGGATGTGGCTTGTTCTGCCCAAAAAGTGGCTTTTTTGTAATTTCTAGAAGAACCTTCTGACTCCCAGGGAATGAAATGATCCTTCAGTGTTAGGATTAGGGGGAAAAGGATGGGAAGACCATGTCCTGTGCTAGGTGAAATCTAGATAACACCATGTCTACATGCAGAATAATTTTGTATAGGAATATGGTACAAAATTATTCTGCAGCTCCAGCCATATAGAAAAAAAATGGTTTATGTTGTACAGGCCACAACACCCACGTGAATGAGCCCCAAAAGCTCATTTACACGCAGAGCTTTATTTAGTACACCACTGCAGCTTTATCTTTTAGATGTAGCAGGAATTTTGTAAGTTATGTTGTTAGTGTCCACTAATAATGATTTTATTGTTTTTTGTGAAAAGAAAATGACACACGTATTTGAAAACTCACAGGAAAAAAGAGGCTAAACACTGAGTTAAAAAAAATAAAAAAATGGGTAAATGCACATAAAAATGCAAGTGAATGCATATCTGTTTTTTTTTTACCTGCATATTTTATTCTCGCAAGTGTGAATCAGTCCTAAGGGATTTAAAAGAATAAATGATAATGCAGTGGTCTTCTTTCCAGAAGGATCTTGTCACTGTCTGGTTTTTAAAAGTCCAAAACCTTACCCAAGCCTAAAAGGGATTCCTTGTTACTCTGTAGCCATAAGAAGTATGTTTCCATACCTTGAGGTAATTGGTGAATGTTACCTTCTTATGACTAGCCAGTATAGTTGAGAACTCTTGGATTCACCTTTTTTTCCTTTTCAGTAGTTTCCGTTCAGTAACTAGGCTGCCAATTTTAGAGTCTGTTGGTTGAATGAAAGTGCTTGATGGCTTGCAGCACCCTCACATTGGACTATGCTTGTGTTAGGTGACCTCCACCACAGTGTATTCCAAGATGGTTCCCATCCTGTTGGGAGTGGATGTTAAACTTGGCCTTTGAAAAAGGTATCCTTTGTTATTCCACCATTTAATGCTTGAACAGATCTGGTGGAGTAGAATAATATCTGCATCTAAAGAGTCTCGCTTTTCATATCCCTGTGTCGAGAAGGAATTTGGACCTGTCTCTTATGTAGTTGTACAGTGTACTGCCAACGTTGGTCTAATCACTTTAATGAGTTTTGTATTTTGTGGCTTGTGCCTCAATTTCTGGTAAAAAAAAAAAAGTTTGTTTTTCCCAAATCCATTAGATATCTTAAGAGTTTACTGTGCAAGATTTAGCTGTAATTTTGCTAGGTTTAGGATATATCCTATGGAGTGTAAGGGCTGTAATGCCATTTCAGGATCCATCCCTACCTGACTGCTTAACTTCAAGAAAAAAAGGTTGCCTAAATATGGTAGCACCACTATGGCCTGCAGACTGACAGCTGCTAGTATTGTGTTAAATATTTTCAGCGAGGCTAATAGGACAAATGGGAGAGAAGTAACTTGTAATTGTTTTAGGAACAGATGAGACAATTTTCTCAACTCGCCTTTCAGGACAACCTTGGAGAGAGCGCAGCTCCGCCTCTTCATTAGGAAACACATGTAGATCCTTTAAAACCCCTCCTCTTCCACCATGGCCTCAGTTATTGTGTTTCCTCCGCCATGGTGGAAGTGCATGTGGACCAGAGGAGCTGCACTCTCTCCAAGGGGAGGGGTAGGCTTACAGGCTTGCAGTCTTTGTTCCTGCTGCTTGGTGTGCAGTGGCCATCCCAGCTCTTCCTAGTGCGGAAAAGATGCTCCGGAGTTCTCCAGCTTCTCCCTGCTCAGTGGAGTTAAAGACCTGCAGGAAGGCTGCGCTGGGTGCCCGGGATCCGCAGGTCTTGGTTCTGGTAACCGGGCGGGTTATTGCCGCGGTTGCGGTTTTTTCGTATTTCCCGCATGTCGGTCCCGGGTCCTGTCGGGCGGGTGACGCCATGTTCAGCAGCGCGGCGTCCTGTAGGGGCGGTGCGTGGTCCACGCTGCCTGGAACGCAGAAGCTAGGGGGGCGGCCCTACAGAGCGGCGTCTTCCGGTTTCCGGCCATCGTTGATGACGTCGGGAAAATTTAAAAAGCTCACAGTCCCAGCTGCTTCCCTGTACAGGATGGAAGAGGGATCCTCAGCGATGGCAGAGACAGGCGCCTTAGACACCGCTCATGTCCAGGTAAGAGAGGCACAGTGGGGCCTTTTATTCTGTACCATAGGGACTATTGTTTGTTTGGTTGTTCCTCCTTTGGGAGCCTGTGCTGCAGGGTCAGAGTTAAGTTTTCTCGGTCCCTGTTCAGCGTTTCACTCTGGGTGGTGATTGGTTTGCACTGTTTGAAATTCTGGTGCTTGGTTTCCTTATTGGTGGCGGTTTAAAAAAAAAAAAAATTTAGTGAGGCTTTCTTTTTGTGTCTCCTTTTGTTTTAGGAAAAAGCAAAATCAAAGAAACCACCACCTAAAAGGAAGTGTCCCTCTTGCAAGAACCCTCTTAGAGATACCTGGCAAAAAGCAATGTGCAAAGCCTGTATCAGGGACTTAGTGGAAGAAGAGACATCCCAGCAATACAAAGAGTTGTTTTCTTCTGTGCAGGAACTTAAAAGTTCCCTGAGTTCGGTGAAGACTATGCTGGTACAGAATCCAGTGGCTCAAACTGAATCTCAACAACCACCACCTAGCCCTAGAGCCTCCACCTCTAAGTCAGAGACGGGGGGGTTCAGGGGATGAAGGGACAAGTACTCTAAGCTCAGTAATGGATTCAGATAAAAAGGAAGAAGATAGCAGAAGTTCTAGATATAAGCTCCCTCTGGACGAAGTGGACGATCTGCTTACTGCAATTTATACTACTCTTGAAATTCAGGAGGAAAAAATTCAGTTGTCGCTTCACGACAAAATGTATCAAGGTTTGGATGAATCCAGGTATAAGGTGTTTCCAGTCCACAAGGTGGTGTCGGATACGATTAAAGAGTGGAAAGATCCGGAAAGGGGTCCTTTCTTTCCTAAAAGCCTGAGGAAGAGATTCCCCTTTAATGATGAGGATACTGAGGTGTGGAATAAAAAACCTCAAGTAAATGCGGCCTTCTCCCAAGTATCTCGACGCACAGACCTGGCGTTCGAAGATATGGGGGTTCTGAAGGACGCCATGGATAAAAGGGCGGATTCTTTACTAAAAAAGGCCTGGGACTCCACCTCACTTAGCCTTAAACCAGCTATGGCTTCTACAGTGGTAGCAAGAAATTTAGAGTTCTGGGTGGAAAAACTTATGGGCCATGTTAAAGCAGGCACACCAAGGAAAGATTTATTGGAGTCTTTTCCCCTGATTCTAAGATCAATCAGGTATATGGCAGACGCATCAGCGGAGTCAATCAAAATGGCAGCCAGATCTTCCGCCTTGGTAAACTCGGCCAGGCGCGCAGTTTGGCTCAAAACATGGACAGGGGACACAGCCTCAAAAGTTAAGCTTTGTGGACTACCCTTTTCAGGTGATTTATTGTTCGGACCAGATTTAGAAAAAGTTCTGGACAGAACAGCGGACAAAAAGAAAGCCTTTCCACCTAAAAAGAAACCTCCCATAAAGAAAAAATTTCGTCCTTTTCAACAAACCTACAGAAAGGAAGAAAATAAACGCTGGGTTCCTCAAAGGGGTAGAGAAAGAGGAGGAATTATTTTCAGATCCCCCCCAAGAACAGACCTCTAAAGACCAATGACAATCTGACTCCAGTGGGAGGAAGATTGTCCGCTTTCTTTCCTCCGTGGAATCTGTGGGTCAAAAGTCCCTTTGTAAAAAACATCATTGCACAGGAGTACAATCTGGAATGGGCAGACTGTCTGCCATCCAGGTTTTATGTCACAGCCCTACCAAGGGATCGGGAAAAAGCTTCCGCGATGATGATTCTTCTGAAGGATTTGATACAACAGGAAGTTATTATCCAGGTTCCAAAACACCAGGAGGGGAAGGGTTTCTACTCCCACATATTCCTAGTGAAAAAACCCTCGGGCAAATTTAGTTTAATTTTAAATCTGAAGATCCTGAACAAGGCAATAAGATACAAGCACTTCCGCATGGACACTATCCATACGATAACAAAGTTACTAACACCAAAGTGCTTCATGGCATCTCTAGACTTAAGAGATGCATACCTCCACATACCAATAGCGCAGGCTTCCCAGAGATTTCTGCGAGTGGCAGTCAACCTAGGGACGTCAATTTGGCATCTACAATTCAGGGCTCTGCCGTTCGGCCTGTCACCCTCCCCCAGGATCTTTACAAAAGTGATGGTGGAAGCATTAGAGCCTCTAAAGCTGAGGGGGGTCTCGGTTGTTCCATACCTGGATGATCTCCTGTTTTTCGCAGATTCAAAAGATCAGTTGGTGATAGATCTCCAGTTGGCTCAATCACACCTCAAGAGCCTTGGCTGGTTGTTGAATCTGGAGAAATCAAACCTAGACCCCTCACAGGAGACGAGGTTCCTCGGTTACAACATCAACTCAGTCCTCCAGAAGGTGTTTCTCCCTCAAGAAAAAATAGAGAAAATCAATACCTCAATACGCCAGATACAGACGAATCTAGCAGTATCTGTAAGGACAGCAATGGCAGTACTAGGCCAGCTGACGGCCTCGATTCCGGCTGTACAATGGGCAAGGTCGCACTCAAGACCACTACAAAGAAACATCCTACAAGTTTGGTCTCATCAGGAGTCTCTGGAGACACTTTTCAGGCCAACCTCAAAAGTAAAAAGGTCCCTATGGTGGTGGAGAGACCAGGTCAATCTATCAAAAGGTCTCTCGTGGGTCCTCCCCTCGGACAAGCGTCTGACTACAGACGGAAGTTCTTAGGGTTGGGGAGCTCACCTGGACGGACAGACAGCACAAGGGTCTTGGTCCAAGGTGGAAGCAAGGAGGTCATCAAACTGGCGAGAATTAAAGGCCATTTTCATGGGTATCCTGGCTTTCCAACAGCTGTTAAAAGGTCATCATGTTCAAGTGTTGTCGGACAACACAACAGCAGTGGCCTATGTGACCAAACAAGGCAGGACCAGAAGCCAAGGGCTGATGGAACTGGCCAACCAACTGTTAGCATGGGCAGAAAGGAATCTAACCTCGTTGTCAGCAATTCACCTAAAGGGGTCCCAGAACTTACTAGCAGACCTGCTAAGCAGAAGGAAGGTATTGGAGTCAGAGTGGAGCCTAAATCAGGAAATATTCAACATGATCACAACGAAATGGGGCCATCCTCAAGTGGATCTTTTTGCCAACCAACAAAATGCCAAGGTCCAAGAATTATTTTCCCTACACAGGGGAGACAGAGCGATAGCCCATCCTTGGGATTACCGTTTGTGCTATGCCTTTCCCCCCCCTTCCCCTAATTCCTCTAGTTTTAAGGAAATTCAGGGAAGAAAGGACCAACCTGATTCTAATCGCTCCCTTCTGGCCGAAAAGGCCTTGGTTTGCATCAGTGCTAAATCTGGCCGTAGAACCCCCATGGGAGCTTCCAGCCAGGAAAGACCTTCTAGTGCAGTTACTGAAGAGGACATCTTAAAAAACAAAGGTTTATCCGACAAAGTAGTAAGAACCTTATTGTCAAGCAGGAAAGAAATAACCAGGTCTATTTACAGGAAAGTTTGGAAGAAATATAATTCCTGGTGTTCTTCTAAAAATTTCCAGACCAAAGATGTAGTCTCGGTGCTAGAATTTCTTCATGAGGGAATGGAGAAGGGTCTCGCATCCAGTACATTAAAAACGCAAGTATCGGCTCTTTCTGTTTATTTTGAAAAGACTCTATCCAGAGAACCTTTGATTTCCAGGTTTTTCAGGGCACTCAAGAAACAGACCAGTGACCCTTAAAAATTTTCCAAGTTGGGACTTATCAGTTGTCTTGCAAGGCTTAACGGGAGCACCGTTCGAGGCCTTAGAGGATAGTTCATTAAGAAATTAAATTTTCAAAACTGTTTTTTTGGTGGCAATAACCTCAACAAGACCAGTTAGTGAGCTTCAAGCTCTGGCCATTACCGAACCCTTCTTAATAATTTTTCCAGATCGTGTAATTCTTCAGACGGATCCTGCTTTCCTTCCAAAAGTGGCATCAAGTTTTCACCGTTCGCAGGAAATTATTTTACCCACTTTTTCTTTGAACCCTTCCAACGCTGGCGAAGAAGCATTTCATACCTTAGACATTGGAAGGTGTCTCGTACAATATCTTTTAGTCACCAAAGATTTCAGGAAAACAAATGCCCTGTTTATACTGTTCTCAGGCCCTCGTAAGGGGGAAAAAGCATCCAAAAGTACGCTCGGGAGGTGGCTTAACCACTTCCCCACCGCGCCATAAGCATTTTACTGCTACGGCGCGGTGGAGTTGCTTTGACACGACGTCCCTGGGACGTCCTCGTGCACTTCCGCGATTGCGCGTCCCCTGGGACGCGCTCGCGAAAGTGTCCGTGCTCGCCGGGTCTAGAAGACCCGGCGCATCACGGATCACGGTAAATTGCCGCTGATAGCGGCCGTTTACCACGTGATCGCGCCGTCGAATGACGGCGCGATCACTTGTAAACAAACCGGCGTCATTTGATGACGCCGGTTCCTCCCTCTCCTCCCTCTGCTCTCTGTACCGTTCGGTACAGTGTGCGAGGAGAGGGGGGGGGGGGAGCGGGGTGTCAGCAGCTGAGCTGTGGCTGGATCTGTGACAAATGCAGTCACAGATCCAGCCATCCCTCAATCCATCCCAGCTCTGCAATCCCCCAGTACCCTGCAATCCCCCAGTACCCAACAATCCCCCAGTACCCAACAATCCCCCAGTACCCAACAATCCCCCAGTACCCAACAGTACCCCACAATACCCCAGTACCCCACAATACCCCAGTACCCGGCAATACCCCAGTACCCGGCAATACCCCAATACTCGGCAATACCCCAATACTCGGCAATACCCCAATACTCGGCAATACCCCAGTACTCGGCAATACCCCAGTACTCGGCAATACCCTGCATGATACTTTGCAATACCCCAATACTCTGCAATACCGCCTATGGGGATTTTTAAGTAGCGAAGTTTGGCGCCATTCCACGAGTGTGCGCAATTTTGAAGTGTGACATGTTGGGTATCTATTTACTCGGCGTAACTTCATCTTTCACATTTTGAAAAAAAATCGGGCTAACTTTACTGTTTTGTTTTGTTTTAAGCGCAAAACAGTTTTTTTTTAAAAACATGCGTTCAATAAATTTCTGCGAAAATACCGTGCGAGATAAAAAGTTGTAACGGCCGCCATTGTATTCTCTAGGGTCTTTGCTAAAAAAGCATATATAATGTTTTGGGGTTCTATGTAATTTTCTCGCAAATAAATGATGGTTTTTCCATGTAGGAGAGAAATGTCAGAATTGGCCTGGGTGTTCCAGAACGCCTGATGGCGTTCCCTGCATGTTGGGCCTCTGTATGTGGCCACGCTGTGTAAAAGTCTCACACATGGGGTATTGCCATACTCGGGAGGAATAGCAGAATGTGTTTTGGGGTGTAATTTGTGGTATGCATATGCTGTGTGTGAGAAATAACCCACTAATATGACAGAAACAAGTATTTTTTTTATTTTTTTACAGAATTTTCAGTCGTTTTTCTTTTATAGCGCAAAAAATAAAAAACCCAGAAGTGATCAAATACCACCAAAAGAAAGCTCTATTTGTGTGAAAAAAAGGACAAAAATTTCAAATGGGTAGAATTGTTGTATGACTGAGTAATTGTCATTCAAATTGTGAGAGAACCGAAAGCTGAAAATTGGTCTGGTTAGGAAGGGGGTTTAAGTGCCCAGTGGTCAAGTGGTTAAACTCTCAATTATGGAAGCTTACAAAGCCAAAGGAATTACGCCTCCCTCAGGCATTCTGGCACACTCAACAAGATCAACTGCTGTATCCTGGGCTGAAAGAGCAGGTGCGACACCCGGGCAGATTTGCAAGGCCGCCACCTGGTCCAACTACTCAACTTTCTTAAGACACTACAGGTTGGACCTATTGTCTGCTGCCGATCAGGCCTTTGGCAGAAAGGTGTTGCAGGCAGTAGTCCCACCCTAGGGTAAGTTACTTGTTTATCCTCTCCAAGGTTGTCCTGAAAGGCGAGTTGAGAAAGACTTAGTTAGAATTACCGGTGACGGTATTTCTAAGAGCCTTTCAGGACAACCGCTATTTCCCACCCTAAATGTATGTTAAAGTAATAGTTATAAATCTATCATGGTGTTGTGGTTTTCTGTGCTTTGTCTTCCAGAGAGTCGGACCACAATAACTGAGGCCATGGTGGAAGAGGAGGGGTTTTAAAGGATCCACATGTGTTTCCTAATGAAGAGGCGGAGCTGCGCTCTCTCCAAGGTTGTCCTGAAAGGCTCTTAGAAATACCGTCACCAGTAAGTCTAACTAAGTCTTTCTGATTGTCAGGGCAAAATCATCAGAGAAGTTCCATCTTATTAAACATTTACCCAACACAAGTAAAAACCCTTCACTGAAAATTCACTTCATACAACTTGGAAACGTTAACAGGCAGTGGCTGAGACATGCCCATCTTCAACTACATGAAGGCAATGAGAGAAAATTTCCTAAAAACTGGAGCCACACAGAGGGGCATAGAAATGGCATTCTGGCTGAGATGAAAGGTTGAGACTACCTTACAAAGGAAGTTCTGGGTCTCAAAAGCAAGGTTTTGCCCTTGTGTAAAACCGGAAAGGACTGGTTGTCAACCCTGTCCTCAAGTATCCCTAACAGGCCATGTTTGCATGTTTTCCATTAATTTGCGCAGGTGCTTTAAATAAGAGTCAATGGCTTGGTGTTCGAAGGGCGTTGGCCCTGAACTTGGTATGCATATACACAGCAGGACTTTTTCAGCCAACAAACAGTAATGTAATTGACGTACTACGTGGTTATTCTGTTCTTTAGTGCCACCCTTTGGGCAACTTCTGGTATTGCTGGTTGATCTTTTGCATTGGTTCTGAGCATGTGTGCTTGTACTTTGGACTTAAGTCCGATGGACTTCTGTACACACGATCAGACTTTGCTTCATCTGACTTTTGTTGCTGGAAAGTTTGTTTGCAGAGCAAACATTTTGTCAGATGAAAACCAAAAAAGTTTGTCTGATGGAGCATACACGTGGAAAAAACCTGGTCATTTTGAAGTTTGTTGTCAAATTCTGATTGTGTGTGTGTGTGGGCCTTTAGAGAAATTCCCAAAACATGTCCTGTTGGGGGGTACTTGAGGACAGGGTTGAGAACCACTGCGCAGGACAAGAATACCAGCTGCAACAATGGCATTTTAGAGATGATGGATTGCAATGAGGAACACAACCTTTGAGTAAGAGCGGAAAGGGGAAAGCCCTTGAGGGCAGTTTTTGAGATGCTAAGCAAACCAGGTTCAGATCCATCAGGAGGGGGAACGACGTGAGAGGCTCTGTACAAATGTTTTAAATAAAAAAGATTAAGTTGGCAGTCTTTAAAACCTATAAATAAAGGGTAATCCCTGTGCGAACGGAGAACAATACGCCTTCTTACACTGCTGGAAACAAACAACCCCTAGTAGTGTTTATGAATCATAAAAATAATATACATAATATACTAGCAGTATATCAACTCTAGACTTAACATAATAAGTTGCCAACATTTAAAATGTCATAATTTCCCATCAAAAAACAAATGCATGAAGTCCAGTGAAAAAAATAATAAAAAAAGTCTCTAAACAGTCTGTGTTCAACTTTACCACTGTATTTCTACCTCTGTTATCTTATCTGATATAAGTAGATGAACGGGTTTCCGGATTTCAATGACCCTTTATAGCTAAGTGAGCTGTGAAACTGTTATCTTCCATAATTGTGGGCGGCGGGACATCAAAATGTTTCAAGCTTATTAGTAAAGTATAAGCATTTTTTGAAAGAAGATTTGTAGGCACTTCAATCTCGTTCTCAAGGCTAATTGTTTGTCCAGACCCACCTGTAGAAACATGAAGATTCTGCCCGTAAAAACTTTTTCTGGATTGAAAGTTTCTGGTCTTGCACTAAAAGTAAATCTTCCACGAACAATGGTCGATCTTATAAGAAGTAGATTTGCTAGCTGTCACTATTGTTGGAATCGACAATTCACATTTGCCCTGCCTCTTAGAAAGTGGGCTTTAACAACCATGCTGTTAAAGCCAACAACTGTGAAGCTGGATGGACTTTGAAACAGAACATCTGTAAGAACAAATGGGGCATCTGCCAGGAGTTTCATCAGGTCAGAGTACCACATCCACCTGGGACAATTTGGTACTACTAGAATAATTGGGACACCCTTCACCTTGATCATGCAGAGCAGAATAGGAAGAAGTTTAGGGTGAGGAAAGGCATAGCTCAAGCTGTATTCATCCCACGATAATACCAGAGCATCCACTGCTTCTGCCCGATGATCTATGTACCTGGAGACAAACTGTGCTTAGTTTTCTGTTGAACCTGGAAGCCATGAAGCATTTATAGGTGTCTCCTACATGTGGCACAGGGCCTGGAACAACTCTGGGGGAAGAGACCATTTCCCTGGGCCCAGATATTGCTGGCAGAAGCAGTCTAACTGCCAAATGTCCACAGCTCAGATTTAAATTGTGGACAAGAAAATTCCCAGATGCACAGGAGTGGTCCACTTTGACAGAGGTTTTCTCAAATGGGTACAGGGCTGCCAGCTGTTTGGGAGGCGTAAACAGCTTGTCAGGGCTCTTCATGTCGCCATAAAGGAGGGATGCATCAGAAAGATCTTGGTAGTCTTGTGGCCTTTTATAGGAACCTAAACTGAGATTGGCACTAGTAGATTGTCCTTTAAGTTTGACCTGTTATATATATACACACACACACACTAATTTACAAGCAAACAGATCACAGGTGAGGATGGTTCCCTTTTAATAGCCATTCAAAACCCTTTTTGTCAACTTGTGTGCATGTTATCAGGCCAAAATCACCACGGTATGTAAACTTTTGATCAGGGTCATTTGGGTAGTTTCTGTTGTCATGATTTAAAGAGTAAACACATTTTATTGATAATAAATGGCTTCAGCCAAACACTAACCATGAATGAAAGAAAAGTGTTTTGTGTTATCATACATATTCCCTGAAAATAAATCATAAATTCTGCCAGGGTATGTAAACATATAAGCGCAACTATATGGCAGTTTGGTATTGAAGCCAACAACCATGCTGCTATGTAAAAGTTTGCAGTTGGCACAAGACAGGTACATCCTCCACTGGGATGGTGAACACTTTAATGAGATGAAATGCTGCCTGATCTAAAGGGCAGCTTACTTTTTAACATAATGCTCACAGCGGTACAAGTTTGATGGATGCGTGGGAGTTATAAACATCTTGCCATGACCTGTTAGTCTCCAAAAAGACTTCCAACAGCGGGTGCAGTGGAAAGGTCCTTTCTGCCTTAGATGCCTGACAACGGACCTTTAGGGCTCATAAGAAGGATTTTTCAAAGCACCCTCACTATAGAACTGTCAGTGGAGTGGCAGCTGGAACAGGTACTAGACATGCACACTGCAAGGCATTGCCTAGTCCCTAGGGTCTTAAAGGGGCTGTAAAGGTTTGTTTTTTATTTTCTAAATAGGTTCCTTTAAGCTAGTGCATTGTTGGTTCACTTTTATTTTCCTTCCATTTCCCTTCTAAATGTTTTTTTTCTGTGTCTGAATCTCTCACTTCCTGTTCCTCCTCGGTAAGCTGTGCTGGGTGACTTGGCGACTAACAATGTCACATGAGAGGCATGCTTACAGTGTACGTTCACCCCCCACCTGCCCATGCAATTCCAGATCCCATAAGTAGTACATACCAGTGATTCTTAAAAATGCTGCTCCTGCTTTCTTTTATAGATGCAACCATGGGGGCCTTTCTGCAGAAACTTCTGGCCCCTGGACACTACAAGTGTGGGCCTCCTAGCTGACGCTCCTGCCCACTCAAACTGCTGCTCTAGCTGCAGTGGCCGAGCCCAGATGCCACGCCTAGAGAAAGAGAAAGTACACTGTGCACACTCGCAGAAAGGGTGGGCCGTTTGGCGACACACACTAGTATGATGGCGGCCAACCCTCCCAGAAAATAGAAGAACATAGGGGGATGAGGGGCCAGCAGTTTTTGTGCAGAGCCCCCCCCCCCCAAAAAAATGAGGCCAATGGTATCCTGTATACTATTTTTGGAATCTGCAATAACACAGGGGAATGCTCGTAAGAAAGTTACTAAAGGTGAATTTATATTTTTGAAACATTAATACTGGCTTTCAGAAAGTCCGTGTCTGTATAGGAACGTCTGCAGACTCTTTTGAGTCTTTGAAGAGGTGACACCAAACATTGAACTACCTTATTGTGTCCGCTATCCTGTGCTAAGCTTTGTTGATCATCTTTCTTTATAATATAGGGTGGCCTTTGACACTGTTACCAATATTCTAAGCTTATGGTATATTTTTATTTATTTTTATAAATGCACAATAACAGCATGGCAAATACAGCTGTTTCCTCCTAACTCATTAAGGCCTCGTTCACACATGGATCCGTTCAGGTCCGTCTGTCAGTTTTTCAGGCAGACCTGAACGGGCGCTCCATGCACCCCTATGGAGCGTCGGATGTCAGCGGAGACATGTCCGCTGACATCCGACCTGATCCGAAAACAAACGTATGGGGCTCACGTCCCCATCCGTCCATGCGGATCGGATCGGGAAAGATCTGATGAAAACGGACATGCTGTCCGTTTTCAACAGATCGCTCCATAGAGGACAGCGGGACTCGACAAGCTCCTCCCCGCTCAGTGAGCAGAGAGGAGCTTGTCATCCGTCGGCTCAGCGGAGATCTGCGGACTGATCTCCCGCTGAGCTGGCAGACACAGGCGGACTCCGTCGGAACGGACTGCGACGGAGTCGGCTATGTGTGAATGAAGCCTAAGCCAGAAAATGATAGTGGTAGACTCTGACAAAATTCAGCAGATTGCATACCAACCCCTGGGTACAGTGTCTACTAGGTGAGGTCATTAACCCTTTCATTTTCAGGAAACAGTGGACTGTAAAGTGTAGTCTTACAATAATATCCATATATTTATTTGAAACTGTTACTATCAAGCTGTACATACCACAAAAAAAATTATACAGTTACTTTGTTGCAATGAAAATTATCTTGTTGACATTGATACATTACGAGTAAAACAATAGCTAAAAAAAACGTATCCTGCACAAAATGCTGCTACAGATTCCCTTCAATGCTGGTCACATGTTTGAAGGCACCCCAGATGTTTTGGAACTGCATTTCATGCACTCTGTAGTGTAGTTGAGCATCATAGGAAATGTAGCTCCAAAACATCTGGGGTGTCAAGGTTCCTCATCACTAGCCTATGCACTTGGTTTTGTAATCTCTGTTGAAGGGGACAATTGGAGTTCAGATTTGTTGGTCTTCCTGTTCCATAAAAACAGGTGGAGCAGAGCTTCATCCAGAAAAGGTATGTATTTGAGCCCTCTTGTCACCCTTTTATTATATATCATAACAACACTATGTTAAAGGGGTTGTAAACTTATTTTTTTCCCCCCTAAATGGCTTCCTTTACCTTAGTGCAGTCCTCCTTTACTTACCTCTTTCTTCGATTTTAAATGTCCTTATTTCTTCTGAGAAATGCTCACTTCCGACTCTGTAACTCCACACAGTAATGGGAGGCTTTCTCCCTGGTGTGGAGTGTCGTGCTCGCCCCCTCTCTTGAACTACAGGAGAGTCAGGACGCCCACTAACACACAGCTCCTTTCTCTATCTGCAACGTAGAGAGTGTCCTGACTCTCCTGTAGTCCAAGGGAGGGGGTGAGCACGACACTCCACACCAGGGAGAAAGCCTCGCATTACTGTGTCGAGTTACAGTAATGCGAGAACAGGAAGTGAGGAATTCTCAGAAGAAATAAGGACATTTAAAAGCAAAATGGAAGCATGAGGTAAGTGAAGGAGGACTGCACTAGGGTAAAGGAAGCTATTTAGGGGAACATTTTTTGACTTTTACAACCCCTTTAAGATTATGTTATCATTTAAGTATAGGTCTGCTTTTATTGTTTATTTCCTCCATAGTACCACACAAGCTGAAATGAAAAGCTTACATTAGCAACTGAAGTTCACGTTGCACTCAGTACTACTTGGCCTATTATGGTGCAGCACATATCCAACCTGTAAACCAATGGCTAGGAATGTGTTGCTGGTGGTGCACTTGGCCTATTATATGTAGGTACTAAAGTGCCATTATCATTAAAAATGAACTTTGTTCACATAAGTTTATGCAGATGTAGCACAAAAGTGTAAACCAAATACAGTATATTATGGTTTGAAATGAGGAAGTTAATTCTAGAATCTCTAATACAATATCATGTCAACTGGTAGATAAAACATTTTAAAAATATGTAAAAGATAACTACAGCATTGTATTCTAATGCCTACTAAAGTCTATATTACTCAAAAGATGTATGTTAAACTGGAGCAGCTGTCAATGAGCTTTTAGGGCCTTCTGGAAGTGTGAAGATCTGTTTGTAGGTGACTGGAACTCATTTATGTTATCAGCTTTCATAGCTTGTTGTTTTTTTTTCCCATTTGATTTTCCTGTTTTTGTTCTATTAAGCAAAAAAATCATTTATTTTCTGTTTCAGTTGTCGAAAGGCTTTGTCCATAGTAATACACGATCTGTAAAACAAACATACACTGTTATCATTCCTGTTGAGGTTGGACAGTTGCACAAGTCAAGAACTGACTGATATAGTATAAGGGGATAATAAATAATCTATGATGTTATATTAGTGGGAAAGTACAGTTTAAAGTATGTAGTATTGACATTAAACATTGTTCCTATTTTTTTTCCTAAGCTATTAAGGTTTTGGTGAATTTAGTAATATGTGTGTTGCCCAAAAGCAAACATTATATTGCAGCTTACCACTTATTAGATGTGATGGATGCATTTGTTTTCAAAAGAACAAGCTCTCTTGCATATGTATCGGTTACAAGGATGGGACAAACCATTTAAAACTGACAGAGGTGCTTAGAATGATCAGCTATTTTTATTTTTTTTTAATGTAAAACCTTTATCCCAACAGTAACTACAGTAACCAGCTGTAACTACTTATAAGGAGTTATCTGGAGTTTGGCTTCAATGTGTTAGCGGATTTAAATGTATCATTCCTCTCCCCCAGACTGACAATGCTACTGTCCAAATCTGCTCCTTCATCCAGAGTGGTGTACTCTTATACAGGAGGTGTGTTACTGATCAGATCACCAGATGAAAGC
Organism: Rana kukunoris; assembly: GCA_029574335.1. Taxonomy (NCBI): domain Eukaryota; kingdom Metazoa; phylum Chordata; class Amphibia; order Anura; family Ranidae; genus Rana; species Rana kukunoris. The sequence continues at coordinate 367,469,310 of CM056049.1, forward strand.
AGAGGGAAAAGCACCTAAGAAAAATGGATGCAGCTAACACATCTAATGATTGGTAAGCTGCAATATACTTTTCTGATGTTGGGTTTAATGCCGCTTTAACTGGTTTTCTGCAGTAATTTGTCATCTAAAATGTGATCTGATCCTCCTCTAAGGCCGCGTACACACGATCGAATCTATCTGCTGAAAATGGTCCGACGGACCGTTTCAGCAGACAAATCCGATCGTGTGTACAGGCGGACAGACGGGTTTTTCCAGCAGACAGATTTTAAAGCATATCTGCCCGCACATGGGTCGAATGGATTCGACGCATGCGCGGAAGTGTTTTACTTCCTGGTGACGGGGACGTGGCGGCGTCAACGCCACGTTACCGCTCTGTCTGCCGGCAGGGATTTTGGTTTGATCGTGTGTACAGCGATCAAACCAATATGCCCCAGCAGACAAATCCGATCAAAACGGTCTGTCAGACCGATTTGATCGGATTTATTTGGTCGTGTGTACGCGGCCTAAGTCACAACAATTGACAAACACATAGGAGTTGATTTACTAAAGGCAAATCCACTTTGCACTACAAGTGCACCTGGAAGTTTATTCCCTTTTAGATCCAAGGGAAAGATCTGAAATGAATTTCCTTGCATGTCCCCCTCAGATCTACAGCGACTGCACGTCCAAGTGCACTTGTAGTGCAAAGTGGATTTGCCTTTAGTAAATCAACGCCAATGTGCTTAAAGCAGAAATTCATCCAAAAGGGGAAGTTCTGCTTGTTTGCATTCTCCCCTCCACTGCCACATTTGGCACTGTTTGCTGCTGACTTAAAAATTCTAGGGGAGACTGGAGCTCCTGCAGTGTCCCCTGCACTGTCACTCCCCATTGAGTGCCCCACATGCATCTGGGACTGGTAACAGGTAACCTATGAACCTAGTTGGTGGTACTAGGAGAGAGAGAAAAGTCGATCCACGAAGAGTTAACGCTGTTTTCCACTGCCACTGGACGTGAGGTGGCAGATTATGGCTAAGCTGGTGGAGCTGGACACAAGCACTGTGGTGTCCCCTCAGAATGCTGCATTTGGGAATGAAGGTGTACCGTGTCACGGGAAGAGTGCTTCACCGTAAAGTGCTCAGTCAATTAAGGGTTTCCATGCAAGGGGAACGGCTCGCGTCTAAGTTTGAGGTGCTGCTTTAATGCTGATCTTCACATAACTATGGCCTTCGCCTATCTCCCAGGTATTGGAAAGTGCATCCGCAAAGGGTTGCTGCTTAGGGCAAGTAGGTCCCTACCACACACGATCACCACCAATCACAGGTACTAAATGCAAATTTTTTTTCCTGCACAAAGATGTACATTTATTATCTATGTAATGAATGAATGAATGAATGAAAACTTATATAGCGCGGCACATGCGAAGTAAATCGCCTCTGGGCGCTTGTTGTTCCTGTCTCCTTTGAAATCAAAGCCCCATACACACGATGGGACAAACTTTTTCGGTTTTCATCGGACAAAAGTTTGCTCTGCAAACAGACAAACTTTTCGCCAACAAAAGTCCTACGGTGCAAAGTCCTATCGTGTGTACAGAAATCCATCGGACTTTAGTCCAATGTACAAGCACGCATGCCCAGAACCAATGTGAAAATCAACCAACAATAGCAGAAGTTGACCAAAGGGTGGCGGTAAAGAGCAGAAAAATCACGTGATTTTGCAAAAAGTTTGCAGAAAAAGACCTGCCGTGTGTATTCTAATCCACAGAATAGTTTGAAGTCCGAACGTGTGTATGGGGCTTATGTGTTACATGGTTGGCAAGAGATTACCTAGTAATGGCCATAAACTACTTTAAACAAACCTTGATAAAAACCAGAGTTTTAAGGCCCTGTACACACGATCATTTTTCGGCATGAAAAAAAAACGATGTTTTTCAGCATGTAGAAAAAACGTTGTTTTTTTCCAACTTCATCATTAAACGACATTGCAAACACACAATCATTTTTAAAAAATGCTCTAGCAAAGCGCGGTGACGTACAACACTATAAAGGGGAAGTTCCATGCGGATGACGCCACCCTTTGGGCTGCTTTAGCTGATTCCGTGTTAGTAAAAGACGATTCTGCATGATGAATATGCTTACTCCATTATGAACGGTAGTTTTACCAGAACGAGCGTTCCCGTCTCATAACTTGCTTCTGAGCATGCGCGGGTTTTCAACGTTGTTTTAGCCCACACACGATCATTTTTTTCAACCCGAAAAAACGACATTGTTTAAAACGTTAACAAATGCAACATGTTCAAATTTTTTTTTTTGCCGTTTTTCAGAACCCGAAAAAATTATGTGAAGCCTAAAAATTCTCGTGTGCATGCGGCATAACCCTTCCACATACACTTTGGCTTTAGATACACTTTAATTCCTTTAAAACAATGGAAAGATTTTTCAATGGATGTTAACTCATCTAACATTAGTAAAAATAGTTGTTTCAAACTGAAAATCCATTTTGTTTCATAATACAGCTCTGATTGATAAATACTGCTGTGGATGCCAAGACAAACTCCCCAGATCCTGTGTGTACACCACTCCTTCACCTATTGTTTTACCTTACAAAATAACTTTGTCCTGAAATCTCTGCGTCACCTTCAATAACCCTTTATAGCCCGTAACTGGAACAGTTTTCTCTTTCAAACCTGCTGTTAAATCAAAACCGTAGGAAACATATGGCATGACCTTCTTTTGTAAATGCTGCCTGCCTCGGAGTTGAAATTGTTTACGTCAAAATATAATTTTTTAAATAACAACCATGTTATACTCTTCTCTTTTCGGGTCTCCTGGCAGTGATCTTGGCTCGTCCTCTTCTTAGTGTGTCCACATAACAAGTTGTTTGCTATACGGGAACATGTGGTCCGTCCGCTTCCGAGCCCAACTACGCCCTCCCCCACTTCCTCCTCACTGCATTTGACTGACAGGACCTGATTGCTCCTGCTGCTGCACGAGCCCTGTGTGAAGAGGAAGAGAGGGGTAAAACGCAGCAGCCGGGCACAGTGCTTGATCTCTTTTCCCCCTCTCTTCCCCTTCACATTGGCAAGGGAAAGGACAGGGGAATAAAAAACTTTTTGTACCTTAATGCAAAGAATGCATTAAGGTGAAGAACATATCACTTTAAAGTGTTACTAAACCCAGGACCCTGCATTCACTATATCTGGTCTCCCACAGTACACAGAACATGGAAATGCATATATTTTAGTGAATAAATACTGATGAAAATACCTTTTTCTCATCAGAGGTTATAGTAGTCTTGTGACTGGCCAAGCACTGGTTAAAGCTTGTAGGAGGAGTTTTTATTCTTTTCTGACTGTCCTATGAGGCTGCATGACCCCTTAACCCTCTGTCTGGACAGTGCTGATTGGCCCTGTGCTAATCACATGCATCCTTCCAACAAAAAAGCAAAACAAAACTCTCTAGCAATATACACGAAACTAAGCATGTGCAGAGTGCCCCCCAGGGCTCTGTTCTACCAGGAGATGGATTGGGGATGGTAAAAGGGGAGGATCAGAGAAGACAGGATCAAATAGCCTTTTCACACATTGCCAAGGCTTAGGTTTCACAGTTAGTATAACAAGCATGCTTTTGTGGGTTTAGTAACACTTTAAAGGAGTTGTAAAGTCTTATGGGTTTTCACTTTATTAAGTTCTATACATTAATCATTTCAGCGCCGAGCACAAGCCTAGCGGCTCCAGCCGCTGTCTCAGGTCCTCATTGGATAGATTGATAGCAGCAGGAGCCACTGGCTCCTGCTGCTGTCAATCAAATCCAGTGACACAGGGGGGCAGGGCCGAGTCCTGCTGTCTGTGTCAATAGACAGGTGCCCTCAGGGAATGCGGGTCTCCGTGGGGGCACTCTATGAAGAGGAGAAGCCAGGAGCGCCAACGGACACCCCATAAAAGGAGGATCGGGGCCACTCTGTGAAAAACCCTTGCACAGAGCAGGTAAGTATATCATGTTTCTTATTTAAAAAAATAAATAAATTATACAATCACTTTAAGGCTTCATTCACACGGCTGTAAAAAAAAAGGCATATACAAGTATTTTTTTAATTACGGATCTGAAGTAGCTGCATTGTTTTCAATAGAGCCATTCACACAGGTCCGTACACATGAGCTGCTTTTAGATCCGTAACACAGAATCCAAAAAAATCTGTCTAAGAACATGCGCTTTACACATGTATATGCACTTGTATGTGTTTAAGTATAAACAAAGGGGAAGAATAAATTATCATGTACACATCTTTACAAGTTTATACACATCTATACGCAAGTATTTTGCTGACTATTACGCAGAAGCTTTTCTCGAAGAAAATACATGTGTAATGACATCAGTAAAATTTTACCGCCCTGTGAATGAAGCCTAATGCCCTGTTCACATGATCTGACCTTTGTCCGACCAAATTCACATCGGAATTCCATCGGGGGAAAAGAGAACATTTTCTCTATGTAAACTCCGATGGAATTCATCTGAATTTCCGATTGAATTACTCCGATGGGGCTACACACGGTCGGAATTTCCGATGGAAAAAGTCAGTTGGACTTTTTCCTTCGGAAATTCCGATTGTGTGTACGAGGCATTAGGGTAATTGCACATGGTACTGATGTATGTATCAGACATTCCTGGCAGAGGATGGGTTGTATATCACTTGTGCATATTTGTGCGAACACTTGTACACAAGCATAAAAATTATTCTAGCTTTATATTAATGAAAGAAGTGTGGTGTATGTGCATATGCATGCAAAAATACTGAACAGAATTGTAGATTTCTGTATTTAAATTTTATTTTTTTATGATCTATATGTGCATATGTTTACAGGCCCGTGTGCACATTGAAAACAGTGGTCGGCATCGGTAAAGAAAATGCCTGTGTGTCTACAGCTGCTGCTTTTTTAGACAGCAGCATGCAAGAGGCCTAAAGCAGTATTATGCCGCGTACACACGATCACTTTTTGTGATGGAAAAAAAAAACAACGTTTTCAAAAACGTCATTTAAAATGATCGTGTGTGGGCAAAATGTAGTTTTATGTCTTCAAAAAAACGACCACATTTTTTTTCGAACAAGCTTGAATTATTTGTGTCATTTTTCAAAATGTCATAAAAAGTGATCGTGTGTGGGCAAAACGACGTTGAAAACGACGTTTTTAAACCCGCGCATGCTCAGAAGCAAGTTGTGAGACGGAGTGCCGTCGAACGTGGTGTACGTCACTACACTTTGCTAGAGCATTTTGGAAAAACAATGGTGTGTATGCAACGTCGTTTTGGAAAATGAAGTTTGAAAAACGTTGTTTTGTTTCGTCACAAAAAGTGATCGTGTGTACGCGGCATTAGACTCTCAGTATATTAAGCTAAACATATTGCGCACAAAAAAAAAAAAAAAACATTCCCAAGTAAACTGTTAAAATGTTTATACCAGCATTTGCAGTTTACAACTTTGAGCCTGGGTTCACACTGTAGCGATGCAGGAACCAACAGAATTCCAGCACCAATTCCGTATCACACATCTCCCTCAGAAAGTTCACACTGCCTTCTGTGAACCTATGCGGATATCAATACAATGTTAATGACTTCCCCAGATGGGTTCACAGATCGCAGTGTGAACTGTGGATTCGGACAGAAATCGGATCACATGGGTGAGTACATGTATGGCTGAACTCGCATTGCACAGACATTGCATGTGTTTCGTACCGCAGTGTGGGTGCGAATAACATGCAATGTCTGTGTTTGTTACAGTGTGAACCCAGGCTCTCCTGTTCTCTCAGTGCTGCTTTTCAGAACTGGTCTTTACAAGAGAGAAGTAATAGTGAACAGAGCAGCCTGGAATCAGTCTGTTACTTAGAGAATGGAGCAGGGAGGAGGGAAAAGCAGGGAAGTGCCTTGCCATCCTAGGCTACAGGGCTCTGTGTTTCTATTGATGCACACAGGGTAGAGAGACATAATTCTAGTCCCTGCATGCAAGGATGGCTCAACAGAATGCTGCAAGAGAAAGGAGCCACCCTCAAAGAGTAAACCTAGCATCAGCTTAATCAGGAACATAGGCAAAGATTAAAAGATAAGCTGCATACCTAATTATTTAAATCAGCTGCTGAAGGTGCTTGGAAAACTGAAGGTTTTATTGAGTGTCTTTGAGCTTTTTTAAGCATAAGTGTTTTTTTTTTCACAAACCCTTTCCTGGGCTAATTTTTGTCATGCTTTTTTTGAGCTTTTTCCCTTGTTTTTGGGCACTTCTGCTTTCTGCTTGAAAGCTCCTCTCAAAAACGCATTTTTTTTTTCTTCTTCTTCTTCTTCTTCTTCTTCTTCTTCTTCTTCTTCTTCTTCTTCTTCTTTTAGGAGCATATGCCTGTAAACCCCTGAAAAGGCCACAGTGAGCATGGACACATTGCCTAATAAGGAGGGGAGTTTCCAGGCAGAAAAAAATGAGTTTAAAAAAGTTCAAAATCCTGTAGGAGTCGCTTTTCTGAGACCCTACAGTTTCAGGTCAGTGACTCAAAATATACAGTAGTATGTAATGGGTCAGCATGGCAACCAAGAAATTAGCAGTCTTTCAAGCAGAGGTCAACAATGCAGCTCAAATTAATGTTTTACGACCCCCAACTGCAAGTGTAAACTCCAGGCAAGCAACTACATACATTGATGAAATATACTGTAATGCCTCGTACACACGGCCGGACTTTCTGAGAAAAAAAGTCACAGGCTTTTTTTTTCGGAAAGTCCGGCCGTGTGTAGCCTCGATCTGACTTTTTTTGTCAGAAGTTCCGACGGACCTTAGATAGGGAACCTGTTCTTTCTTTCCATCGGACTTCCGACGAACTCACACCGGACTTTTGTGCAGTCAAAAGTCCCACCGTGTGTACAAGGCAATAGGCCTAGTTTACACTTGTGTTGAGGGTGGGGCAATAAAAGTAAGCAGTCGATCTATGGTTTTACTGCCCTCCGACTGCCCCTGTAAAAGCTGTAGAGGCATCTGAATGGGGTTGTATACATTCTGTGGCTGCAAAGCAAAGTATACCTAATCAGCTGGAAACCAGCAAACATGACCCATTCAAGTAAGTGGGGCCCTGCCGCAACGGCACCTGGTTGCTGTGTGGTAGTGCAAGGTTTTGAGGGTTAAAACGGGCAGTGAGGAAGCAACAGCTGCCTGTCACATGTGTAAACAAGCTGTAAGGTGTTTTAACTGCTTTCTATTTACACAGATCTGACACATAACACATCCCTCCCTGGCAGCAAAGGGGACCTGATCCTTCTCTGCCACATCGTCACTTTCACTTACCCTGTGACTGGACCTTGAAAGGAGAATCACTTACCCTGTGACTGGACCTTGAAAGGAGAAGCAGCATACTGATTAAGTCGTCTCTCTGTTACTCTACTCTGCCCCTAACAGCGTGTTCCTTGAACTGCAGCACACCCAATTGCCTGTTGCTGATTCTCCCTAATCTCTGCTGTAGAGATTATACAGTAGACTGCAAGAGCCTGATACTTGGTCAAATTAACCCCTTCCATGCAGGGCATTTTCACCCCCTTCCTGCCCAGACCAATTTTTAGTTTTCAGCGCTGTTGCAATTTGAATGACAATTGCGCAGTCATGCAACACTGTACCCAAATTAAATTGTTATGTTTTTTTCCCCACACAAATAGAGCTTTCTTTTATTGGTATTTGATCATCTCTGCGGTATTTATTTTTTGCGCTATTAAACAAAAGAATAGCGACAATTTTTAAAAAAAACAATATTTTTAACTTTTTTATTTAATACATATCACAATTTTTTTTTTTTTTTTTTACTTTTTTTTCCCTCAGTTTAGACCGATACGCATTCTTCTACGTATTTTTGGTAAAAAAAAACGCAATAATTGTATATTGATTGGTCTGCGCAAAAGTTATAGCGTCTACAAAATAGGTTAAAGATTTATGGCATTTTAATTTTATTTTTTTTACTAGTAATGGCGGCTGTCATGGACCATGAAATACTGAAATCCTAATTCATGTATTACAGAAGATTTAATTCTGAACCCCAGCCAGGTCAATAGACTCAGAAGAAATACTCATTGTCCATTGTGTGATAACCCTATCTAAAGCCTTTCTATTATCAGGTGTAAATGACTTCTGCCCTGTCTCAATTCTCCAGACGGCTCCATTGTTCTGTGGCTGGCTATTGTGTACATTGATTGACCCCCTGGGGCTTTTGTCTGAAAACACATCACAGGCCTGGCCACACATATTCAGTCTATTCAAGCATTGGGACCAATCTCTGCGGAGACATTTTCAAGTCCTCATTTGCATGGTTTAGGAGGACCAGAATGGAGACTGCGTACTTTACAATGGACCAATAGGAAAGCGGTTGTTGGGGGCGGGATGTTCCAAATCCTGTATAAAGTGTGCTGTGTACTTTCAATAAGGTGTGTCCTGTTACATTCAGCATTAAGCCATGGCTCATGTGTGGATTATTCGGCGATTCCAGGGATATTCCTAGTCGGGGAATATTGGGTGATTTCTTTTATGGGAGAAGAAGGGAATGCTTGACGGGGATATGTTCTACGACCGTCACAACTGGTTGGCAGCAGCGGGATTTTCCCTTCTACTTTCCTTTACACCAGGATTCCAAGCAGACACTGGGAACAGTGAATGGAAGACTGATACACCCTGCTCAAAAGAAATACACGGAAAGGACTACTGGAAGTTTGTGGAAGGATTGCTAGCAACAAAACCGAGCGTGTCATCATAGCAGAATAAATGGAGCTAGACCAGGAGAACTCGGTTGCAGCAACGCCAGCAGTACAGAAGATGGGGACACCAGTGATTCAGAGGAGGAATCCCCAGCTAACAAGCTAATAAGAGAGAAATTAGCATGGTTCGGTCCGAACCCAACGGCGGATGTGGTGCTGAAAGTGATGACCCTAGTAGCGGAGGAGGCTAAACAAATAAGAAACGCAGAGCTACAGTTAAAACTGGCAGCAGTCCAACAAGCAGCCGCACATTCTCCAAACAGTGAGTACAGCACAGCAGACACAAGGAAGATTCCGTTTAGAGCTTTTAAAGCTTTTGATGAGAAAGAACGAGAGCGGCAACATGAGCTGAGAATTGCAGAAATACGACGATCGGTGACAACGCCTAAAGAAGCAGCACCAAATGAAAGACAGGAGATGGTGAACCTCTATCCCCAGACACCAGTTGCAGAGACAGGGGATCTGATAGACTTCTCTGCTGAGGAAGAACAACCTGATGGGCCTCCAGCAGAAGAGCTGGTATCAGGGCCACACTTCACTGTGCTCTGCCCAGCCCCAAGAGCAGTATTTGTGGAGTTACAAGGAACTTCCCCAGCTGAAGCGCTGGTCACCGGACAGAGGGTTCAAGACCTCTGCCCCACCCCTGTGGCAGTTTTGGAGGCTCAGGGTGAGAAGATGGCGATCACTCCCCAGCCACAGATTACAGAATGTATGGACTGTTCAGAGGATGTTATGGATTATGCATCCCCAGCAGAAGTGCTGGCAACAGGGCAGATTGCCAGCCATCTCTGCCCAGCACCGGGACCAACTGTGGAGTTCCAGGGAGCCGGGGCGGTTGGCCCCCCTCCCCAGCAACCAGCTGAGGTGGTAAAGCTCTTACTCCCAGCGGAACCACTGGCAGCAGGACAGGCTGCTACTGGCGGCTGCACCCCACTACAGCTTGAGTGGATACCAGTGGATGGGACTTCAGTCTCCACTGGTATACCCCATAAATGGTGGCCAGTTGGCCCAGACCCCCAACAGCATGATGGACTGAGCCCAGCCACCCTGTCATCTCTCCAGCGGCTGAAAGGACTCCAGGGAGAAGGGCCAGTCCAGGCCTCTCCCCAACGGCAGACGTGTTCCCTGAGAGAGGCAGAGGATGGCGGGGTGAGTAATGCTCGGTTTGGAGCAAGTGATTTGGGGTACTGTATGGATACCGGCATTGGGGGACTGGAACTACTGACTGAATTCAGAGACAACCCATCTGGTGTCTCCTACTGGGTTAGCCCCCTGCCAAAAGGGGAGATGTGTGACAGGCCTAGCCGGGAAAGGGGCTTTTGGAGAGGACTGAATGCGAGCCTCTTGCTGTCCGATTATGGGCCAGGGCCTCAAACCAGGAAGTTGGATGGGTTATCCTGGCAGACAGTCCTGGAACCTTAAGACTACTTGCCCAACATCCTCGAGTGACCCGTTTGGGTCCCACTGCGGATGTTGAACTATTTCCCAGGGGGAGTAATGTCATGGACCATGAAATACTGAAATCCTAATTCATGTATTACAGAAGATTTAATTCTGAACCCCAGCCAGGTCAATAGACTCAGAAGAAATACTCATTGTCCATTGTGTGATAACCCTATCTAAAGCCTTTCTATTATCAGGTGTAAATGACTTCTGCCCTGTCTCAATTCTCCAGACGGCTCCATTGTTCTGTGGCTGGCTATTGTGTACATTGATTGACCCCCTGGGGCTTTTGTCTGAAAACACATCACAGGCCTGGCCACACATATTCAGGCTATTCAAGCATTGGGACCAATCTCTGCGGAGACATTTTCAAGTCCTCATTTGCATGGTTTAGGAGGACCAGAATGGAGACTGCATACTTTACAATGGACCAATAGGAAAGCGGTTGTTGGGGGCGGGATGTTCCAAATCCTGTATAAAGTGTGCTGTGTACTTTCAATAAGGTGTGTCCTGTTACATTCAGCATTAAGCCATGGCTCAGGGATATTCCTAGTCGGGGAATATTGGGTGATTTCTTTTATGGGAGAAGAAGGGAATGCTTGACAGGGATATGTTCTACGACCGTCACAGCGGCGATCTGCATTTTTTTTTTTGTGACCGTGACATTGTGGCGGACATATTGGACACTTTTGACACGTTTTTGGGACCATTCACATTTACACAGCGATTAGTGCTATAAAACTGCACTGATTACTGTGTAAATGTGACTGGCAGGGAAGGGGTTAACACTAGGGGGCGTTGAAGGGGTTAAAATGTTCTAACTGTAGGGGGAGGGGGACTCACAGGGGGAGGAGACCGATGTGTGTTCCTCTGTACTGGGAACACACATCAGTCTCCTCACCGCTGACAGGAGGTGGATCTGTGTGTTTACACACACAGATCCACACTCCTGCCGTGATCAGAGGTAATCACGGGTGCCCGGCGGCAATCGCAGCCGTCTGGCACGCGCACGGGATCGCGAGTGGCGCCGTGGTTGCGCACGCGCCCTAGAACGCCGAGAACAAAGGACGTTGTGTGACGTCCACTCTCATCGGCGAGGGGTTGCTACAGACGGCAATCCCCTATGGCCCGGTAAGGAAGGGGTTAAGGTACACTGTTTACAAAAATACATTTGATAATGTATTAATTATCAAAGAGCTGCATTCATTGGTGCCCTTTTATATCTGCCCGGGATTCAGCTATAAATGCTTGACTGAACATAATTCCAAGCTTCTGAATCCAGCCACAACAAGTATAAGCCTTAATTATTACATGTACCCTTTCCTCAGGGCCATCTTATTGAGTGGGCACCCTTGGGCACAGCCAGGGGGCCCCATGTTTACATGGGACCCCCATCAGAGCCAGACAATGAGAGAGCGGATGGCTCCGCGGGTGAGAGAGCCAGTGGCTTTCCCATGTCCTAACCTAGAATGTATGGGTGCAAAGAATGTTCCTGCAGATACATGCACAACATTTAATACTGCACATATGAGTAGCATGTTTTTTGTGCGATAGTAAAACAAGTCTGAAATGCTGCAATGTAAAAGGTTATTGCTTTACATGAGCATAACTTACCAGAATTCCCCAACTATATGTGTTTCATGCGAATCCTAGTTTCCTGGAAATACTGATAAAGAAAAAGGTTTAATTAATTATATAGGTCACAAAGAGATATACTTTAGAAAACCTTCCGTACATCAGTCAATGTAAGTACTCAAACCTGCATATAAACAGAGAATGAACACCAGCATAGCAAATGTCTGAGGTATGTAAAAGTAATGAGCTGAACATACCTGGGTTCGGAGAACATGCCTAAGGTACGGACGCTGAAGCCGAACCCCACTGAAGCCAGTGGGAACCAAATGTTAAACAGTAATGCACAAATTTCTAGGCTAATGCCGCGTACACACGATCGTTTTTCGGCATGAAAAAAAACAAAGTTTTTCCAACTTCATCATTAAAAACGACGTTGCCCACACACGAAAAATGATGAACAAAGAGTGGTGACATACAACGCGTACGACGGCACTCTAAAGGGGAAGTTATATTCGTCTTTGGGCTGCTATAGCTGATTCCTTGTTAGTAAAAGACAATTCGCGCTTTTCTGTCTGTTACAGCGTGATGAATGCGCTTACTCAATTATGAACGGTAGTTTTACCAGAACGAGCGCTCATAACTTGCTTCTGAGCATGCGCGGGTTTAAAACATCATTTTAGCCCGAAAAACAACATTTTTTAAAACGACGTGAAAAAATGCAGCATGTTCGATTTTTTTTTTTTGTCATTTTTCAGAAGATGAAAAACGATGTGAAGCCCTCATACGATCATTTTAAATGACGTTTTTAAAAACGTCGTTTTTTTTCATGCCGAAAAACGATCGTGTGTACGCGGCATAAGCCCCATACATACTATCAGTTTTCCTGCAGGTTTTTCTCTTCGGGTTTACCAAAACCATCTAATATGAGGTCAAACCTCAAGGCGTACACATGATCAGTCCATCCGATGAGAACGGTCCGAAGGACCATTTTTATCGGTTAACCGATAAAGCTGACTGATGGTCTGATGTGCCTACACATCATCGGTTAAAAAACCGATCGTGTTAGAACGTGGTGACGTTTACGTATTTTAACACAACGACGTGCTGAAAAAAACAAAGTTCAATGCTTCCAAGCATGCGTCGACTTGATTCTGAGCATGCGCGGCCTTTTAACCGATGCTTTTGCATACTAACGATTGTTTTTGACCCATCGGTCAGGCGTCCATCGGTCAAATTTTAAAGCAAGCTCTCTTTTTTTTGACTGAAGAATAAATGACCGATGGGGCCCACACACGATCGGTTTGGACCGATGAAACAGACCTTCAGTCCGTTTTCATCAGTTTTGACCGATCGTGTGTACACGGCCTAAGAGTTTCAATTTGTATGCAATCAGGCAGGCCCTTGCTCTACATGGTTTTGGTAAACCTGAAGAGAAAAACCTGCAGGAAAACTGATAGGGCCAGATTCAGGTACATCGGCGTATTTTTTGGCCGGCGTAGCGCATCTCATATACCTCATATAGTAGATACGTTGGCGTAAGTCTTTGTGAATCTGGGCCATAGTATGTATGGGGCTAATAGTCAGGAGATTGTTACAAAAAAAATGGCACAGGTAGAAAAATCTAGGCGTGGTAAAGGGAACCTATGCTGATACATTTGCTGCACTGCTGACTTCCCCTTTTGGCTCCAAATGGTTCCATATAACTGTCCCCGAACAAGTATACAGATAAGGAGTTCTGAGTTATCTCTGACTTCTCAGTCAAAACGTATTCTGAGTCACTGAGGTTGATTTACTAAAGGAAAAGGACATTTGCAAGGGATTCATTCCCAGAACTAATGCCGCATACACACGATCACTTTTTGTGACGAAACAAAACGACGTTTTTCAAACTTCATTTTCCAAAACGACGTTGCATACACACCATCGTTTTTCCAAAATGCTCTAGCAAAGCGTGTTGACGTACACCACATTCGACGGCACTCTGTTCCATTGAAGCTCCGTCTTATAACTTGCTTCTGAGCATGCGCGGGTTTAAAAACGTCGTTTTCAATGTCGTTTTGCCCACACACCATCACTTTTTAAGACATTTTGAAAAACGACACAAAAAATTCAAGCATGTTCGAATTTTTTTTGGTCGTTTTTTTGAAGATATAAAACGATGTTTTGCCCACACACGATCATTTTAAATTACGTTTTTGAAAACATCATTTTTTTTCATCACAAAAAGTGATCATGTGTACGCGGCATTAGGGCTGGTGCACACCAGATGCCGTTTTACATGCATGCACAGCAGGGCTGCTGTTAGAAATCACGGGGCCCCGTACAGCCTACCTGAAGCCCCCCCCCCATGACAATATTATCACAAACAAATCAATACACTAAAATCATTATTAGCGGACACAAACATAACAGCCTTTTCTTAATATTTTTTTTTAAATCTTTAAACTTTTTTTTTTTATAAATAATTTTTTAAAGAATGTTAAAATGTATTTTATTTTACAGTTTGCTATTTTATTACGAGACAGGTAAGCCAGCAGTGCCTTGGGGGGGGCAACACAGTGACAGGGGGCACAGAGGGGGGATCAGAAGCAGACAGAATAGGGAGGGGGATCGGTGCAGGGGAAGTAATTCTGTAATTGCCCCCTCCATCCGATCACAATGATTCTCTCTGCTTTCCGGGCCCCATTTTTGCCCGGGCCCCCTACAGGAGGGCTGGTGGTCCCCCCCTATCAGCAGCCCTGATGCACAGTGTTTTCCATGTATTGCAATGATCCAGTTCTTGTGTGTTCTGGTGCAGTCAACAAAAGTAGAAAAAAATAATCTGTATGAAATGCATCTGGAATATTGCAAAACACATAAAAAACCAGGGTGGATAAAAATCGATGATTTAAAAAAAAAAAAAAATTATTTAAATTGGATTTTTTTGATTTTTAGAAAATGTGTTTAAATAAAATGCTTTTGGAGTAAAAATCTATCTAAAGATAGTTTCCTATTGAACCACTTAAGCCCTGGACCATTATGCCCTGGACCATTTTGCGATTCGGCACTGCGTCGCTTTAATTGACAATTGCGTTGTCGTGCAAAATGGCTCCCAAACAAAATAACGTTCTTTTTTCCCCACAAATAGAGCTTTCGTTTGGTGGTATTTGACACCTCTGCGGTTTCTCTTTTTGAGCTATAAACAAAAATAGATCGACAAAAAAAAAGGAAATCAATATTTTTTGCTTTTTGCTATAATAAATATCCCCCCAAAAAATATATAAAAACATTTATTTTTTCCTCAGTTTAGGCCTAAATGTATTCTTCTACATATTTTTGGTAAAAAAATCGCAATAAGTGTTTATTGGTTGGTTTGCGCAAAAGTTATAGCGTTTACAAAATAGGGGATAGTTTTATGGCATTTTTATTAATATATTTTTATTTACTAGTAATGGCGGCGATCAGCGATTTTTTTTTTCGTGACTACGACATTATGGCGGACAAATCGGACACTTTTGACACATTTTTGGGACCATTGTCATTTTCACAGCGAAAAGTGCTATAAAAATGCACCAATTACTGTAAAAATTACACTGGCAGTGACGGGGTTAACCAGGAGGGGACACTGTAGGTGTTAAGTGTGTACTAAGGGAGTGTTCTTACTGTGGGGAGGCATGGCTGTGTGTGTGACGTCACTGATCGTTGTTCCCTAACACAGGGAACAGACGTTCAGTGACAGCCACACTAGGAAGCACAGGGAAAGGTTTGTTTACACTTACCTCTCCCCGTTCTTCCTCTTTGTGACCCAATCACGGGACACCGGCAGCGATCGGGTCCTGTGGGTACGGTCACGGAGGACAGGACTGGGTTGCGAGCATACCCCCGGCAGCACACTCGCGACCCATGTGCCATTATTAGCTTGGTTTATTCAGCATGAAATGGAGTTTGTGTAGGCTGTATATTCTGCAATATTTAAATTTGACATGTCTTTGACATGTATCCTTTCTCACTTCCAGGAACCTCAGCCGTGGATATTGAAGTCATGGCTGGGGCTCCATCCTCCTCCCTCCCCCAGCCATTGGGCCAGCAAGAGAGAGGAGCGGGGGCCTCGCGCATCTGCAGTAGGGTTCCCGGCGTGAAGTCGAAAGGCTACACTGTTGGGTACCCTTACCCGACATCACTGGACTCCAAGACATGTAAGTGTCCTATTATTAAAACATACATTAATAGAGAAAACAGTGCAGCGCAAAACCAACAAATAATGAATAAATATAGGTTATACGTTGGTGTGTTCAATATCACTTTGGTGAAGAATCCTAAAAGAATTGTTGGAACTCCAATTCAGCTGAAATTTTCTTTGGACTTTACTGATTTTCACTATATTTATTCATTATTTGTTGGTTTTGCGCTGCACTGTTTTCTCTATTAACCACTTAAGGACCGGACCAATATGCTGCTAAATGCCCAGAGGCGTTTTTACAATTCGGCACTGCGTCGCTTTAACAGACAATTGAGCGGTCGTGCGACGTGGCTCCCAAACAAAATTCACGTCCTTTTCTTCCCACAAATAGAGCTTTCTTTTGATGGTATTTGATCACCTCTGCGATTTTTATTTTTTGCGCTATATACAAAAATAGAGCGACATTTTTGAAAAAAAAACAATATTTTTTACTTTTTGTTATAAGAAAAATCAAATAAACTAAATTTTAGTCAAACATTTAGGCCAAAATGTATTCAGCCACATGTCTTTAGTAAAAAAAAATCGCAATAAAAAAAAAACTAGCTACCTAGCGGCAACAGTGACACTAATAAAGCGATCAGAAAAATGTTTGCTTAGTGACACTGGTAATAGGGGGTGAAAGGATTAACTAGGGCGGTGATCAAGGGGTTAAAACTTTATTAGGGGGGTACGGGGGCTACCCTGAACCTAACACTAACTGCCTGTCACAGTAACTGTAACACTGACACTAAATGCAGTGATCAGTAAATATATGATCACTGCATTCAGTGACACTGTGACAGGGGGGTGGGGGTTGACCTTGGGGGTTAATGTGCCTATGTGTCACTGGTGTCAGTGTGCTGTTTGTGCAGACTCGCTTGTGATGTCTTCTCTCCTCAGCGGCGGTTGAAAATACCGCCGAGAGGAGAGATTACATCACTTCCCCCTTCCTGTGTTTACACAGGCAGAGGAAGTGACACACGGGGGAGGACGCGCATTGGCTGGGAGCGATCTGGAGGGGGCGGACAAAAACGACAGCCACCCTCTCATCCCGGATCGCTCGGACAGCCACGGGGACCGCCGCAAGTACCAGGGGGGGTCCCGATCGGCGTGTGTGCCCGGCGGGCACGATCGCAGCCGGACACCGGCGATTGCTCGGTACAGAGCGAGGACCAGGAGCTGTGTGTGTAAACACACAGCTCCCGGTCCTGTAAGGGAGAGAAACGCTGATCTTCTGTTCATACAATGTAGATTCAAACGATTTCCCCTAGTGAGTCCACCCCCCCCATACAGTTAGAACACACCCAGGAACATACTTAACCCCTTCCCCGCCCCCTAGTGTTAACCCCTTCACTGCCCGTGGCATTTTTATAGTAATCTAATGCATTTTTATGGCACTGATCGCTATAAAAATGCCAATATCCAAAGAACTGAAAGAGAAGGTTCACCGCTCCAGATGGGTCTAGATGCACTAGGCAAACATGGAAAGTAGCAAAAACGGATGGACAGCCATGCCATGATTAAGCACTGAACAAGTGTGAAACGCGTCGGCTGTTCTACGATTTTTGCTGTGTACTTGTGGTGCATGTTTTTGTTTTATCAATAAAGACGACTCAAGTGTCTTTTGGAGTGCGGCTGTCCATCCATTTTTGCTACTTTCCATATAAAAATGCCTATGGTCCCAAAAATGTGTCAAAAGTGTCCGAAGTGTCTGCCATAATGTCGCAGTACCGGAAAAAAAATCGCTGATCGCCGCCATTACTAGTAAAATAAAAATATTAATAAAAATGCCATAAAACTACCCCCTATTTTGTGAAAGCTATTACTTTTGCCCAAACCAATGAATAAACGCTTATTGCGCTTATTTAACCACTTCTGACCGGCCCCACGTCCAAAGACGTCATCTTTTTGAAGATGGATATCTCGGTAACGGCAGCAGCTGCTGCCACAACCGAGATATCCATCTCTTCGTGGGGCGGTCCTGTTAACGATAACGGCGGTCATCGCGGCGGATTCGCCGCGAGATCGCCGTTACCGGCTGCGGGAGAGGGTGCCCCCCCCCTCCCGCCGCTCTCCCGCGCCTTCCGCCGCTTACCGTAGCCGTCGGTAGCGGCGGAGGCGATCGGGTCCTGTTGCTGGCTGTCCGGGGATGCGACTGAGGGAAAAAATGTCCCTCAGCCGTCCCCATACCTCTGCTGGGCGGAAGTGACGTCAAAACGTCATTTCCGCCCAGCCTCTTAAAGAGACATTTAATTTGTTTACATTTTGACTTTTTTTTTTTTTTTTTTTTTTTTTCTTTTTTTTTTTTGCTTTTAAGCCTGAATATGAGATCTGAGGTCTTTTTGACCCCAGATCTCATATATAAGAGGACCTGTCATGCTTTTTTCTATTACAAGGGATGTTTACATTCCTTGTAATAGGAATAAAAGTGATAATTTTTTTTTTTTTTTTTTCAGTGTTAAACATTATAAAATAAATAGAAATAAAAACGAAAACGAAAAAAAATTTTTTTTTAAAGTGCCCCGTCCCGACGAGCTCGCGCGCAGAAGCAAACACATACGCGAGTAGCGCCCGCATATGAAAACGGTGTTCAAACCACACAAGTGAGGTATCGCCGCGATCGTTAGAGCGAGAGCAATAATTCTAGCCCTAGACCTCCTCTGCATCTCAAAAAATGCAACCTGTAGAATTTTTTAAACGTCGCCTATCGAGATTTTTAAGGGTAAAAGTTTGACGCCATGCCACGAGCGGGCGCAATTTTTAAGCGTGACATGTTGGGTATCATTTTACTCGGCGTAACATTATCTTTCAAAATATATAAAAAAATTGGGCCAAATTTATTGTTGTCTTATTTTTTAATTCAAGAAAGTGAATTTTTTCCAAAAAAAGTGCGCTTGTAAGACCGCTGCGCAAATACGGTGTGAGAAAAAGTATTGCAATGACCGCCATTTTATTCTCTAGGGTGTTAGAAAAAAAAATATATATAATGTTTGGGGGTTTTAAATAATTTTCTAGCAAAAAAAACTGTTTTAGTCTCGTAAGCACCGAATCTGAAAAACAGGCTCGGTAACGAAGTGGTTAATGAAAAATGTGTAGAAGAATACGTATCGGCCTAAACTGAGGAAAAACATTGTTTTTTTATATATTTTTTGGGCATATTTATTATAGCAAAAAGTAAAAAATATAAAAAAAAAAATCAAAATTGTCGCTCTATTTTTGTTTATAGCGCAAAAAATAAAAAAAACGCAGAGTTGATCAAATACCACCAAAATAAAGCTCTATTTGTGGGAAAAAAAAGGACGCCAATTTTGTTTGGGAGCCACGTCGCGCGACCGCGCAATTGTCAGTTAAAGCGACGCAGTGCCGAATCGCAAAAAGTGCTCTGGTCTTTGGGCAGCAATATGGTACGGGGTTAAGTGGTTAAAGGAGAATGATAGAATTAGGGCTCTTTCACACGGGTGGCCCGTTCAGATCCGCCTGCCAGTTTTTTAGGCGGACCTGAACGGGCGCTCTGTGCTCCTCTATGGAGCCGCGGATGTCAGCAGTGACATGCCCGCTGACATCCGATCCGCCAAAGTGTGACGGAGGAAAAACCTACTTTTCCATCCGTCTGGCGGATCGTATCGGGTGAACACGGACAGACGGTCCATGTTCATCCGATCCCCCCATAGGGGAGAGCGGAGAAAAGACAGGGCAGTCCCTGCACAGTGTGCAGAGACAGCCCTGTCATCATTACTGATCTGCCCCGTGTGAAAGAGCCCTAAGTTAACGCACAAGTGCTTTTTTTACCACTATTATTCCTTTATATAGGTCTTTAAAATTTACAAATGAAGCAATTTAAAAATTGGGTGAAAGGTTTAGCACTGACAAACCCTTTTTGAAAGATGTGTATGTGTGTGTATATATATATATATATATATAATATATATATATACACCGTACAGACCAAAAGTTTGGACACACCTTCTCATTCAAAGAGTTTTCTTTATTTTCATGACTATGAAAATTGTAGATTCACACTGAAGGCATCACAACTATGAATTAACACATGTGGAATTATATACATAACAAAAAAGTGTGAAATAACTGAAAATATGTCATATTCTAGGTTCTTCAAAGTAGCCACCTTTTGCTTTGATTACTGCTTTGCACACTCTTGGCATTTTCTTGATGAGCTTCAAGAGGTAGTTACCTGAAATGGTCTTCCAACAGTCTTGAAGGAGTTCCCAGAGATGCTTAGCACTTGTTGGCCCTTTTGCCTTCACTCGGCGGTCCAGCTCACCCCAAACCATCTCGATTGGGTTCAGGTCCGGTGACTGTGGAGGCCAGGTCATCTGGCGCAGCACCCCATCACTCTCCTACTTGGTCAAATAGCCCTTACACAGCCTGGAGGTGTGTTTGGGGTCATTGTTCTGTTGAAAAATAAATGGTCCAACTAAACGCAAACCGGATGGAATAGCATGCCGCTGCAAAATGCTGTGGTAGCCATGCTGGTTCAGTATGCCTTCAATTTTGAATAAATCCCCAACAGTGTCACCAGAAAAGCACCCCCACACATCACACCTCCTCCTCCATGCTTCACGGTGGGAACCAGGCATGTAGAGTCCATTCGTTCACCTTTTCTGTGTCACACAAAGACACAGTGGTTGGAACCAAAGATCTCAAATTTGGACTCATCAGACCAAAGCACAGATTTACACTGGTCTAATGTCCATTCCTTGTGTTCTTTTGCCCAACCAAGTCTCTTCTGCTTGTTGCCTTTCTTTAGCAGTGGTTTCCTAGCAGATATTCTACCATGAAGGCCTGATTCACACAGTCTCCTCTTAACAGTTGTTCTAGAGATGTGTCTGCTGCAAAAGATGGCTACTTTGAAGAACCTAGAATATGACATATATTTTCAGTTGTTTCACCCTTTTTTGTTATGTATATAATTCCACATGTGTTAATTCATAGTTTTGATGCCTTCAGTGTGACTCTACAATTTTCATAGTCATGAAAATAAAGAAAACTCTTTGAATGAGAAGGTGTGTCCAAACTTCTGGTCTGTACTGTGTATATATATATATATATAATCAGACCAAAATGAGGGACAAATGAGGAAAGAGGGACAGAGGAACTTTGTTCTAGATCAGGGACAGTCCCTTGAAATTAGGGACAGTTGGAAGCTATAGTTTTGTGTTTTGCCTATAGAAGCGGCTCAATGTTATCCTATGTGTCCATGCACATTAGGACATTTAGAGGCATATTTTAAGCTCAGTGTTAAAGGGGTTGTTGGTTCACTTTCCTTTTCCTTTGATTTCCCTTCTAAATGTTTTTTTCTTTGTTTTCTTTGTCTAAATTTCTTACTTCCTGTTCCTTCTCAGTAAGCAGTTCTGGCTGACTAACCCCCAGCCAGATGATGGGGGTAAGCTTACTGAGGAGAAACAGGAAGTGAGAAATTCAGATAAAGAAAGAAAACATTTAGAAGGGAAATTGAAGGAGAAGGTAAGTGAACCAACAATGCACTAGCTTAACCAATTGCTTACTGGGCACATATACCCCCTTCCTGCCCAGGTGAAATTTCAGCTTCTGGCACTGCGTCGCTGTAACTGACATTTGCACGTGTGACGTGGCTCCCAAACAAAATTGATGTCCTTTTTTTCCCCACAAATAGAGCTTTCTTTTGGTGGTATTTGATCGCCTGTGCGGTTTTTATTTTTTGCGCTATAAACAAAAAAAGAAAGTCAAATTTGAAAAAAAAACACAATATTTTTTACTTTTTGCTAGAATAAATATGCCAATTTAAAAAAAAATATTTTCTCAGTTTAGGCCGATACGTATTCTTCTACGTATTTTTGTTAATAAAAAAAATCGCAATAAGTAACTGGTTTGCGCAAAAGTTATAGTGCCTACAAAATAGGGGACAGAATTATGATTTTTTTTTTGTTATTTTTTTTTACTAGTAATGGCGGTGATTTTTATTGGGACTCCAACATTACGGCGGACACATCGGACAAAAAAAAAAGGAGAGGGAAACACCGCAGGCGACACGGAGGGAGAAGGAAACACCGCAGGCGACACGGAGGGAGAAGGAAACACCGCGGGGGACACGGAGGGAGAAGGAAACACCGCGGGGGACACAGAGGGAGAAGGAAACAGCACGGGGGATATGGAGGGAGAAGGAAACAGCGCGGGGGACACGGAGGGAGAAGGAAACACAGCGGAGGGCATGGAGGGAGAAGGAAACATCGCTGGGGACATGGAGGGAGAAGAAAACAGCACGGGGGACACGGAGGGAGAAGGAAACAACGCGGGGGACACAGAGGGAGAAGGAAACACGAGGGGGACACAGAGGCAGAAGGAAACACCAAGGGGGACATGGAGGGAGAAGGAAACAGCGCGGGGGACACGGAGGGAGAAGGAAACAGCGCGGGGGACACGGAGGGAGAAGGAAACAGCGCGGGGGACACGGAGGGAGAGAGACTGCACCTAAATGGAGGGGGCTGGAGGAGGACACGGGACAGTCAGCGGTGATCATGTGTGGGGGAGTTACAAGCACCGATCACCACTGATTTTAAAGCAACTGAAAGCCACGAGGGCGGGGGGGTAAAGAGAGAAGCAGAGAAATTACTTTTAAATCTATACAGCGGTGATCGGTGCTTGTAACTTCCCCACGCACTGATCACCACTGACTGTACAAGTATCGGGTGAAGCATCGGGAGCATTTGCCCGAGTACAAGTACTCGGGGAAATGCTTGGTATCGGTATACTAGTATCGGTATCTAGACAACCCTAGTCTGTATATTGTAGATGCATTAACCAACACACCAGCTGCCTTTTTGGTTTTAATGTGTATGTCTAATAAACTTTACATTGTGATTTTTTTTACTTCTGTCAGTATTATATTCAGCTACATTTCTATGCTGTACCCATTTACTTGGCCTAAAAAAAAAACTGTCAGGGGGGTTTCCCTTTGCTCTTTAGTTTGTTGTGAAATGTTGGCCTACCTGACCTGATTTCTTCCTTCCCTCTAATACACTCAGAATGAAAGAGCAACAGGGATACCCATGGACAGCAGCATTATCGGTCTGGGATGAGGGTAATTAAAGTGACTGTAAACGCAATTTTAATAACAAATAGGTTTATAATTACATGCTCTGTGCAATAGAATTGCACAGAGCAGCCCCGATCCACCTCTTCTCGGGTCCCTCACTGGCCCTACTGGCTCCTCCTCTTCTCAAGTGTGCCACCATTGAAAGCAGCTGCCTATCTCATGCAGGCTGGATCCCGAACTGTGCTTCCTCTGTTCATAGTCACACCGTATGGTACCACCCCCTGCTCCCGTGTCACAGGATTTGACTGGCAGCAACAGGAGCCAATAGCTTCCAATATTTTAGCAAAGTCTGAGACCGGGAAGTGAGAGGAGAGAGCCTCTGCAGACGGGCACATCGCTGGATTTAGCGAGAACTCAGGCAGGTATTGTAAGTACGGTATTACCAATTCTAAAGCCCAGGGCCGCTGATAGGGGGGGACCACCAGCCCTCCTGTAGGGGGCCCGGACAGCAGAGGGAATCATTGTGGTCAGATGGAGGGCCAATTACAGAATGACTTCCCCTTGCTGTTCTGCCTGCTTCCGATCCCCCTCTGTGCCCCATGTCACTGTGCTGCCCCCCACGGCACTGCTGGCTTACCTATCTCATAAAAGAATTACAAATTGTAAAATGAAATACATTTTTACATTCTTTAAAAATGTATATTAAAAAAAGTTTTTCAAAACTATTTAAAAAGGGTCCAATTCACACAGGTTTGTGCCTGCTAATAATGATTTTAGTGTATTTGTTTGTGAAAATATTGTTTTGATATATTTGGGGGGGGGGCTGGGGGGCCCTGTCAGGTAGGCTGTACAGGGCCCCCGTAATTTCTAACAGCAGCCCTGCTAAAGCCACTTAGTTCTGATTTACATGATATGGTCCCAAGGCTAACTTCAGTGTAGAGGAGAGATACAATATATTTGGATTATGTACCACAAACCAGTCTGATGTTTGCTTTTTGTGACTAAACCTTAGTAGTGATCAGTAATAAAATGGGGAAGGTTTGGGACTTCATTTGAAGCATACAACAAAGGGGGCAACGCTAACAATAGTATCTGGCGAATAGGTCATTATCATTGGCTATACATGTAAAAAACATAACATGGTAGAAACAGAAAAGGTATTATTATAAAAATGGTTTTATTTCATACAAAGTAGATAAAAATATGATAACAAGGTAACATGATAATCCATATTAATGACATAATAAAACACCTGCCTCAGTGTGCCATATATTTTTTTTATAATAACACCTTTTCTGTTTCTGCCATGTTATGTTTCTAAATTTATAGCTACCGATAATGACCTATTCGCTAGATACTATTGTTCATGTTGCCCCCTTTGGTTGTATGCTTCATATAAAGTCCCAAACCTTCCCCATTTTATTATTTCAAGTTATTAGGAATAGAGGCAGTCAGTTGTCCCTACTTGTCTTGTGCCTCACAAGTCCCAATTTCCCCTTCCCGATTTAGTTGTGTGCAGGGTAACAATATGTCAGGAATTAGCAGCAAAGATGGCTGGGATCTGCATGGCTACACTCAGGAAACCAGGACCAGACGCTATGCTTTATTTACAGTAAAACAAAATCCTGACAATATAAGTGAACCAAAAAACTCAGTGACGGAATACCTGACTAATAATAACTAATAAGAAGCCTAACTAACAACTATGTATATTAGGTTTACTGTGCAAGGTATGTCTTTTTGCTAATGGAAGATTGGTCGAAGCAGTGGAAACTGCAGTTCAGCATTTCTAACTGCAAAACAACACGGTTAGGGAAAAATAATCCCACAACAGTACAATATTGGCAAAACAGAAGATTGCAAAATATGAGCAAACAGGGTGTGGTCAAGCAGTGGACAAAGCATATAGAATTCTGTGGTGCCACCACCAGGATCACCAGAAGAAGGAAGGAGGTCCTGATTTCCCTGTACAGCTCTCCAAAAACCTAATTTAAAGCGGAGGTTCACCCTAAATATAGTCTTTCTCATGTGATGTTTTTTTTTTTTAAATCCCCCACTTACTGTGTAATCTTATATTTTTATATCTTCCCCCCACGGTGGCTGGCGCCTATACAGCCCGTCACATCTTACGAAAATACCCGATTTAGGACTTGGGTATTCTCGGCGCAATGCGGCGCCTGCGCACAGACCTAGGAGCTGACTGCACAGGCGCCGTATTTCTCAGAGTCCTATTCTGGCTTTTTCGGAGGGCGTGACGCGCCATAGCCGTAGGACTCGGAGAAATACGGCACCTGCGCAGTCAGCTCCTAGGTCTGTGCGCAGGCGCCGCATTGCGCCGAGAATACCCAAATCCTAAATTGGGTATTTTCGTAAGATGTGACGTGCTATACAGGCGTCATCCACCACGGGGGAAAGAAATAAAAATTAAAGATTACGCAGTAAGTGGGGGATTTAAAAAAAAAAAAAAACAGCATACTGGCGCTGACGCCAGTATGCTGGATCGCATGGGAGAGAGTATATTTAAGGTGAACCACCTCTTTAAGTCCAGAGATTGGCTATCAAAAATGGTGAGGTCTGAAGGATATAACATATCTGGACAGACTTTAGGAATGTAATATTTACAATCTTGAGGAGAGGGAAAATGGAGGTATGTTTGTAACCTTTAACCACTTGCCGACCGCGCTATAGCAAAAATACTGCTACAGCGCGGTCGAGTTGCTGTGACACGACGTCCCTGGGACGTCCTCGTGCACTTTCGCGTTTGCGCGTCCCCTGGGACACGCTCGCGAAGTGTCCGTGCTCGCCGGGTCTAGAAGACCCGGCGCATCACGGATCACGGTAAATTGCCTCTGATAGCGGCCGTTTACCACGTGATCGCGCCGTCGAATGACGGCGCGATCACTTGTAAACAAACCGGCGTCATTTGATGACGCCAGTTCCTCCCTCTCCTCTCTGTACCGTTCGGTACAGTGGGGGGGGAGCGGGTGTCAACAGCAGCGCTGTGGCTGGATCTGTGAAAAATGCAGTCACAGATCCATCCATCCCAGCTCAGCCATGCGCAATACTCTGCAATACCCCAATACTCTGCAATACCCTGCGCAATACTCTGCAATACCCCAATACTCTGCAATACCCCAATGCCCTGCGCGATACTCTGCAATACCCCAATACTCTGCAATACCCCAATACCCTGCGCGATACTCTGCAATACCCCAATACTCTGCAATACCCCAATACTCTGCAATACCCTGCGCAATACTCTGCAATACCCTGCGCGATACTCTGCAATACCCCAATACTCTGCAATACCCCAATACTCTGCAATACCCCAATACTCTGCAATACGCCCCCCCCTCCTGCCACCCTCCGGTGCTTTTACAGACTCACCGCTACGATCGAAGCCAGGATATATTTTTCCCAGCCTAGAGGTGAGATGTGGGGTCTTATTGACCCTATATCTCACTGTAAAGAGGACCTGTCATGCTATATTCCTATTACAAGGGATGTTTACATTCCTTAAAATAGGAATAAAAGTGATAAAAAAATGTATTTTTGGGGAAAAAAGTTTCAAAATAAAGTAAAATGAACAATCATTTTTATTTATTTTTTTAAAGCACCCCTGTCCCCGTGTGCTCGCATGCAGAAGCGATCACATACGTAAGTCCCGCCCACATATGAAAACGGTGTTCAAGCTACACATGTGAGGTATCTCTGCGAACGTTAGAGCGAGAGCAATCATTTTGGCCCTAGACCTCCTCCGTAACTAAAAACATGTAACCAGTAAAAGTAATTAAAGCGTCGCCTATGGGGATTTTTAAGTAGCGAAGTTTGGCGCCATTCCACGAGTGTGCGCAATTTTGAAGTGTGACATGTTGGGTATCTATTCACTCGGTAACTTCATCTTTCACATTATGAAAAAAAATTGGGCTAACTTTACTGTTTTGTTTTGTTTTAAGCACAAATCAGGTTTTTTTTTAAAAACACGCGTTAAAAGTCGTAAAGGCCGCCATTGTATTCTCTGGGGTCTTTGCTAAAAAAGCATATATAATGTTTTGGGGTTCTATGTAATTTTCTAGCAAATAATTGATGATTTTTACATGTAGGAGAGGAATGTCAGAATTGGTCTGGGTTTTCCAGAACGCCCGATGGCGTTCCCTGCATGTTGGGCCTCTGTATGTGGCCATGCTGTATAAAAGTCTCACACATGTGGTATCGCCATACTCGGGAGGAATAGCGGAATGTGTTTTGGGGTGTAATTTGTGGTATGCATATGCTGTGTGTGAGAAATAACCTGCTAATATGACAGAAACACGTTTTTTTTGTTTTTTTTTTACAGAATTTTCAGTCGTTTTTCTTTTATAGCCCAAAAAATAAAATAAAACAGAAGTGATCAAATACCACCAAAAAAAAGCTCTATTTGTGTGGAAAAAAAAGGACAAAAATTTCAAATGGGTACAATGTTGTATGACTGAGTAATTGTCATTTAAATTGTGAGAGAACCGAAAGCTGAAAATTGGTCTGGTTGGGAAGGGGGTTTAAGTGGCCAGTGGTCAAGTGGTTAAATACATAAACAGTATGAATAAGGTTCACCAGAGCAGTAATTTTATTCCCCCTATTGTAGAGATTTCCCTTCACTTTCTGTCCAATAGCCAAAAAAGGAAGTGAGAGGAAATCCCTCCAAAGTGAGGTGTTTCGTCACATATGGCGACCCATCACATTTGACTACCCGCTGGAGTGCGCATGCGTGACGCCGCCATATGCGTTCCAACACTTTTACAAATGCTAAATTCTCATCGAAAAGCAATTACTAAAACGTTCACAAATTCCTTTTCTTCGTCGTTTTCGGCTAACCTTCACATTTGTAAAAGTGTTGGAATGCATATGGCGGCGTCGCACATGTGCACTCCAGTGGTTAGCCGAATGTGATGGGTAGCCATATGTGATGAAACACCGGCAATCCCTGCTAGTCCCCAGGGTTACCAGGACTAGTGTCCCATTGGAAGATTTCCCCTCTATTCCTACTCTGATGACAATTTTTTGTAAACAGGGTGAATAGGGGGGGTGAATCTTCCTAATGAGGGCACAGACAGCAGCAACATTCTAACAGGTGTTATAATCCTTCCCCACTCTATCCAAAATATACAAAAAAGTTTTACCCTCAGTTATATTTTACATTAAACCATATTGTATAAAGCAGCATCATTTTGGTATGCATTACTGCTTTTTTTTTTTTATATATAATCTTTATTTATAGAAGACAAGGCAGCGGCGGCTGACGATTGGCTGTTACAGACGTCAGCAGATAGCAGTGAGCGGGCCCCTCCTCTCTGTTTACACCCACAGAGGAGGAGGGGCCCGCTCGCTGCTATCTGCTGACGCCTGTAACAGCCAATCGGCGGCCACCGCTGCCGACAATGATGGGTGTACCAAGATGGCCACGGCTCCGGAGCTAGGCCGAAGCCGCGGCCTTTCCTGATGCTGTGACCGCGGCAGCAATCTGCGGATTGCCGCTGCGGTCACAGCATCAGGAAAGGCCGCGGCCTCGGCCTAGCTCCGGATCCGTGCCACTGCTAGCGCCATGTTAAATATCGGCCTAATTTGGAGAAAAATCGGCCGATGCCGATTTCTCCAAAACGGCCAAATATCGGCCGATATATCGGCCTGCCGATATATCGGTCGACCTCTAATATAAACAGCCATAGATGGATACAGCAAGTACTGCAGTAGTCTAGTTTTCAAAAAAAAATTAAAAAAAGTACAAAGAGCAAGAGAAAACAAAAAGATTAAAGTAAACATACATAACTGATAATAAGGACTAAACATTAGTTCTAACTCAATATGTAAGAGGTTAAGTCCTCAGGTGGCAAGTCATCACTCAAGGTTCCTCCATGCCACACATGGGGAAATCCATGACCGCCTGGTGGCAGGATTGTAAAAAAGGAGGAGAGTCACCATTCTCGGCCGGGCCAACCAGCCTTCTGGGTAATGAGTGGGTTAACACGTAATTGTTAAAAGAGAAGGTGGTCCGAGCAGGCAAGTGCCGAGGGGAAGGGGGCTCCAAGGGGGCATTACTGCCTTTTAACAAAGTCATTATGGCATTTTAATTAGCAATTTAATATAGCAATTTTCTACTTGTCTTTCAATACCACACGCAGTAAGTAATTCCCCTAAAAAATGTCATTCTAAATATCCATGCAATTAATGTACTTATATAAGAAGAAAAAGAAAATCACCATTCACATAGGCGTTTTCCCTTCCACGCTGTGTTGGCACACATCTGTCTATAGACAATTGGTTCACTAAGTTTCTTACATTAGACTGAGGAGAGGTCTTCTTAGCTTCCACTTTAACAGCTGTAAAGCAATAATAATGAGGACAGTGTAAAAAAAAGTTATTGAAAATGTACATGTGCCCATTCAGATATACCAGAAACTACCAATTTGAACTAAATGTACAGTAAAAGAAAGAACACAATTTTAGTAATGGAAAAAGTGCATTGTGTTAAACTTAAAGGAGTTGTAAAGGATTTATTTTTTCTGAAATGACTGTTTACAGGGTATAGAGACATAATAGTTAACTGATTCCTTTTAAAAATGATTAAAAATAGATAAAAATCAATCATATAATGTACCTGCAGTTTCTGTTTCGTTTTTGCATACTGTTTCCTGGTTCTGTGATGTACAGAGACACAGAGCCAATACAGGACAGGCACCCAGAATGCATACTGGAACTACAGAGGAGGAATCTGACAAGGGATCTAATAGTATCTCCTTGTCCAGTCACTGTTAAATGTGGCGTTGCATTAAATCCAAAGCTACGAGAGCAACACTTCCCAAAGTGAGCCAGAAGAGAGCCTCAAGACCACTTGACTTAGTTCACAGTGACGTGTGTGGTCCCCTAAACCCACCAACACCTGGAGGCAACAGGTACATAGTGACTTTCATAGATGACTACTCAAGATATACAGTCACCTACCTGATGCAACACAAGAGTGAAGTCTTCGACAAATTACAAGACTATATAACAAAGACAAGTAACAAGTTTCAGAGGAAGCCTCTCCTACTTCGGAGCGATAATGGAGGTGAATTCACAGGAAGTAAGATACAAGAGTACTTTAAAAAGGCATGGAATAGAACATCAAAAGACAGTCCCGTATACACCAGAACAAAATGGAGTAGCTGAAAGAAAGAACAGAACTCTGACTGAAATGATCAGATGTATGCTGACAGACTCTGGACTACAGCAAAAATACTGGGGTGAGGCAGCTATGACAGCTACATATTTGCAGAACAGACTTCTTTCCAGAACAGTGGAGGAAACCCCATATGAACTATGGCACAATGAGAAACCAAGTGTAAAACACCTAAGAGTTTTTGGATGCAAAGCATTCATCTACATACCTGAAGAAAATCGCACCAAACTCCAAAACAGAGCGTTTGAAGGTATCTTTGTTGGATACAGTGACAATGTCAAGGGTTACAGAATCCTAAATCCCAAAACAGCCAAGGTCAACATTAGCAACAGCATAACTTTTGATGAAGATTTAAGAGACAATGTAATGACAACAGTAGAAGCAAGAATAGAAGAGAAAACTGAAATTGACCAGCCCATCTCTGTAACTCCTGAACAAACAGTTGAAGTGAGTGTAGACTCAACCAGTACTGAAGAGCAGATACAAGAAGGCTCAGACACAAAACCGAGACAGTCAACTAGAGAAAACAAAGGTAAACCACCTATACGTCTCTCATACAAAGCAAGTACTGCCAGTATCAATGAACCTGTAAACTGGGAAGACATATCTCAACTTTCAGAACAAGAAGCAACTAAATGGATAAAGGCTGCTGAGGAAGAGATAAAATCCATGCATGACACTAAAACATGGACACTTACAGAACTACCACCCGGAAGGAAAGCCATAGGCCGTAAATGGACTTTTTTGGCACGATTGAACAATACAAAGCAAGACTAGTAGCCAAAGGCTATTCTCAAAAATATGGAGAGGACTATGATGAGTTATTTGCACCAGTAGTCAAGCACACTACAATACAGACTTTGCTGACAGTAGCCGTCACAAGGAAAATGCAAGTGAAACATTTTGATGTGAAAACCACGTTTCTACATGGCGATTTAAAAGAAGAAATCTATACGGAACAGCCGCCAAGATTCAAAGATGAACAAAGGTCAGACCTAGTATGCAAACTTTGCAGGAGTATATATGGCGTAAAGCAAGCAGCTAGAGTGTGGAATATAAAAATAAATGAAGTGCTTACACATCAAAACTTTCAAAGGAGCAAAGCAGACCCTGCTTATACACAAAGAGATTGGCAAACAGATGGGTCTATATGCTTATTTATGTGGATGATATCCTGATTTGTTTTGAGCAAGAAGGGCATGAAACAGAAATATTGAAAAAACTAAATCAGCACTTTGACACCAAAGACCTCGGTAACATAAAGAATTACCTCGGCATCCAGATCGAGAGAGAGGAAGATGGCAGCTTTCTTCTGAACCAAAGACACAAAATACAAGAAATAATTCAAACTTTTGGAATGGAAGACGCCAAACCAGTGAAATCTCCCATGGAAACCAACTACCTAAAGGAGATGAATTGTCAAGATAACCCATTACCTACTAATACTCAATACAGGGAAGCAATAGGGAAATTGCTGTACCTTACCACTGCTACAAGGCCAGACATTGCAGCAACAGTTGGAATCTTATGCAGAAAAGTTTCAATGCCAAATCAAAAGGACTGGAATGCTGTAAAATGAATCATTCGCTATCTTAAAGGGATTTCGCACTACAAGCTCAAGTTACCAGCAAACGATGAAAGCACCTTAACAGGATATGTGGATGCTGACTGGGCAGGAGACACCAGTGACAGAAAATCTACCAGTGGCTACTTATTTTTCCTGTCAGGAGGAGCCATCAGTTGGACTACTAAAAAGCAACTCACTGTTTCACTGTCGTCTACTGAAGCAGAATACATTGCTGCAGCGCAGGCAAGCAAAGAAGTTATATGGCTGAGACAGCTATTAACAGATTTAGGTCAACCACAGTTGGGACCAACAGAAATCTATGAGGACAATCAAGGATGCATTGTACTTGCACATACGGAAGGAGTTAATTCAAGAACCAAGCACATTGATGTGAAGTTTCACTTTCTTAGGGATCTTCAAGAGAAAGGTCTTCTTGAGTTAATTTATTGCCCGACTGAGGATATGACTGCAGACATCCTTACAAAGCCTCTGACCGCCGAAAGACATTCAAGGCTTACAAAGAAGATTTGTTGTCTGTGTGTGTTATTCTTACCATGATGTGGAGACATCTTTGTCTGTGTGTGATGATGTTCCAATAAAGAAGCCAGTTCCTGATTACTACACAACATCTGATCTCAACTGACTCTGCTGCATCTATCAATCATACTCTGCAACAACCCCTTCCACTACTTTATGCAAAGTGCATAATAAAGGGAAACTTCTCTTGCACTATTAGGCCACGTACACATGATCAGACTGGTCTGATGAAACTGGTCCGACGGACCCTTTTCATCGGACCAGGCTGAAGTGGTCTGATGGTCTGATGTGTGTACACACCATCGGACCAAAAATCCGATCAGACCAGAACGCGGTGACGTAGAACACAACGACGTGCTGAAAAAGCAAAATTCAATGCTTCCAAGCATGCGTCGACTTGATTCTGAGCATGCACGGGTTTTTGGTCTGATGCTTTTGCGTACTAACCATCGAACCTGTCCGACGGACAGGTGTCCATCAGACAGATTTTAAAGCAGGTTTTAAAACTTTGGTCCGACGGACAACGGTCCGATGGGCCGTACACACCATCGAACTGGTCCAATGAAACTGGTCTGCGGACCAGTTTCATCGGACCGGTCTAATCGTGTGTACGCAGCCTTAGAGATCTTTTTTTTTTTTTTCTATGTAAAAGAAGGTTTGGCATGTAAATGCGGCATTTAAATGCGGCAAAACGTACGTTGACTATCTGTCAATTTAAATTGTTCCGGAGAGGTTGTAAAAACATCCTGTGTACATGGGACGTTGTTTAATCTCCCCTGAACGACTTAACTTGACAGCTAGAAACCCGGAGTCTAAGGCCGCGTACACACGATCAGTCCATCCGATGAGAACGATGACGCCGCCTGTCCCCTCTGCCCTCTTCCAAAATGGCGCCGAGCGAGCGGGACGCTTCCGCGCATGCGCGAACACGTCATTTGCGCCACGACGGCGGCACCGAATTTAAAAACTCAGTCCTATGGCTGTGTAATACAGGCTGACGCTCTGCTGCTCTGCTAAGCACCAGAGTGAAAAAAAAGATACATTTATATATAATATAATAATAATAAATAGATAATAACAATAGGGGGAAATGTATATAATTAAATAATTAATAAATTCCAAAAAATATATATATTAAATAAATAAAAAAATAGATGGGGGGGGGGGACATATTTTAATGTTTTTCCTTCCCTCTCCTTTTCCCACTTTTCCGGCCTTTCTCTCTGCTATCCTCATGGAGGCCACCTTCAGCAAACTAGGTAAGGGGCCATCCAGAAGGTGTTAAGTAGAGAAGAGACAAAAAAGAGAGCCTGACCACTAACGCTGCATTTTTGGTAGCCCTATCGGGTCAAGAGACGCAAGTTCACAGCACAGAGGGAGATCAAGCCATGTTTCCAGCAGAAGGCGCAGAAGTAG
Source organism: Rana kukunoris (assembly GCA_029574335.1). Taxonomy (NCBI): domain Eukaryota; kingdom Metazoa; phylum Chordata; class Amphibia; order Anura; family Ranidae; genus Rana; species Rana kukunoris. The sequence continues at coordinate 367,503,009 of CM056049.1, forward strand.
CTCAATGACTATGAAAATTGTAGAGTCACACTGGAGGCATCAAAACTATGAATTAACACATGTGGAATTATATATACATAACAAAAAAGTGTGAAACAACTGAAAATATATGTCATATTCTAGGTTCTTCAAAGTAGCCACCTTTTGCAGCAGACACATCTCTAGAACAACTGTTATGAGGAGACTGTGTGAATCAGGCCTTCATGGTAGAATATCTGCTAGGAAACCACTGCTAAAGAAAGGCTACAAGCAGAAGAGACTTGTTTGGGCAAAAGAACACAAGGAATGGACATTAGACCAGTGGAAATTTGTGCTTGGTCTGATGAGTCCAAATTTGAGATCTTTGGTTCCAACCACCGTGTCTTTGTGCGACGCAAAAAAGGATAGACTCTACATCCCTGGTTCCCACTGTGAAGCATGGAGGAGGAGGTGTGATGGTGTGGGGGTGCTTTGCTGGTGACACTGTTGGGGATTTATTCAAAATTGAAGGCATACTGATCCAGCGTGGCTACCACAGCATCTTGCAGCGGCATGCTATTCCATCCGGTTTGCGTTCAGTTGGACCATCATTTATTTTTCAACGGGACAATGACCCCAAACACACCTCCAGGCTGTGTAAGGGCTATTTGACCTGGCCTCCACAGTCACAGGACCTGAACCCAATCGAGATGGTTTGGGGTGAGCTGGACCGCAGAGTGAAGGCAAAAGGGCCAACAAGTGCTGAGCATCTCTGGGAACTCCTTCAAGACTGTTGGAAGACCATTTCAGGTGACTACCTCTTGAAGCTCTCCAAGAGAATGCCAAGAGTGTGCAAAGCAGTAATCAAAGCAAAAGGTGGCTACTTTGAAGAACCTAGAATATGACATATTTTCAGTTGTTTCACACTTTTTTGTTATGTATATAATTCCACACGTGTTAATTCATAGTTTTGATGCCTTCAGTGTGAATCTACAATTTTCATAGTCATGAAAATAAAGAAAACTCTTTGAATGAGAAGGTGTGTCCAAACTTTTGGTCTGTACTGTATGTAGAAAGAAATGTTTGGACAGCCGCACTCTGGAAAAACCTCTCGGTTGCGTTTTATTGGTAAAAGTTTTCAAACACCACACATCACAGCAAAATACAGGGGCATACAGCTGACACGTTTCACACTATCAGTTAGTGGTTACTCTACGCGTCAACTGCAGTGGCGGCCCGCCCATAGGGACGCACGGGCGCCACCCCTCCTACCGCAGTCACAAAAAAAAAAAAAGGGCCCTTTAAGAACTTTTATTTGGCTAAAATGTCATTTTGACATTTTAGCCGAAGTTCTGGCGGCCGTCTATAGAGGGCGCTGCAGCACCACCCTCTCTCGCAAATAACACACGTTCAATGCAATGCATTGAACGTGTGTCATTGTTGCCAGCTGCCTGGTCTATTCATATAACCGGACATGGGTTGCCGGTTACCTGAATAGCGGCAGCTGGTTGGCTGAGGGGAACTGCCTATCAAAGCCAGCGGCTCTGATAGGCTTTTCCAGTACCGCCCTCCGGCTCTCGGAAGTCTATACTCGGAGTGCAGGCAACCTGCGGTCCTTGCATAAGACTGACGGCCGTTTCCGCCAATCAGGTTCCCGGATTCTGGTTTTCAGGAACCTGATTGGCTGAAGCTTCTCCACGGCGGCAGAAGACATCGAGGGAGGACATGGAAGCGTCAGGTAAGTGTTTTTTTTACAGGGAAAGGGGCATCATGGGGCACAGTGGTGACAAAGGGCACAGAGGCACAGATTAGCACAGTGGCAATTAGGGGCACAGTGGTGACAATTAAAGGGCATGGGGCACAGTGGTGACAATTAAAGGGCACAGTGGCTGCGTTTGATGGCATGGCATAGTGGTGACAATTGATGGCACAGTGGTGGCATATGATGGCATGGCACAGTGGTGACAATTGATGGCACAGTGACTGCATTTGATGGCATGGCACAGTGGTGACAATTGATGGCACAGTGACTGCATTTGATGGCATGGCACAGTGGTGACAATTGATGGGCACAGTAGCTGTGTTTGATGGTATGGCACAGTGGTGACAATTGATGGCACAGTGGTGGCATTTGATGGCATGGCACAGTGGTGACAATTGATGGCACAGTGGTGGTGTTTGATGGCATGGCACAGTGGTGACAATTGATGGCACAGTGGTGGTGTTTGATGGCATGGCACAGTGGTGACAATTGATGGCACAGTGGCTGCATTTGGTGGCATGGCACAGTGGTGACAATTGATGGCACAGTGGTGACAATTGATGGCACAGTTTCTGTGTTGCATGGCACAGTGGCTGCATTTGATGGCATGGCACAGTGGTGACAATTGATGGCAGTGCCATCTTAAGAGCATTATAGGCCCCCGGGCAATACAGTGCACTGGGGCCCTGTCTACATCTTAAGAGCAACCACGCACAAGAATTTACTGCCCCCGGGCAAACAATGCACTGGGGAAATTCTACTGGCAGAACCACAAGAATTTTTTACTGGCCAAAAATCATGCAAAAAAGTACCTGGCAGATTACAGTTTTACAAATTTCTTCATTGGCATGAAAAAAGTACCTTAGGTTACAGTTTTACAAATTTCCCAGCCTGATCATGAAGGTTAGGTTCCTCTGTGCATCACCCAGCCTGATCAGAGTCTTCCTCTTGCATCAGAGTCTGCAGGATTCCCCCTTACAGTGAAAGGGAACTTTTATGTAAAGTGGAACACTGCAGATCATGATGTAATGGGGAACTCTGATGTGGACGGGGGCTCTGGTGACCAGAGACCACCTTATATCAGAATCCACTGCTTTCTCTTTACATCAGAGTTCCCACTTACATCACGGTCCTCAGACTGAACTCCCCCTAGCACTGTAAGGGGGAATCCTGCAGACTCTGATGTAAAGAGTAAATACACTAAGGTAAGGGGGGGCACTAATATTTTTGTATTCACTCCCCCCTTTCTTTAGCAACCACCCGCCCTTAGACTGGCCTGGTGGTGCTATCACTGACCTCCTCTCAGGTGCACCACGCAAGGCTCAGTCAGATGGCTCCAGCTTGGCTGCTCTGGTTTTATCCTATAGTCTCTTCATGTCTGACTTCTCCTGTGACCCCCATCCCAGCGGCACTCCCACTCTTAACTCCAGACTCTTCCTCAGAGACTGAGACACGATACATTTCTACAGTTCTGACCATTCTCCACCATTTTTTACTGGGGTCGCTGGGCAGCCGATGGGGGCCCCCCAGGCAAGTGGGGCCCCCGGGCAACTTCCCAGTGTGCCCAATGGAAAAGACAGCCCTGATTGATGGCACAGTTGCTGTGTTTGATGGCATGGCACAGTGGTGACAATTGATGGCACAGTGGCTGCATTTGGTGGCATGGCACAGTGGTGACAATTGATGGCACAGTTTCTGTGTTTGGTGGCATGGCACAGTGGTGACAATTGATGGCACAGTGGCTGCAATTGGTGGCATGGCACAGTGGTGACAATTGATGGCACAGTGGCTGCATTTGGTGGCATGGCACAGTGGTGACAATTGATGGCACAGTTTCTGTGTTTGATGGCATGGCACAGTGGTGACAATTGATGGCACAGTGGCTGCATGTGATGGGCACAGTGAAGCTGCAATATATTTTTTTTCGTTTGCGCCCCCCCAAAAATTTTGAGCACCAGCCGCCACTGGTCAACTGTATGCCCCTGTATTTTGCTGTGATGTGTGGTATTTGAAAACTTTTACCAATAAAAGGCAACCGAGAGGTTTTTCCAGAGTGTGGCTGTCCAAACATTTCTTTCTACATTTGCTTTGTGCATTGCCGGCACCTGGGTTTCTCTGAGAGGACACGGATCTATCCATACACTGAATGAATGAATGAATGAATGAAAAACTTATATAGCGCGACACATGCGAACTGAATCGCTTCTGGGCGCTCATACACTCATCTGGAGCGGTGACTATTATTTCTCATGATCGGAGCTATCATACCCGCCCTGTGGCAAATGCTTGCTGGGTATCCGGGGCTCCAGCCTTGCCAGGAAAATTGGCCTGCCGCTCTTGCTTCAACGAAGCAACCAAGGAATCGGATGCCAGAGTAACTACAGAGCTCCTAAGAGAATTGCCACAGGGATACATTTTGGGAACTATGGCTCCTGTAGTGCACGATCGTACCCCAAACACATCGCCAGCACCCGGCCGTTACGCCCAGGCTTCAGAAACCCTCTCTGAGAATGAGGAGCGGGAGCCGGCGTCAGGCTTTCTCTTCTGTTTAGTTGAACCTTTTACCCGCTCAGTCAAGGAAGCGATCGGCCGGGAGGAGGATATGGCAGAACCTCAGAAGGTAAAAAGGGATCCGGAATCATTTCCCTTCATCTAAGAGCTGGAAGACCTCATAAAGGATGAGTGGGAGAGATCGGATAAGCGGCCTAGTCTGAGAAACTAGTTTGCAAAATTGTACCCCTTGAAGGAGTCAAAAATCAATTCTTTGATCAATACACCTACGGTCGATTCATCTTTATTGCGACTCGCTAGACACGTTACCCTGCCGATTAAAGATGCAGTTACCTTCCGGGACGTTCTTGATCGTAAAATCGATCTAGAACTGAAAAAAGCTTACTCCACGGCAGCAGGCGCTTGTAGGCCAGCTATCACCACGGCGGCAGTAGCTAAAGCTATCTCTGCATGGGCGGCTAACGTTGAGAAGTCCATTCTAGACAAAGCCGACCAGGAGAAGATATTTTCCTCCCTGCAGGAAATTAAGTTGACAGACGACTTCATGGCAGGAGCCTCAGTCGACATTATCAGATCTTCAGCAAGGGCAATGCTAGCTTCAGTTATGGCAAGAAGAGCTTTATGGCTGAAACCCTGGATAGCGGATGCAGCATCAAAATCAAACTGGTGCAAAATTCCATATGACGGCTCAAATTTATTTGGCGCAAAGCTAGACTCGGCCATTTCCAAAGTTACCAAAGGAAAATCCGGGCTGATTCCCTCCGATAGGAGACCGAAGCCCCAGAAGGGCCCCGCTTAGAGGCGTAATCTTCCTGACAAGTACAGGGATGTTGGATCCTACCGTCCTGGCAGGGAATTCAGCAGGGACTGGAAGACTACTCGACCCTCCTTCACGAGGGTACAGAAAGCCAAGGCTATCACAGCTGGGGAACAGCAGAAGTCCTTTTGAGGGTTTCGCCCGCCCACCCAGCTCAGGTGGGCACTAGACTTAAGAGATTCGCTTAGTTATGGGCAACTCGTATAACAGATCCATGGACACTATCCACTATCAAGACCGGTCACAAATGAAAATTCATGGGCACATTCCCGGAGAACACATTCCAGCCTACCAAAGTACCTCCGCACCAGAAAGGGAGGGGGTTTTATTCCCCTTTATTTCTGGTATGGAAAAAAACAGGAGACCTACATCCAGTCCTGGACCTAAAAAGGCTCAACAAGAAGATCAAAATAGAGGCCTTCCAAATGGAAAGCCTTCAGTCCATTTGGTTGGCGGTGAACGTGGGAGACTGGATGTTATGGGTAGATTTATCGGACGTTTACCTTCACGTCCCGATTTATCCCGCCTTCCAAAAGTTCCTTCGGTTCTCAATCAATCAATCTCGTTTTCAATTTTGGTGCCTCCCGGCATCTCCTCAGCACCCAGAACATTCAGCAAGTCATGGTGTTCCTAGGGGCAGAGTTAAATACCAGGTTGAACCGGGTGCAACTCCCTCAAGAGAGGCTGAAGATGCAGAATCTGTTATCATCCAGACGTCTACCGGCCAGAGCCTGCCTCAGTATCCTGGGGTCCATGTCAGCGACCATACCCATGATACAGTGGTCCCAGGGGCACATGCGAGTCTTACAAAACTCTTTTCTCAGGCAGTGGAATGGAACGTCAATGCTCCAAACCATTTACATCCCGAACTGGCTAAAGCAATCAGTATGGTGGTGGACACACCCATTTAACCTCAGGAAGTTCTAACCAATAGTCCCCCCAAATCCAGAAGTAGTAACATCGGACGCCAGCCAGACGGGATGCGGATCACACTATCTAGACCAAGTAGCCAAAGGACAGTGGCACTTTCAGGGTCAGGGCATAGTGTCAAATATTTTAGAGCTGAGGGCAGCCTTACAGGCTCTCCTGGCCTTTGCGCCTCTTCTAGAGGGGAAAAGTGTCCTGATCAGGATGGTCAACAAAGTAGCGGTGTCATAGATCCAGAGACAGGGAGGCACCAGGAGTCACACGCTTCTGGAAGAAGTTTGCCCCATAATGGAATAGGCACAGGTGCACCTGTTAGATCTGAGGGCAGTATACGTCCCGGCAATGCAGAATTTGTTGGTCGACAGAAGTCGTACCAGAAATAACAGAAGTCGTCCTAAAATGCCGAAGAACTCCAAGTGTCAGAGGTTTCTGTCCAGAGCCCACTTTCCATCAGCCGAAGGAACAGACTGCCTAGTTCACCCATGGAGCTTCGAGCTGGGGTACATTTTCCCTTCAACTCCTCTGATTGCGAGATTCCTGTCCCGACTTCGGAAGTCCTCAGCCATGGTTATTGCAGTAATACCGTTCTGGCCGAGGAGGCCATGGTTTACGACCCTGCTACAACTAAGTACGCAGCCTCCAATTCATCTTCCAGTAACCATGGATCTCCTACAGGGGGAATTCGTCCATCCAGCCCCAGAGAAGCTGCATTTGGCAGCTTGGAAGTTGAGAGGGCTAAGTTAAGGGAACAAGGATGCTCTCAGGAAGTAGTATCGACCCTAATGCAAGCTCGAAAGAGCTCCACTAATGTCACCTACACTAGGATCTGGGAGAGGTTTGTGTCGATGTCGCAGCAAAGAGATTGGAATACTATCTCACCAGAACCATCTCAAATTCTTAAATTTCTTCAGTCAGGGCTTAACAAGGGCCTGAGCTCAGGTACCCTAAAGGTGCAGGTATCCGCCCTTTCAGCCAAGACGGGTACTAGATGGGTTCTTCATCATCTGGTCACTCAATTCCTCAAGGCCTGCGTAAAGATCGGACCACCTGGGAACCCAGCCTTTCCAACATGGGATCTCTCAGTAGTACTCGAGGCCTTGTCCAATCTACCCCTTTTTTCCGTTCAACTTAGTCTCACTGTGAAACCTAACTCTGAAGTTGGATTTCCTTATTGCTATAACCTCAGCTAAAATGGTGTCGGAGATTCAAGCACTTATGGTTACGGAACCCTATTTAGTGTTCTTCCCTGACAGAGTGGTACTGAAGCCTTCAGACCAATTTATACCAAAGGTAGCTTCCTCCTTTCATTATAACCAGGACATCGTCCTTCCGTCTTTTACTAATGAGAGGGGCGAGCTCCACGCCTTGGATGTCAAGTCAATCATCTCCAGTTACTTCACAGCTACATCTCACCTGAAGAAGACGGATTCTCTCTTGATTATCCCACACGGGAGCAGACGAGGTCAGGCAGCTACCTCCCGTACCATTGCCTCTTGGTTAGTTAAAGCTATCAAAAAGACCTATTCCATCCAGCAACTTACGGCTCCTGAGGGCATTAGGGCTCATTCGACAAGGGCAGTGGCCACTTCATGGGCAGCATATTGCGGGATTTCACCAGAGACCATATGCAGTGCAGCAACTTGGTCTTCCTGAAACACCTTAATTTCTCACTACAGAGTGAATTCTGCTCACCTGGCTACTGCCGACTTCGGCAGTTCTGTTGTTAGAGTCAATTCCTCAGCAGTATAAAGAATAAATATTACTGTTTTCTTGCACCCTCCCGACTGGCGAGTTATTTCCCAGTGTGTGCTGCCATGAATGCGTCAGGAAAACAGAAAATTGTATACTCGCCTTTCCGTAATTTTCCTTTCCTGACCCTTCTTCATGGCAGCATACAGATGCCCACCCTGCTGTTTTATGATGATATATACAGAGAATGGTGCAGGGCGTCTCCCCTTCAAATTTATAGCTAACCAATCCTGTCAGGTTGTGGGGGCGGAGTCACAACCCAGTGTGTGCTGCCATGAAGATGTGTCAGGAAAGGAAAATTACGGAAAGGCGAGTATACAATTTTTCCGTTTTCTCATCTATATAGTATCAACCACACATAATTCCTCGTGATCAGCAGAAATACAGTCATCTTATAGGCTTATTTACCCACGGTATTCAAATTTGGTTTAGGGTCAGTAAAATATATAGTTCTGTGTAAAAGGGGAGATCCTAGCAGAGAAGAGTTGCATTAGTCACCAAAATAGTGTTTTGTTTGTTAGTTTTTTTTCATGTCAACATGATTAGTAGACCATATCTGGATAATAAAGATTTCATACCAATATTTGTGTCATATATGTTTGAACTATATGGTTTCAACTTTCCTCTGGTTTCAGTAATAAAGTGATTCACAACATCCTCAAGGCTGTTTAATGTGACCTAGAAAAGGAAGAAAATGCTATATTTTAACTGAAACGGAAACATAAAGGGTGCTTGTACACAACATGTATAGAATGACATAATAGACATATTGACCCTGGCTTCCTAAAAGAGTAGAGCAAGTTCACTTTCAAAGTATTCTCTTCTCTATATATCTATATATAAATGAGATGAAGCAAAGTGAAAATTCACTTTGCAAAGAATATCCTGTGATGTAAAAAAAAAAAAAAAAAACAGGATTTAGAATTGAAGTCTGATCATGTGCAATGAGGATTGAACATAATCTCATTCACTAAACTAAGTGAAAAATAATTTTCTAAAAAGAACATTCACATCTCTCCGAGCCAGTTTCACACCTTAGCAAATAAGATGTCACTGGTGTGCAGCTTTTGACATTGACATCATGATCAATGTATGTTCACCTGCTTCCCAGAAGTATGTACAGTGAAACCTTGGTTAACGAGTAACGCGGTTAACGAGCGTTTTGAAAGATGAGCAACTTTTTTTTAAATCCTGACTCGGTTTGTGAGTGTTGTCTCGCAAAACTAGCAGAATTCAAGCTAATTGGGTGTGCAGTACCACGGTTCTGAGCTGTTCGTAAATACTTGGAATCACTCAGTTCGAGCGTTTCTGAGCTTTTCCGGGGGTTTCCGAGTACAGCCGAGCTGTCCGAGTATTTCCGAGACTCTCTGGTGCCCCCCACCTCTGGCCACATGCACTTCCTATAGTGTACATTCTATACTTCACACTGTTCCACTCTACACACGGAGCTGTCCATTATATGCTGCACACACTGTACACTTTGCTGTATACTATGTTGTTCAGTGAACTGTGTTGTACATTTTGTAGTCCAGCTCATAGCCAAGTAACTAGACAATCTACATCTATTAAACCACGTTTTCAACAGCAACCACTCACTCTCTTAAGCTTTATTAGGCAAAGATTACATTCATTTCATGCAACTTTCAAATTGACTTTATAGTCTATAATCCCCAATAGAATTAGCAACGGTGTATGTAAATTCCTAGGAACATTTTGCAATACTGCTCATAACACTGATAATTTCTGCTCTTTTCTTTTATTTACACTCAAATGTCTCAGTCAATTTCCATAATCATCCAGGATTAGTAAGCAGTCACTGTGGTTACTAGGTACTGACAACAAGTTCCATATGATGATGTAACACTGGCTTGGGTTCACACTATTGCAATGTCAGACATTGCATGTGATTCACACCGCCTTGCTGTGCAAATCACATGCAATGCTTGTGCGATGCAAATTCAACCATAAAGATTGTATGGCTGAATTTGCATTGTATTTGGACCAAAATGGTGCAGGACCCTTTTTGTGGATTTTTTGGATTCCTGCACTATTTCACAGTTTGCACTGTGATCTGTGAATCGATATGAGGGTGTCATTAACTTTGTATTAACACCCGCAGTGGTTCGCATAGGGCAGTATGAACTGCCTGCAAGAACCCACACAGGAATCACGCTGGTTTCCACATCGCATATGTGTGAATCCTGCCTTAATTTATATTGATAGCGACAAACAAGACTATAAACTTTCATGTGGTCTCTGATTTTACCTTGGAGTATAGAGTAAGGGAGGGTTATAACCCAGGTCAGTTATTTTTGCTATCTGTGCCCCAATGGGGGGATTTACCTACACTTCCTGTCCCATAGCCAAACCAGGAAGTGAGAGGAGATCCCTCCACCAGGGTCACTAGAACTAGTGTCCCCATTGGATGATTTCCCCTCTATTACTGTTCTGGTGTTAACCCAAAATTTGGAATTTTGATATTAGTAAACCGGACAAATAGAGAGCTTGAAGCTTGAATATCCCTTAGGCCGCGTACACAAGATCGGTCCAACACGATGAAAATGGACTGAAGTCCAGTTTCATCGTTCCAAACCGACCGTGTGTACGGCCCATCGGTCTGTCGTCCTTCGGTTAGTGTGCAAAAGCATCGGTTCAAAAACCCGTACATGCTCAGAATCAAGTCGACGCATGCTTGGAAGCATTGAACTTCGTTTTTTCAGCACGTCATTGTGTTTTACGTCACCGCGTTCTGACACAACCGTTTTTTGAACTGATGGTGTGTACGCACATCAGACCATCAGGCCACTTCAGCTGTGACCCGATCGTTTGTACGCGGCCTAACGGGGCCACAGACAGCAATAAAAATTAACAGGCTTTGTAATCCCTCTCCATTCTATGCAAAAATACAAAATAACATACAGAGTTTTGTTAAACTTTAATTTCTCAGGCTTAGGCAGTGCTAGCTGTTTTAGGGCCTTGACATACAGTAAAATCTATAAACACTAGCTATACTTACAGGCTTGTCCAGTTCAATAGTGAAGCCACGGTCTGTTTTAAGAACCCTGTAATGTTTGACTTGGGACCTGCTGTTGGGAAAAAAAGACACATGCGTGTGTCAATAATCATTTCATGCCTGAGTGCTCTGCTTGCTTTAAATTATAAAGTATAATTTTAAAGGAATACAATATCTGCAGATAATATTTAATAATATTTAAATTAATATTGTAAGATCAGGCAAAAATATCAGTTACAGAGTTAAAAAAAAGTGGTGGTAAAAAAAAGTATGTGAACCTCTTGCAATTACCTGTTTTTCTGAAGTAATGTGTCATAAAATGTGATCTGTTGACAATAGACAAACAAAATGTGCCGAACCAGTTCAGCTCTGGAAGGTGTTCATGACCAGGCCATTTTTTGCTTTGCGGCACTGCACTACTTCAACTGAAAACTGTGCAATGTTGTACCCAAACAAAATGTATACATATATTTTGTTTACACAAATAGAGCTTTCTTTGGTGGCATTTGACCCTCTCTGGTTTTTTTTTGTATTATTATTATTATTATTATTATTATATAAAAGTGAAAAAAGACCGACAATTAAAGAAACAAAAAAACAATATTTTTAACTTTCTGCTATAAAACATAAAACATAAAAAAAAAATGTCTTAATATATTTAGGCCAAAATGTATTTTGCTACATGTCTTTGGTAAAAAATCTCAATAAGTATATATTGATTGGTTTGCATTAAGGTTATACAAACTATAGAGTATGTATGGAATGGAATATTTGTTTATTTATTTTTGTTATGCTAGTGAGAGCTGGTTCACACAGGGGCAGCACGACTTTGGGGGCGACTCGGCAAGGCGATCTCAAGACAACTTGAGAGACGACTTGCAAAATGACTTCTGTATTGAAGTCAATGCAAGTCGCCCTGAGTCGCCCCCAAAGTCGTACAAGAACCTTTTTCTGAGTCGCTCCTATTAGAACGGTTCTATTGAATAGAACGGCGCGCGACTTGTCAGGCGGCTGAGTCGCCTGACGAGTCGCTCCTGTGTAAAACCGGCTCTAATGGCGGCAATCAGCGGTTTATAACAGGACTGATTGATGCGGCGAACAATCTGACACTAACTGACGCTGGGGGGAACTAACTAACTGTCACTGACATTATTACAGTGATCAGTACTAAGAAGATGCACTGTCACTGTACTAATGATACTGGGCAGGAAAGGGTTAACGTCTAGGGCGATCAAAGGGTTAAATGTGTGCCAACAAGTTTTTATGTGTGTACTGTGTGCTGCTTTTATTGAGGATCTACTGGTTTTCACTAGGGGATGAACAAACAACAAGATCCCGTCACTGAACACAGCTCTGTGTTGTTTACATTCACAGAGCTGTGTTTGGGGAAGATCAGAGCCGATCACTGGGTGCCAACGCTCAATAATTGGCCTGGGCCCGGTTATTGGCATGTGCTGTGTCAAATCACAGCACAGACATGTGGGCGCGTTCCCCCTACCCAGAAATGCAGAATCGTGTATATATATGTGATTCTCTGCAGTCGGCCTGCACTGTAGCAGTAAAACTACAGTGAGCGGCTGGCATGTGCTGTGACGAATCACAGAATAGACGGGCGGCGCATTCCCCCTACCTGGAAATGCAGAATCATGTATATATACAGGTACGTGATTCTCTGCAGCCGGCCTGCACTGTAGCAGTTAAACTGTGCGAGGCTGGTAAGTGGTTAAGCTGATAACACACAAGGGGGTCAATTCACAAAGAGAAACGTTATTGGTTTTCTTTAGTTGTTAAATTAGCACTCCTTATTTAACGCTAGCAAACATGGTATTCACGAAAGCTATAATCGTTATTCAACATAGTCGTTATGGTTTTCAACTGACTCTTTATCCAATCGTTATGCTAACTACTTAAGAGTTATTTTAACGTCCCAAATCGTAATAAAAAACGTCTAAGATCGTTAAATAATGCTGGAGAGATGCATTCTGGGAGCAGAAGGGGAGGAGAACAGCTGCATGTGGAAAAGAGAAGATGCAGAGAGAGAGAGAGAGAGAGAGACACAAGCAAGACACACATGGAGATTGAGCATGTGATGTGCAAAACTTCTAGTGTGTGTTTTTCTAAAGCCATGTGTATTTCCTCATACAGAGAATAAATCATGGGAGAGGATAATCAGAATTTAGCTATCACCTGGGTTTCAGAAAAGTCATCCAAAATAGTATGTGAACGGAATACACGTTTATAAATCTGAACAACATTCTAATGTGTTCTTCTTCGCCTCTGGATAATTTTAAGTTCAAATAGAGCATGATTCCATCTTGCCCAACACAACTAAAAACTTCAATACACTACAAAAATCGCCAAAAGCTTCCTCTAGCAACAAAATATCGCCTGGGAAATGTCATAATGACACCCTGAGGGAGGTGTTAAATTAACGATCGATAACTGTCAAAAAAATCTTTGTGAATTGCACTTCTGTACATATTTAACGATTTGATTCTTAAAAATAACGATTGAATCATTAAATAAGGATCCACACCTTAAAATATCGGTTCTGTGTAGTGAAACGTTATTTGATGATTTTTCAAAGCGTTAAATCGTTTAGTGAATTGAACTAGCTTCAATAACGTGCAAAATCGTTAAAATAACACCCGCAATCTAAAAATAAAGCTTTGTGAATTGACCCCAAGGGGGTTAAAATGGGACGTTAAAATAATTCTTGAGTAGTTAGTATAACTATTGGATAAAGAGTCAGTTGAAAACCATAACGACTATGTTGAATAACGATTATAGCTTTCGTGAATACCATGTTTGCTAGCGTTAAATAAGGAGTGCTAATTTAACAACTGAAGAAAACCAATAACGTTTCTCTTTGTGAATTAATCCCAAGATATTCTAAATTCATTTTTTTTTTTAACCCACTTATTAAACATTCGCAGTGCTGGAGGAAAAAATAAATAAGGCCCCTTTCACATTGCGGCGGAAGCCGCGCTAAAAAATAGCGGTGCTATACCGCCGGAATTGCCGCGAGTTGCGGCCGCTAGCGCTAAAAAATAGAGGCGCATTGCGGGCGGTATTGCCGCGGTTTCCCATTCTTTTCAATGGGAAGGAAGGGTGAAGGAGCGGTATACATTCACCGCTCCAAAGATGCTGCTGACAGGAGATTTTTTTCTCTCCCGCCAGCGCATCGCCTTTGTGTGAAAGCCCTCTGGCTTTCACATTGAGGATGCAGTGAAGGAGTTTTTCAGGCGGTATAACAGCGCTATTTTTAGCACTGTACCACCTGAAAAACTCCTCAATGTGAAAGGGGTCTAAACCCATAGACTAATTACTTCAACGAAAACTAATTGGAGTCAGTAGTTTACACATCTGGAGTCTAATTAATAAAATGAGTTCGGAGGTTTGGTTTAAAGCTACTTTGACAAAAGACACTGAAACATTTTAAGATTGCTGTTCATAAAAAGCATCAGCTTCTTTGAACCATGCCTCACAAAAAGGGGCTCTCTGATGACATACAATATAGAGCAGTTGATTTGCATACGTCTGGAAAGGGATACAAAGCTATTTCCAAGTGTTTAAGCATCCATCAGCGGACAAATTGTCTATAAATGGAGACAGTTTAGTGCTGTGGCTACTCTTTTTAGAAGTTTGGGACCCAGCCAAGATGACTCCCAAAGCACAACACAGAATTCTCAATGAGAAGAACCCAGGAATTACAACATCTCGATTTATGAGTCTACATAAGTCTTTGAACAAGCACAATGTCTATGTCAGAACACCACGGAGGAAGCCACTGTTCTCAAAAAAAAAAAAACATTGCTGCACATTTGAAGTTTTCCAAAGAGGCTGAATGTAGAATATAATAATAAATAAAAAAATTAAAATTATACTTTTTCATACCTATGTTCAGAGGGCTCTCGAATAGTTACAGCATAGTTCTTGCTGTCTGCCCCAGGCCGCAGAATTAGGTTGCCATTGCCTTCTTCCTTCATGAGCATTTCTGCAGCTTCTGAACGCGTTACGCTGTAAAAGCATCTGTACAAGATTGAAGATAAATGTAATCACAGAATTTTGCAAGATACGGTGCATGCATATAATATAACATGTATATAATACATGGTCACATCTCTCAAAGCAATTTCTTGTGGTGCTGGGATATCTGTGCTACAGAGCAGGATGAGGAAAATATGCAGTAGAACAGGAGGTACAGTACCTGCCACCGAGAATGTGTTTTTAGCACGACAGCATCGCGCTGATTCTCGGCGACAGGAATAGTGAAAGCACATTCCAGCGAGCGCATCATAGAAGCGACGGGGATCCGACGTGGATTCCCGCCAATTCTACACGTGGGCGGCGTTTGATTTGAATCCTGAGGGGGAACTCCCCGCTGGATTTTAAATAAAAATCCGGCATGGGTTCCCCCCTCAGGAGCATACCGGGCCCTTGGGTCTGTTATGGGTTGTAAGGAGACCCCCCTACACCGAAAAAAAGGCGTGGGGGTCCCCCCACAATCCATACCAGACCCGTATCCAAAGCACACCGGCCAACCCGGTCAGGAAGGGAGTGGGGGCGAGCGAGCGCCCCCCCCCCTCCTGAGCCGTACCGGGCAGCATGCCCTCAACACGGGGGGTCAGGTGCTCTGGGGCAGGGGGGCGCACTGCGCCCCCCCCACCCCAGAGCACCCTGTCCCCATGTTGATGAGGACAGTGCCCCTTCCCAACAACCCTGGCCGTTGGTTGTCCGGGTATGCGGGCGGGAGGCTTATCGGAATCTGGGAGCCCCCCTTAATAAGGGGGCCCCCAGATACCAACCCCCCACCCTAAGTGAATGAGTATGGGGTACATCGTACCCCTACCCATTCACCTGCAAGAAAAGTGTAAACACAAATAAACCACACAGGGTATTAAAATATTTTATTAGTTGGCCCCTGGCGGGCTTCTTCGGCAGGGGGGGGTGGGTCTTCTCTGCTCTCCGGGGGTCTTCTCCGCTCTCCGGGGTCTTCTCCCGCTCTCCGCTCTTGATTCGGCGCTCTCCGGTGCCTTCTTCTTCTTCAGGACTGGCCACCGCTTCTGTCACGTCTTCTTCTTCTCTTCTCTTTTCCAGATGTTGACTCGACGATTCCTCCCGCTGTTATGCCGGGCGCGCGGCTCCCAGCGACTTATATAGGCCTATCTTGTGACGTCGCAGTCCCATCATGCTCCGGTAGGTACCACGTGGTACCTACCCACGTGGTACCTACCGGAGCATGATGGGACTGCAACGTCACAAGATAGGCCTATATAAGTCGCTGGGAGCCGCACGCCCGGCATAACAGCGGGAGGAAGCGTTGAGTCAACATCTGGAGAAGAGAAGAGATGAAGAAGACGTGACAGAAGCGGTGGCCAGTCCTGAAGAAGGCACCGGAGAGTGCCGAATCAAGAGCGGAGAGCGGGAGAAGCCCCCGGAGAGCGGAGAAGACCCCGGAGAGTGGAGAAGACCCACCCCCCCGCCGAAGATGTCTGAAGAAGCCCGCCGAGGGGGGGGGGCGCTTTTATAAAAGCGACCACACACCCCCCCCCGGCGGCCAACTAATAAAATATTTTAATACCCTGTGTGGTTTATTTGTGTTTACACTTTTCTTGCAGGTGAATGGGTAGGGGTACGATGTATCCCATACTCATTCACTTAGGGTGGGGGGCTGGTATCTGGGGGCCCCCTTATTAAAGGGGGCTCCCAGATTCCGATAAACCTCCCGCCCGCATACCCCGACAACCAACGCTCGCTCGCCCCCACTCCCTTTCTGACCGTCCGGCGTGCTTTGGATACGGGTCTGGTATGGATTGTGGGGGGACCCCCACGCCGTTTTTTAGGCGTAGGGGGGGTCTCCTTACAACCCATAACAGACCTAAGGGCCCGGTATGCTCCTGAGGGGGGAACCCATGCCGGATTTTTATTTAAAATCCGGCGGGGAGTTCCCCCTCAGGATTCATATCAAATGCCGCCCACGTGTAGAATTGGCGGGAATCCAAGTCGGATCCCCGTCGCTTCTATGATGGCTTTGTCTCCATCGCGGAAAGCCAGCTCGGCGCTGGCTCCCGCGATGGGGCTCGCAGGTGGTCAATCTCGCCGAGAAAGGGAGCGAGATTGACACAATATCGCAGTCACCTACTGTAAGTGTTGTGGTAATAAGGTGCTAAGGGTTAGGTTCAAGGCTGGGAGGGGGAATACAGGGGATGCAGTACATCTCTGTAATTCATGTATATTTCACAGTGTTCTCGCCTTTTAAAAGACACCACAACTACAGAAAAATACCTGTTGATCTGCAAGAAATGCACTCATCTCCTAAATTCCTATTTATATTTTTGTAGACCGAGGAATGTCGGTCCTACCCAGTTTTCTTTTGCTAAACTGCTCAAATCATTCCACTGTCTTTTTCTTCAGAGCTTCTTCAAAGCTTCTTCAAAGCACAGGCATGATTTGCCCAATAGCCCCAAGAGAAAAACATTTAATAGCACAAGAAGTGTGTGCAAGACAGGGAACAGCTCTGCCTTTTTTACAAGTTTAACATTTTTTTGTATTTATAAAAATGTAAATGAATACAATAAACAATATTATTTCAATGTTATATTTAGAAAACCAAAAAAGCAAATAATAGAAGTTGGTTGTTTAAGGACTCACTTTATGGACTGTTATGGAACTTGTCTGGCGAAACACATAGTTTTCCTCGTCGAGTTCCTTGTTCGGCTGTCGAGGAACGCGACAAGCCAATTGCCTCCATTCCCATTGAGGAAAAAGAAGACATGCTTTCTTTTTGGCTCGTCGAGTTCCTCGACAGTTTCCTCGTCGAAAAATGTACACGCGACCGGTTTCCACGGCAGAATACGTCTCCCATCAAGTTTCTTGATGGATTCTGCCGAGGAAACCTTTAAGGCCCCGTACACACGGCAGAGAACCTCGATGGGCGGAACATATCGTTCCGCCCGTCGAGGTTCTCTGCCGGCCGCCAGAATCGGCGACCCGCCCGTCGGGAAAGGCAACCAGCCATTCATCCCGACGTGCCGTCGAGCAAATAGAGAACCTGTTCTCTATTTACTCTACGGGTTTCCCGACGGCGGGGCTCACCGAGAGCGTACACATGGCCGAGGTTCTCGGCAGAATGCGGCTCCCAGCGAGGTTCTCACTGGTTTCTGCCGAGAACCTCGGCCGTGTGTACGGGGCTTAACAGTTGATTTAAGTCTTAGGCCGCGTACACACAAACCGGTTTCCTCGGCAGAATCCAGCAAGAAACTCGATGGGAGACGTGAGACGTATTCTGCCAAGAAAACCGGACGTGTGTACACTTTTCGCCGAAAAAACTGTCAAGGAACTCGTCGAGCCAAAAAGAGAGCATGTTCTCTATTCCCTTGACGGGCAATAGAAAAATTTGGCTCGACAAGTTTTTTGACAGCCGAACAAGGGACTCGACGGGGAAAACGATGTGTTTCGCCCGTCAAGTTTCTCGGTCGT
This sequence comes from Rana kukunoris, assembly GCA_029574335.1. NCBI lineage: Eukaryota > Metazoa > Chordata > Amphibia > Anura > Ranidae > Rana > Rana kukunoris. The sequence goes on from CM056049.1 coordinate 367,521,228, forward strand.
GTGTACGCGGCCTTAGGGTTAGATGGAATTAAAGTTTATGTATAGAATTTTTTTTTTTTTTTTAAACCCAACTCTAGGATTAAAGGAATCCCTCTGCAATGGTTAAATGCTTGTTAACTCTAAAGCCTCGTACAGACGCTCGATTTTCTCGGCCAGAAACAGCAAGAAAACTGCTGGCATAGCTTTCTTACCGGGTAAACCATGTGTGTGTACGAGGCTTTCATGTTTATCATCAAGTAAACTGCCCAGAATCTCGACAAGAAAAATAGAGAACCTGTTTTCGTTGTGATTTTTGGCAGTGTTTTCCTGCCAAGAAACCCGAGCGTGTGTATACTTACCTCTCCATGGAAAGCCGCGCATGCTGGAAATTACTTTGACGCATGCGCGGTAGCTTCCAAGGCATAGGTAGGGTGAAACAAGATGGTGGCGACAGCATTGAATGTGACGAGCCCATGCTTTTCATAGTCAATGACGTCACCGCGTTCCTGCCATTCAAAAGAACGGCGCATAGGCGTGCGCAGCCTATTGCATTAGGGTGTGCACCCAAAAGCTCAAGCACACATGTGTGTGTGTATATATATATATATATATATATATATATATAGTCAAAAGTATTGGGACACCTGCCTTTACACACACATGACCTTTAATGACATCCCCAGTAACTCTTAAGGTGTCAGCATATGAAGACATTTTGGACAATTTCCTGCACCTTACTTTGTGGGAACAGTTTGGGGACGGCATCTTCCTGTTTCAAGATGACTGCTCACCAGTGCACAAAGCAAGGCCCATAAAGACATGGACTTAGCGGGGAGGGGGGGGGTGGAAAATTAACTTTAAGTGCAATAATTCACATTATAACTGCGACTAAAACATATACAATAAAGTTTTAGGGTAAGTTTTGCATAATGTGCTACTATGCAAGGCATACTAGCGCATTATGCACTTGTCTCACAGGGGAAAGTTTTACTACCATTTTAATGTATTCTATGCATTATGGTAAAAAACTTTCTGTGCTGCAAAATCCCCCCCCCCCCCCCCCTCATACTTATCTAAGCCCAATCTGATCCAGCGATGTGCACAAGCTCTCACCGCTGTCTCTCTACTTCCTGGGCAGATTGATAGCAGTGGGAGCCATTGGCTCCCGCTGCTGTCAATCAAAGCTAGTGACGAGTGAGCCGGAGACAGTGGGGCTTGGGAGTGAACATGCACAGCCACTCGCCCAAGAGCAGGGGCCTAGGGCGCCGACTGGTGACCCCAGAAAAAGATCAGGGATGCTCTGTACAAAACCATTGCACAGAACAGGTAAATATAACATGTTTGTTTTTTAAAGGAAAAATCCCTAAAGGTTTAAAATCACTTTAAGAGGCTGTTTTAGTTACATTACCTCTTGCTCTGGCATGCTAAAGCTGTCTTCTCTCCTCTGCTCTAGGCTGTGAGAATTATAATGTGCAATGCAAGGCTATTAATCCTACATGCATTGTATACGAGAAGGTAACCAGGCAACTGCAGCCAGAAGTGCATTAAAGAGGAGGCTGTAGGATACCGGAGGCTGTGGAATACTGTGGAGGGGGGTGTTGCTACCCCGAAGCAAAAACTATATTTTAATCCTTGCAATGTGCGGGGGAAAGTGCAAGGGTATTTCTTTTTTTTCTTTTTGGATAAAGAGAGAAAAAAAATCTTGCTTTTGAGATTTTCCTTCACTTCCTGTCTTGAAGGTGCAACGGGAAGTGAGGGGGAATGTCTCAAAACTGATGTGACAGCTGTTACCATAACAGAAGTCTCCAATGGAATATTTACCCTCACTGCTGGCTACCATACTTCCTGACCCCAGGTAGCTACATCACTCTTTCATTGTATTTATGAAGGTAGCCATAGTTGTCACACTATGCTGCTCTCCTGATATGGATTACAAATTTGTCTGTATTTCTTCATCTCCATTATAGAGAGGAGGCTGGTGCAATCGGCAAATGGCTGGACAATTGGTGGCTTACAGAAGATGGAAAGGAGGATATTCTTCTGTGCAGCTCACAGTAAGTAACAAAGACACTGCATTTCTGGCAAGATCGACAGGTTTTCTGTATCTGCTGGAAATATTTTTAGCTTGAAAATGATTTTCTTGCTGAAAGGATATCTTTACTTTGACCATAATAAACAGTTCAGCTAAGCCTTTACAGGTCAGAATAACATTAAGGCTTTGTTCACACTGCTGGGATCGGAAAGTCGCACAAACCTAAAGTGCGACTTTGCTAGGCGATTTCACTGCAGGTTTGCTTGCGACTTCATTAACAGAAGTCAATGCAAGTCACCCCAAAGTAGTGCAGGAACCTTTTTCTAAGTCGCTGTGACTTGAGTCGCAACGATTATAATGGTTTCTTTGCAGTTAATAGGGTGTGACTTGTCATGCGACTTTTAACTCTTAAGCCTCGTGACAAGTCGTGGCAGTGTGAACCAAGCCTTAGTATGATAGAAAACATGTGTTTTGTAATTGATTACTGAATAAATTATTTACAGCGCATACATACACACCAAGGCTCCAGTCACACAAGCGATTATTACCCCCTACAAATTAGAGTCTGGAATGACAGGTGTGTGTAAATAGCCGCGGATGCACAGCCCATACAATGCAATGACAGGCTGACAGGTGACTGACAACCAGTACTTACTTACAGTGATCCTGGATGAATGAAGGTTGTCACAAAAACCTGCATTGGCTGAGTGGCTGCAGTTTTTAAAACACACCTGTCAATCGATCTGCAAATGGGTATAGGCATTTTTTTCCCTGATTTGGACAAGTAGCTGATTATTTAAAAAACAAATTAGACAAATTATACCCCACACCTCTCATTTATTTGCAGACAGATTACCAGTTGGTAAAGCGGGTATACGTTTTTTCCTGACGCCAGACATGGCAGCAAACATATGATATAGTTCCGCCCCTATATCCAGAGGACTTGTTTAACTCTATAAAAGTCTGACTGAGAGCTACCTTCCCCTTTCTTTACAAGCTTCTATGTCTATTGTCAAAATAAAGACTAAGGGCCAGATCCACAAAACCTGCCCCGCCGGAGCGGCGTGTCCCATTTACTCTACGACGCTGTAAGTTACAGCGGCGTATCCTTATCCACAAAGAAATGCCGCTGTAGCTTACGGCGGCGTAGCATAAATGGGCCGGCGTACGCTGGTGTAATTCAAATTAACTAGTGGGGGGCGTGTTTTATTGTAATTATGAATGACCCGACGCAGGCGACGCTTTTTTTTAACTGCGCCGGCTTTGGACGTATCCCAGTGCGCATGCGCGAAATCACGTTGCAAAACATCAATGAAAACAACGTGAACGTAACATACGCAAATCCCTATTCGCGAACAGTTTACGCAAACGACGTGAACGATGGAAAAATCAACGCTGGCCCGACGTCCGTACTTAATATTAAGTACGCCTCTATACAGCAGGGGTAACTTTACGCCGGACCGACGCTTACGCAAACAACATAAAAACACTGCGCTGGCCGTACGTACGCTCGTGAATCGGCGTATCTAGCTCATTTGCATATTTTACGCGGACACACGCGGACACACAACGGAAGCCCCCCTAGCGTCCAGCGTAAGTATGCAACTAAGGTACGGCGGTGTAATAACGTTACGCCGGTCGTATCTTAGCGTAATTCCGGCGGATCTTGTTTTGTGAATACAAAACAAAAATACGCCGGCGGGAATTTGAAATTACGGCGGCGTATCTGGAGATTTATATGGAGAATGGGGAGGTAGTTTTAAGTCAGACTTTTATAGAGTTAAATGAGTCCTGTGGGTGGGTATAGGGGCGGAGCTATATCATATGTCTGCTGCCATGTCTTGGCGTCAGGAAAGGAAAATTATGGTAAGTATTTAATACAATTTCCTATTTCCCGATTACAAGAATAGTTTGATTTGTCAGTAAGCAGGTTGCTTCAGGAACAATGAACATACAAAGGCATTTCATTTGGATCATTTAGTTGTTCACAATCTTCATAGGTTCCAGGGATAGGCATATCCACAGAAAGTCTAGAGGGTGAAGACACAAAACTTTTTTCTTCTTCTGCTCTCCTGGCTGTTTCCTTTTCTAGAATTTCCTTTAGCCTAATGAGTTGTCCGGGTAACAAAGTCAAGCAGCTTGGAACAGATTGCTATATACAAAAAAAAAAAGATAATTAAACTCAAGGTATTCAGAAATGGCAACTATTAAAACCTGCACCTGTGCTTCATTCATAAACATAATGTTGAGAAGAAAGTGGGTGGAGAGGTCCATACTTTTATAGTTAGCAAATATGGTATAAGGACATGGGCTTGAACATGGGATCTCTTCTGTGTCTGGTGTTGACTCTTCCCACTGAGCTATCTGGGATGCTGGACAGCTCCCTGCCTGATCTATTGGACAATACTATCTGATCCATTGGACAACCCGGCCTTGTGTCTTGACTGCTGTTGAACCTTAAACTCTTTGCTCCTCCCATGAACTTCCTATAAAAGCCTTGTCTCAGCACTTCCTCTTTGCCAGATTATTGTGCCTTCTCAGCCAGTGCCTTGCTCTTGACTTCTCTGCTGCCGTCTGTATTTTGTTACCACTTATGATCGACCCTTGGCTTGTTCCTTGACTATTCTACTGCCTGATCCCAACCTACAACTACCCGTTACCTACCTTTTGGCTTGTTTACTGACCACGCTGCTGTTTAATTCTTATCTGCCCATCCGCTACTAGACCCTGGCTTGCTCACACCCTTGTGGGGCAAACCTGAAGACCGCAACCTGGTACTAGCACACAGCTAAATCCATCTCCACCATCAGGAGCTTTGGTGAACACTGGTTAGTACTTCGACTTAGCACCTCAGGTGATCTATGTCATCTGCCAGGGTGACTGCCAGTGTACCTATCTTGCTGGTCAATGGTAGTCCTGCAACTTCTATAGCAACTGGTCTTCAAGCCTGAAGCCTGATCATGACAGACATAGAGAAGCTACAGTATCTACATTATGACAGCACATTGCTAACTCAAAAACTACAGTTGCATGTTAAGGTTGCCAATAAATAAATCTGAATATTGTACATGACATAAAAAGTTTAGTTTTGTTAGTTCAATGGTCGTGCAGGTTACACAACAAATGCAGAACTAATTGTTAGATGAACAACCCACACTGTGTTGCAACCAAGCCATCCAATTGCTATTTCATCTTGTGAGACAGACAGGTCCCTAAACCATGGAGCCTGCTCCCGTTTCATAAAGTGCTTCAATGTAAACAAACAGTCTGCGCATCTATGACATCATTTGGATCCAACATGTTTAATTCACAGACAGTACACACTGAATCTTTCAAACTAGGGACACCCCTTTAATAAGTTTCACCCACCCTCAGCTTAATCGTAAAGAAGGGGACGTCCATGTGAAAGGTGCTTAAATACATCCATCAATCAATTTTCAGCATCAGGTGTGTTCAGCATATGATACTGAGCGGAGCCACAGACCATGGCTGGGAGGCACATTTGTTATGGGACTGGGCAGGCCACCTCACCTGTACATGGACAGAAGTCGTTATTGCTATACAGTCACTATGGAGAAAAAATGCAGCAGTATGAATTCTCTTCTTTGTTTTTAATCCATGTACAGGTGGGAGTTGGCTGGTAGAATATACCACGGCAAATAGGGACTGGTCAAGTGTTGGTCCACCAGAGGGGAATATTTCTAAGTGCTTTACGATCTCCTTTGTGAGATCTTTTGGTCTGGTAAGGAGCCTGTTTGGCCTAAGGAGCACAGTGGTGACACAGAAGCACTCATTTAAATCTCCAGCATAGAGCACTTTTTTGCACTTGGATATGTTGTTATGTCATTATGTTATTTTGTAACAAACATTAACGCAGGGTTCGACAAACCCCAGGCTCCAGGTCGCATTGGCGCCTAGAATTAGTGGCCTGGCTCCTGAGCTAGACTGTGGCAGATGTCTTGTCCCCATGCAGCTCCCCGAACTAAGATGTCACACCGGGACTGAGGGCATTCCCTTACATTGCTTACACTGGCAGGGGATATTGCGCCCTCTTCTGGTGGCCAAAACTCACAGAGTGGTACTGATTGGAGCATTGCATGTCAAATCACCAGAAGCATGTGCATGTCACAACCAAGATGTGTCTGCATACAGTGTGCAACGAGGAGTGGAAGTAGCTGAGGATGATCCTGTTCGCCACAAACAGATGGATGGTGGTCCTATTTTCTGAATCAGATGGCATCAGATGAAAACGGACAGGCGGTCTGTTTCCATCCGACTGCCCCATACAGGAGAGCGTGATTGTGTCCGAGTTCGCTCTGCATGGTGGAGAGGACACAGACCTGTCATCCACCTGCTCCGCGGAGAGATCCCCCACTGAGCAAGCTGATTCCGCTTGGTGGACGTGCCTGTGTGAAAGGGGCACGCATAAAAAACATCAATTGCGATACACGTTACATATCGCTTCGCACAAACTGACTCCTAATTGTTTTGTTATAATTTATTTTGGAATCGTTGAAATTTGTTACTATTGTGATGTATTCAAATCCCACATGACTAATGTGCATTACCTACTAGAAAACAGCTTGAACATCATATATATATATATACACACACACACACACACACACACACACACACACACACGTGCATCTCAAAATATTCGAATATCATCAAAAAGTGAATTTCAGTAATTCAATTTAAAAAGTGAAACTCATATACTGTATTATATAGATTCATTATACACCGAGTGATATATTTCAAGCATTTCTGTCTTTTAATTTTGATGATTATGCCTTACAGCTAGTAAAAACCCCAAAATTCAGCATCTCAGAAAACTAGAATATTACATAAGACCAGAAAAAAAAGGATTTTAATACAGACATGTTGGCTTACTAAAAAGTATGTTCATGTACAGTATAATATGCACACAATACTTTGTCAGGGGTCCTTTTGCACAAATGACTTAATCAATGCAGTGTGGCATGGAGGCGATCAGCCTGGGGCACTATTGAGTTGTCATGGAAGACTGCGCAGGCGCCGTATTTCTCCGAGTCCTATTTCGGCGTTTTTCGGAGGGCGTGACGCGCCATAGCCGTAGGACTCGGAGAAATACGGCGCCTGCGCAGTCAGCTCCTAGGTCTGTGCGCAGGCGCCGCATTTTCGCCGAGATTACCCGAGATTACCCGAGTCCTTTTCGGGTACTTTCGTAAGATGTGACGCGCTATACTGGCGCCGTCCACCGCGGGGTAAAAAAAATAAAATTCTGCATAAGACAGTAAGTACATGGATTTAAAAAAAAAAAACAGCATACTGGCGCTGACGCCAGTATGCTGGATCACATGGGAGGGCTTATATTTAGGGTGAAATTCCGCTTTAAGCTTGTCTGTATTGTTGGGTCTGGTGTCTCTGATCTTTCTCTTGACAATACCCCACAGATTCTCTATGGCATTTAGGTCAGGAGAGTTTGCTGGCCAATCAAGCACAATGTTACCATGATCATTAAACCAGGAATTAGTACATTTGGCAGCGTGGGCAGGTGCCAAGTCCTGCTGGAAAATTAAATCAGAATCTACATAAAGCTGGTCAGCAGAAGGAAGCAAGAAGTGCTCTAGAATTTCATGGTAGAGGACTGCGCTGACTTTGGACTTGATAAAATACAGTGGACCAACACCATCTGATGACATGGCTCCCCAAATCATCACCGACTGTGAAAACTGGACCTCATTCAACTTGCAATCTGTGCCTCTCCACTCTTTTTCCAGACTCTGGGACCTTGATTTCCAAATGAAATGCAAAATTTACTTTCATCCACAAAGAAGACTTTGGACCACTGAGCAACACTCTAGTCTTTTTTCTCATTACATGTCTCTGGTTGAGGAGTGGCTTGACAAGAGGAATGCGACAGTTGTAGCCCATGTCCTAGATACATCTGTGTGGTGGCTATTGAAGAACTGACACCAGCCGTAGTCCCCTCCTTCTGAATCTCCCCCAAATTCTTGAATGGCCTTTGCTTCACAATCCTTTTGAATGCTGTGGTTATCCCTGTTGCTTGTGCACTTTTTTCTACCACACTTTTTCCTTCCACTAAACATTCCATTATTATTCTTCAATACAGCACTCTGAAAAGCCAGCTTGTTTAGCAATGAACTTTTATGACTTACCCTCCTTGTGGAGGGTGTCAAGGACTGTCTTCTGGACAACTGTCAAGTCAGCAGTCTTAACCATGATTGTGTAACCTAATATACCAGACTGAGGGACCATTTAAAGGATCAGGTGTTTTGAGTTAATTAGCTGATTGCAGTGTGACACCATGAATCTACAATATTGAATTTCATAATATTCAAATTTTCTGAGATACAGAATTTGGGGTTTTCACTAGCTTTAAGCCATAATCATTGAAATTAACTGAAAGAAATGCTTGAACTACAATATATCACTGTGTGTAAGGAATATATATATATATATATAAAAAAAATTGAGATGCATCGGGGTGTGTGTGTGTGTATATACAGTGTATATATACACACACACCTGTCATATTTAACCAGGTTTTTTTCTTCAAAAGAGTGAAAAAGACTTGTGATAGCATCCATTTAGCTACAAAAAACACTCCCTGTGATAACACCTCCCTCTGTCCAGCATCTCCTTCCAAGATGGGTAGATATCTACGTATAATCCTTTTAAAATGGTCAAATTTGAAGCTATAGCTGATGGGGAAGGTTGAGAGAGTAACCAAAATGTGTTCTTTTGTCTATGGCAGCCTTTTTCAACCTTTTTACCGCTGGGGAACCCTAAAAATAATTTTCAGGTCTCGGGGGAACCCCTGATAAAACCCATTCATTGGGGGTCAGTGGGAACAATGCCCCTTACTTTGGTGGTCAGTGAGAAGAATGCCCTTTTTTACAGTAGTGGTAAGAATGCCCCCATTACAGAGAACTATGATTATCATTGGTGTAATACCACTGGCTCCTCCAAGTGGAATTGCCTCAGAACTATGTAGGCACCATCAAACAGGAGGTAAATCAGCCACAGCTCAAGGAACCCCTAGCCACCTCTAGAGGAACCCTAGGGTTCCACGGAACCCTGGTTGAGAATGGCTGGTCTATGGCATCCAGATTCTTCAAGAAGGCTCTCTCGAGATACATTCCTAGCTTCCACTTAGGCTTGATTAATGCTGTTCCTATCATAACCCCCTTAAGGAACCTCTACTTCAGTTTCACCCGATTCAAGTAAACTGTCTCTTTGGTAAGGCTTTGGTATGTACAGGATGGTAACTATCTGCATGTAGGAAAGAGTTCCTTGACGATGGTTTATGATAAGCTTGTATCTGTATCCTATAATCAACCATCAAGCCTATCACTGTAATATCCAAAAAATCGATGCCTGTGGTTTGTCCCATTTCAGTGAAACTTGGATTACATGTATTATTTTTCAAATAGTCCAAAAACATATTCGTTGTGAAACCCCAGTCCAAGATTGTGTCATCAATGTATCAAAAAGAGTATCTAGTTTTGTTTCTATGTAGGTTTATATGGCCAAATATGTGGCACTCCTCTTACCAGCCTATAAACAAGTTGGCATACGTGGGCCGCAAATTTTGCACCAATAGAAGTGCCACATCTCTGGAGCTAAAATTCACCACCATATAGAAATTTGTTCAATTGACTCAAGGATAAAACACTGACCCAGGATAAGGAACAATTTTTTATTGAGTTTTATAGTTTTTCAAATGTTTAAATGTATTGGTTTTATCAGGCTGGAAGACAGTTAAGGCCCATACACACGGTAGGACATCCAACAAAATTTCCCTTGGATTTTTGTCCTAATTGATTTGTCCGGTCACACCCATAGCATACACACAGTCAGACTTTTCTGCAAACTTTTCTAAAACTTTCCAATCATCACGTGGTTTTTCTGCTCTTTTCTGCTCTTTACCGCCACCCTTTGGTTAACTTCTGCTATTGTTGGTTGATTTTAACATTGGTTCTGAGCATGCATATTTGCACTTTGTACACAAGTTGGTTGGCTTGCTGTACACACGGTCACACAAGGCACCATCAGACTTTTGTTGCCGAAAAGTTGGTCCGTTCGCAGACCCAACTTTTTGTTGGATGAAACCAAAAAAAGTTGGTTCGATGGAGCGTACACACGATCGGACAAATTTGAAAAGTTGCAGATTTTGAAGTTGGTTGGCCAAAAGTCCGACCGTGTGTATGGGGCTTTATAAAGATATGTTGGGATCTCTTATATGAATTTATATACATGCTTATAAACTATAATTGTATTATGTATAGCCTGCACTAGTGCATAGGCAATTACTAAGCAGAGTGTGTAATTCTCTTTAACTGTTTTCATGAGGCAATGGTAATTGAGCAATGGATTTAAAGCATTTCTGCCATAAAAAAAAAGTTGGCAGCTACAAAAAGTGTAGCTGCTGACTTTTGATAATCAGACACTCACCTGTCCCACGGACCTGTTCCTTTCCCCGGCAAAAAAATGACATTTCAAATGTTGCATGTCAGGGGGTCACCATCACTTAAAGCGGAAGTTCCAATTTTTCTGCTCTAACCGCTTAACCACTTGCTTACTGGGCACATAAACCCCCTTCGTGCCCAGGCGAAATTTCAGCTTCCGGCACTGCTTTGCTTTAACTGACAGTTGTGCGGTCGTGCGACGTGGCACCCAAACAAAATTGGCGTCCTTTTTCTCCCCACAAATAGAGCTTTCTTTTGGTGGTATTTGATCGCCCGTGCAGTTTTTATTTTTTGCGTTATAAACAAAAAAAGAGCGACAATTTAAAAAAATATATATATTTTTTACTTGTTGCTATAATAAATATCCCAATTTTTTTTTTTTTTTAAATATTTGTTTTTCTCAGTTAAGGCCGATACGTATTCTTCTACGTATTTTTGTAAAAAAAAAAAAAAAAATCACAATAAGTGATTGCTTTGCGCAAAAGTTATAGCGCCTACAAAATAGTGGACAGAATTATGATTTTTTTTTATATTTTTTTTTTTACTAGTAATTGCGGCGATCTGCGATTTTTATTGGGACTGCGATATTGCGGCGGACACATCGGACACTTTTGACACATTTTTGGCGCCATTCACATTTATACAGCGACCAGTGCTATAAATATGCACTAATTACTGTATAAATGTGACTGGCATTGAAGGGGTTAACACTAGGGGGTGAGGAAGGGTGTGTTCTAACTGTGTGGGGGGAGGGGGGTGACTGGGGGAGGTGACCGATGCTGTGTCCCTATGTACACGGGAAACAGCATCTGTCTCCTTTCCCTGACAGGACGTGGAGCTCTGTGTTTACACACACAGCTCCACGTCCCTGCTCTGTCACCGCCGATCGCGTGTACCTGACGGACATCACGGCCGCCGGGTACACGCATCGAATCCTCGGTGATGCGTCGGGACTGTTTTTATCCCCGCCGCGCGACACCCTGTGGCGCGCACGGGGAATTACAAATACATCACGTCCAAAGACGTGACCCCGGCGCCTCAGGTCCGTGCTGTTGACGTATTCTGTCAATAGCGCGGACCTCTAGTGGTTAAGGACCAAGCCTTTTCTGGCATTTTTTGTTTACAAGTAAAAATCAATTTTTTGCTAGAAAATTATTTAGAACCCCCAAAAATGATATACTATATATATATATATGTATATATATATATGTATATATATATATATGTATATATATATATGTATATATATATATATATATATATATATATATATATATATATATATATATATAGATAGATCTATACATAGATAGACGGATCTATCTATCTATCTATCTATCTATCTAGATACACACAGTGGGGCAGATTCACAAAGACGTAATATGCGTAATCGAAATACGGTACGCTGCCGTATTTCACCAGACTCTACACCGAATTCAGGTAGTTTTTTTGCGCGTACGCTATTGTGTCGTATTTTTTTTCCGCCGCGCAATCGAAATACGTGATTAGGGGGCGTGAAGCATTTAAATTAAGCGCGTACGATCGAACTGCGCATGCTCTGTTCAGGAATTTCCCGCCGTGCATTGCGCGAAATCACGTCGTGACGTCATTCGTTGTTTGAGTAGCGGCGTTTACGAACATTCCTATTCCCGGACGACTTACGTTAAAAATAATAAAAGACATCGGAAAACGTTGAAATTCGAAACGACGGCCATACTTAACATGGGCTGTCTAATATTAGAGCAGCAAAAATATAGTGAAACGGAAAAAAAAGATGACTAAAGGTGCCGTAAGAGATTGCGTTTAAAGTGCGAAATTTTGTGGATTGCAGGCAAAGCTCATTAGCATACCCTGACGGCGAAAAACAACAGGAAGTCCGCCCAGTGGCCGCAATTTTCTTGCAGCGTAGATCTGAAGGCGTACTAACACGTAATACAGTCGAAATGAAGCCCGCAGGTGTCTTTTCATGGTTTGAGGATTTCGACTAGCTTAAAAACGCCCGTAAGTCGAAATTACTCCAGTCTAACAACATTTACACAGGCGTAATCGCTTTGTGAATCTAGGCCAATATATATATATTTAAGCAGAGACCCTAGAAAATAAAATGGCAATTTTTATGTCACACAGTATTTGCACAGCGGTTTTTCAAACACAATTTTATTTGGAAAAAATGTACTTTAATGAATATTTATGCAAAAAAAAGAGAACACAATATATACCGTATTTATCGGCGTGTACCGCGCACTTTTTTCCCCTTAAAATAAGGGGAAAATCGTGGGTGCGCGATATACGCCGATACCCGCTTCCCGCACTCCGTTTGAAGCCTCCGCCGACATATACCGAGCGCAGTACACTCGGGTACATTCGGCCAGGCTCAGCTTCGCTCGTAGTCACGCTCTGTGACGTTTATGCGTGAGAAGCCGAGCGTGGCCAAGCGTGCCCGAGTGTAATGCGCTCGGTATATGTCGGCGGAGGCTTCAAACTGAGCGCGTGAAGCGGGGATTCAACTCGGAGACAGCGCGGGAGAAGCCGGGAGGACACCACCGACAATGGCGGATCCAGGGGGGGGGGGCAACGGGGAAATTGCCTCCCCCGAGGCAATCATGTCACATTGAATAAAGTGATACTCCCGCGCTGTCTGTGAAATAGTGGATGAGGGGGAAAGGGAGAGGGTTGGGAGCACTGCTGCAAACACTAGAAGAGTCTACCTCAATAGACACAAGGAAATATATGTGCAAGTGAAAGGAGTCTGCCCTGTGAAAATAGATTGAAAAAGGGCACAAGTCTAGGAAATGGGTGTGGGAAAGGGGCACGGTAGGTGAAAAAGTGTTAGCTAAATAACAATGATACACCTAGACAGCAATAAACATCTCCAATTGGTAAACTGATGGTAACACATAAACGGCAAAGTATAGTCCAGGAAAGACAAAATTAATTTAGGAAGTCCAGTACTGGAAAATAAAGATAAAAATAACAATAAATTCCTCAAGGAAGGGAACAGATGAGGAGAGACCCAGCAGCCAATTCTGTGAAAGAAGTCGAGCCGTCACCCAAGAACAACACGCACAATTCAGGTGGTCCCAGCAGCTCACCTCATGGCTACCAGATATAGCCTAGCCAGCTGCTTTCACGCGGAGTCCAAATGAAGGTAGAATGTTCTTAAAGTCCCGGGATCAGGCACCACATACGGGGAGAGGATACACAACAATATATAGTGTGATACTGATATGAAAGGGGAGCCAAAAACGCCTGCACTCTATGCACTTACATAAAGTAAAGGTACAAGGGCTTATCTCCACGAGCGGCGAGCTCGTCAGTGTCCTCCTTTTCCTCTCACTGGGGGTCCGCTTTGTCTTAGGCTGATGGTGCTCAGAGGCTCGGGTGATATCACAGAAAACAAAAAAGGTGGTACATCGCGTAATCCAGTAAAAAGGATTTATTTAAAACAACTTAAAAACACTCACATAGACGATGTTTATTGCTGTCTAGGTGTATCATTGTTATTTAGCTAACACTTTTTCACCTACCGTGCCCCTTTCCCACACCCATTTCCTAGCCTTGTGCCCTTTTTCAATCTATTTTCACAGCGCAGACTCCTTTCACTTGCACAATCATGTCACATTGGCTTTAAAAAAAAAAAAAAAAAATTTATTTTTATTTTTTTAGGGGTCCGGAGGTCCCCAGGGGCCCGAAGGCCACCAGGGCCCCAGATGGCAAACCCCTCTTTTTTTAATTATTTTTTTTATAAAAAAAAATATTTTTTTAACATATGTTTATTTTATTTTTTATTAAAGGGCCAATTTTTTTTCTTTTATTTTTTTTAGAAGTCCGGAGGTCCCCAGGGTCCCGGGGGCTGCCAGGGCCCCGTATGGCAACCCCCCTTTTTTTATTTATTTTAATAAAAAAAAAATTTTTTTTTATTTTATTTTTTTATTAAAGGGCCATTTTTTTTTAGGGGTCTGGAGGTCCCCAGGGGCCCGGAGATCCCCAGGGCCCCAGATGAGCACCCCCCTTTTTTTATTAATTTTATATATATATATATATATATATATATATATATATATATATATATATAATATATATATATATATTATTATTATTATTGTTAGTATTATTATTAAAGGGCACAGAGGTCCCCAGGGCCCCCGGAGGACAACCCTCCTTTTTTTTATACATTTTTTTTATTTATTTTTATATTTTATTTATTTTTTTCTCTTTTTTTATATATAGATATATTTTTATTAAAGGGCTCAGAGGTCCCCAGGGCCCCATGTGTCAAACCCCCTTTTTTTAATAAATGTTTTTTTTTTTTTTTTTTTTTTATATATTGTTTTATAACTTTTTTTTTATAATTTTTTTTAAACTGCTTTGCGGTGCCTGCAGCTGCTGCTGCCGAGTCTGTCACTCTCTCTCTCTCATCACCAGGGCTGGTAGGCTGCCTGTCCTGAGGCTGCTTTGAGCTGTTGCTGACTGCAGCACTCCTGCTGACATTGGGCATCTCTGGCTGTGTGTGAGCTGAATCTGTGTTCGGCTGTGCTGCCTGTGCTAGACCTGCTCGTGTGATAGTATATGGAGATGGAACACTGATTGAATCAGTGTCAGGGATTCTAAATAGACCAGTACTGTGTGCCTACACAGAGGAGACCAACACTGTATGCAGTGAAATAAAAGGTGTTTATTTACAAGGTGAACAAAACAGGTGAAGACAAACAGTGCACAAATAACAACAAAGCATATATAAGTGAAGGGGAAATGCCGTAATCATAAACCAAAAGCCAAGCCGAGGTCATATACCAGGAGATCACAGAAGAAGCTGCAGACAGGGAATGGGCAGGAAGGGAATGTCCAGGAGAGGGATCAGGTCAGGTCGGATCAGATCAGAAGTCAAGAAAGGGGACAGCAGGCTCAGGGTCAGATATCAGGCTCAGGTTAGTAGACAGATACCAGGGCGAGGAGTGATTACACACGCCGGGTATTATAGAGGCGTGCTGATTGCATTCAGGTCACACCTGAAAGGAAAAAAGGGCTGTGTGCTTCATACTGCCAAGAACTCCCCGCTGGTGGAGGCCAGTACTGCAGCCCAAATAACAGGCAGAATCACCAGCGGGGGGACCTTTCCTGACAATCAGTGTTTTGTCTATCACACAAGCCTGTCTAGGGGGGGACCTTGCTAGAGCACACTGGCCTACCGAACACAGACCTACAGCTCCTGTTTGTTCCATGACACACGTCGGGAGAGGAGATGCCTGCTGTGTGTGATCGAGGCAATGCCATGGTGAGTGCCGTGCACAGTGTGGCTGCATTCATAGACAAAAGCGGGGCTGCATTGATAGACAAAAGTGGGACTGCATTGATAGACAAAAGTGGGAATGCATTGATATACAAAAGTGGGGATGCATTGATATGCAAAAGTGGGGATGCAATAATATGCAAAAGTGGGGTTGCATTGATATACAAAAGTGGGGCTGCATTGATATACAAAGGTGGGGCTGCGTTCATATGCACAGTGAGGCTGCAATGATCTCTTGTACCATGTCTTCAGTCTCTGACCATCCCTTGTACCACATCTGCAGTCTCTGGCCATCTCTTGTACCACGTCTGCAGTCTCTGACCATCCCTTGTACCATGTCTGCAGTCTCTGACCATCTCTTGTACCACGTCTGCAGTCTCTGACCATCTCTTGTACCACGTCTGCAGTCTCTGACCATCCCTTGTACCACGTCTGCAGTCTCTGACCATCCCTTGTACCACGTCTGCGGTCTCTGACCATCCCTTGTACCACGTCTGCAGTCTCTGACCATCTCCTGTACCACGTCTGCAGTCTCTGACCATCTCTTGTACCACGTCTGCAGTCTCTGACCATCTCTTGTACCATGTCTGCAGTCTCTGACCATCCCTTGTACCACGTCTGCAGTTTTCCTGACCATCTCTTGTACCACGTCTGCAGTTTTCCTGACCATCTCTTGTACCACGTCTGCAGTCTCTGACCATCTCCTTGTACCACGTCTGCAGTCTCTGACCATCTCTTGTACCATGCCTGCAGTCTCTGACCATCTCCTGTACCACGTCTGCAGTCTCTGACCATCCCTTGTACCACGTCTGCAGTTTTCCTGACCATCTCTTGTACCATGTCTGCAGTCTCTGACCATCTCTTGTACCATGTCTGCAGTCTCTGACCATTTCCTTGTACCACGTCTGCAGTCTCTGACCATCTCCTGTACCACGTATGCAGTCTCTGACCATCTCCTTGTACCACGTCTGCAGTCTCTGACCATCTCCTCTACCACGTCTGCAGTCTCTGACCATCCCTTGTACCATGCCTGCAGTCTCTGACAATCCCTTGTACCACGTCTGCAGTCTCTCACCATCTCCTGTACCATGTCTGCAGTCTCTCACCATCTCCTGTACCACGTCTGCAGTCTCTGACCATCTCTTGTACCAAGTCTGCAGTCTCTGACCATCTCTTGTACCACGTCTGCAGTCTCTGACCATCTCTTGTACCATGTCTGCAGTCTCTGACCATCTCTTGTACCATGTCTGCAGTCTCTGACCATCTCTTGTACCATATCTGCATTCTCTGACCATCTCTTGTACCATGTCTGCAGTCTCTGACCATCTCTTGTACCATGTCTGCAGTCTCTGACCATTTCCTTGTACCACGTCTGCAGTCTCTGACCATCTCCTGTACCACGTCTGCAGTCTCTGACCATCTCTTGTACCACGTCTGCAGTCCCTGACAATCGTCTACAAACCATGGGATAGATTTATGGCATTCATATTTAAATATTTTTTACTAGTAATGGCGGGGATCATTGATTTTTTAGCAGTACTGCAACATCGCAGCGGACACATCGGACACCTAATTGAGTTCTGTAAGCAACACCTTATTTTCTGGCAGTGCCCCTCCCGAGACTAGACTCTGGATCCGCCCTTGACCACCGAGGCCGCAGACGGACACCGGACCGGACATGGCTGCCGATGGACGTCGGGCAAGACACCAAACTGTAAGTAATAAAATGTTTTTTTAACAGGAATTTCGGGTCTACTTTAGGGGTGCGCGCTATACGCTGGAGCGCGCAATACCTTGATTGATACGGTAACCCAATTTTTTGGTAACATATATAATATGATGTTACGCCGAGTAAATAGATACTTAAGATGTTACGCTTTAAACTTGCCCACGCTCCTGGCGACAAACTACGATACCTAAAAATCTCTATAGGCGACACTTTAAAAATGTATACAGATTAACTGTTTGGAGTTAGAGAGGAGGTCTAGCACCAGAATTATTGCTGTCGCTCTATCGTTCACGGCGAAACCTACAAAGACCCCCAAATCTCTCCTCTCTACCTTTTAAAAGCAAAAGATAAAAAAAGAAAAAAAATAAAGTTTTGATATTCTTTTTAAAAAAAAATTGTTTATTTCCGCCCTAGACCACAAGTGACATCATGACGTTACTCCAGTCCACCTAGATCATGAAGGTGATCAGAGAGGATCTGGTCTCTGTTCACCTCTGTGACCGGCTGCATGAACCACCAGCTTGTTTCCCGAGCTTGCCGGTTAGAACGTAAAGCACGAGAAACTCTGGTGGGGGGGGGGGGGGGGGGCTTCTAAAAGCAATACAGCTGCTAATCAGCCACTCTAATCGCTTTTATGAGAAATCAGAATCGCCGGCTAATAGAAAATAAATATCAGGATTATGGTTGAAATGTGTTGAAGGGGCAGCCCTAGGAAGAACAATGCAGTGTGTGCTGTCTATCAAATAGAACAAATCAGATCCAAAGTATCATAGGCATTTTGCAAGTGGATTTTAAGGGCAGGTGAGTGTGGGCTGCCTGGGAGCAGGGGGGGGGGGCGAGCACCACCGTCAGCCTGGGTTGTATGGGAGACTTTGTCCCATCTATCGTAGGGGAAGAAAGAGAAGAGCCACCGCCGCCTGGCTGATTAGATCGCTGCTCATAACAGCTTTCATTACAATAGCTTTGTGCTTCCCCGCTGTGCGGCGTCATATACAGCCCCTCCTCTTTTATCCGGGCACTTTGATAGACAGATCACCGTCCAATACTGGGATGGCGATCTGTCTATCAAAGTTCCCCGGACAAGGGGGAGGAGCTG
The DNA here is from genome assembly GCA_029574335.1 of Rana kukunoris. NCBI lineage: Eukaryota > Metazoa > Chordata > Amphibia > Anura > Ranidae > Rana > Rana kukunoris. The sequence continues at coordinate 367,539,828 of CM056049.1, forward strand.
TATATGACGCCGCACGGCGGGGGAAACACACAGCTATTGTAATGAAAACTGTTATGTTCCCCGTTGCTCTAATCAGCCAGGTGGCGGCGGTGGCTCTTCTCTCTCTTCCCCTACGATTGCTGGGACACAGGCTGAAACTGGGGACACAGGCTGAAACTGGGGACACATGCTGAACTGGGGACACAGGCTGAAACTGGGGCGACAGGCTGAATTGGGGACACAGGCTGCATTGGGGACACAGGCTGAACCTGGGGACACAGGCTGAACCTGGGGACAATTGCTGCATTGGGGACACATTCTGCATTGGGGACACATTCTGCATTGGGGACACATGTTGCATTGGGGACACAGGCTGAAACTGGGGACACAGGCGGAAACTCTGAACTGGGGACACAGGCTGCACTGGGAAAACAGGCTGCACTGGGGACCGAGACACAGGCTGCACTGGTGGACACAGACTGCATTGGCAGACACAGGCTGCACTGGCGGGCACAGGCTGCATTGACGGACACGGGCAGGCTGCATTTTTGGGCATGGATAAAGTTGTTGTTAATATTTATTTTTATAACTTAATTTTGCATGGAACATTTCATGAGATAATTTATGAGGGCGTGTTTAGGGGCGGGTAGAGGTTGGGCGGGGCAACTGGTGGCGAGTAACCCTTGAGGCCTGGCTAAGAGGCTCAGGACTTGAAATTTTGAGCCCTGTTTTTTATATATATATATGTATATAAAATAAATACTATTTTAGTCAACTAAAATACAACTAAGAATTAAAACAATTGAGATGACTAAAATACGACTAAAACTAAAATGGCATTTTAGTCAAAAGACTAAAACCAAAAACAAATTAGAATTTAAGGCCCCTTTCACATGAGCGGACCGTTCGTCCGCTTGTAATGGGCCCCTATGGGATTGCGTCTGTTAGCGGATGATGCATCCGCTAACGTCCGCCTAAGATCCACGTCCGTCTGGATCCGTTTTGCGGCAAAAGAAAACCCTATTTTTCTTCCGTCCGGTGGATCGGATCGGATGCAAACGGACAGACGGTCCGTTTTCATCCGATTTCCCATAGGGCAGTGATGGCGAACCTTGGCACCCCAGATGTTTTGGAACTACATTTCCCATGATGCTCATGCACTCTGCAGTGTAGCTGAGCATCATGGGAAATGTAGTTTCAGAACATCTGGGGTGCCAAGGTTTGCCATCACTGCCATAGGGGATAGCGGAGGAGAGACAGGGCGGTCCCTGCACAGTGTGCGGGGACCGCCCTGTCCGCCGACAGCTGAGCGGGACCCCCCGCTGAGCCGACGGACACACACGGAGTGGACCGAAAAACGGACCGCTTCATGTGAAAGAGGCCTTAAATGAACACTAGTCTGTAGTGCATGTTCATACCTCAGTACCTTAAATAATAACATATTCGATTTTTCACTCCAGCAGTATATAATGAGTTTGGAAATTGTAGAGAAATGTTAACCATTGCATTACAATTTAAATACACCCATTAGATTTAGACGACTCAAATTCGTTTTAGCAATGCTGGGCGCTCACTGTTCACTCAGCGTTGTGTTAGGAAAGCAACCAGTCAGGTGCTCGGGTCTGTTACCTGTCACCTGATTGGCTGAAACGAGAGGCGCTGTGATTGGACGCCGCCTATCAGGCATCCAATCATAGCAGAGGATGGGAAGAGAGGATGGGAGAAAACATTGAGGAGCGTGGAGGACTTCGCCGTGACCCGCTGCCCCACTGAGACAAGGTAAGTGCCGGGTAGGCGAGGGATGCACACTGGCAACATTTAATGGGCACAGTAGCGGAAATTGATGGGCACACTTGTAGCAATTGGTGGGCACAGTAGCGGCAGTTTTGAAATGGAACTCCCGGTCCCCCCCCTCGGTGGGTTCGTGGGAAAGATCCATTACTTCAGCTCTTCCGTACAAACTTACCTATATAAATCGGAATTGTCCTGAGAAATATGACAGGGTCTGGCAGCCCTGGACTGCTTAGAAAACCTTACTGTGCCCTTACTACTACACCCCTGTGGTACTGTAAATGACTGTGATGCTGCTGCCAGACTCCCTGTGTGTGGTTGCCATATTTTCCATGTTGGGTCACTATTCTGTACTGTATTTTATTTTTATTTATTTATTTTTGTCCTGTGTGTATAACTTTTTTTTTCAATAAAAGAACATTCTGTTCATGTAAAAAAAAACAGTAGCGGCAGTTGATGGCCACACTGGCAGAAGTTGATGGGCACAGTAGTGGAAGTTGATGGGTACACTGGCAGCAGTTAATGGGCACAGTAGCGGCAGGTGATGGGCACGGTAGCAGCAATTGATGGTCACAGTAGCGGCAATTATTGGGCACACTGGCAGCAATTGATGGGCACAGTAGTGGTAATTGATGAGCACACTGGCAGCAATTGATGGGCACAGTAGCGGCAATTGATGGGCACACAAGCAGCAATTGATGGGCACAGTGTCAGAAATTGATGGGTACAGTAGCTCTGTTTGATGGCACAGTGGCGGCAATTTATGGGTACAGTGGCTGTGTTTAATGGGCACAGTGGCGGCAATTGATGGCTGCATTTGATGGGCACAGTGGTTGTGTTTGATGGGCAGAGCGGCTGCGTTTGATGGCACAGCGGCTGCGTTTCATGGCACAGCGACTGCGTTTGATAGCAGAGTGGCTGTGTTTGATGGCGCAGTGGCTGCATTTGATAGGCACAGTGGGGGCAATTGATGGGCACAGTAGCTGTGTTTCATGGGCACAGTGCAATTGATCTTTCCTTTTTTTTTTTAAGTTGTTTGCAACCCCCCCCCCCCAAATATTTTGAGCAACAGCCGTCACTGATATATATGCAGCGCTACCCCCGAAGGAGCCGCTGGTTGATTTCGGGGTCGGCGTATTAAGTTACCAGTTATGCTTGTCTAGGGGTGAATACTTGTGGAAAGTGAATAAAGCGAGTGTCCAGACATCAGAGTGCGTTTTCAAAGTTTTATTCCAAGGCCCAACATGGCCAACATCAACATGGCACACAATAGAGAAAGATTGATGAGCGGAAGAAAACTGCAGTATCAGGCCTTGGATATTGTGGAGAGCAGCTTGCTCTCAGTACAGTCACACTTAATCGTCGCCACTCCCGTCAGAGTGGGTAAAGCGCCCCGGACAGGCGTTTAACTTGGGCCTGACAGCCGGAAGTTCACTTGCAATAGTCACTGGGAGGAATTAGGGCCTCTGCCACAGGCCGGAGGAATTTCCATACTTTTCAAAGGGTAGAACTAATGGATCCTCCCAGTAAGTCACTCTCTAGGGTCATCAGAGTACAGTTGAAGTGTACCTGTCATGTAGTGATGACCAGATCCCCAGTGGTTTGCCTAGGCCTTCGCTGACAACCTCTGCCTTTGGGTCTCCCGAGCCAATCCCCCACCGTACAGCTCCCAGCTTAGGATCTGGGACCCAGCAAGCCGCTGGGGCCTCTTTCGATGTTAGGATGAAGCTCCGCTTGGTGCGTAGCTTTGGCCAGGCAGGCCTCGATGGAGGGGCCCATGGATGCGTGCACCCTGAAGGTGGATGCCGCACCCGGAACGTGGGCCCCGCACAGAACGTTGCACGCTTCTCTCAGGCGTCTGCCACAGATATACCCTCCCACCAGCATGTCCAGAGGGAGAATCCTCCTCTGATTGGATGCTGGGAGAAAGTGGGTCTCTCAGAACCCCTTCTAGCGCTAACTGTCACCCAGGGGTAAAAACACCTCCCCTAGCATGCAGGCTGACCTAGAAAGCAGTTCTAAGCTGACAGCAGCCTAAACTTAACCAATTTGTGAGTGGGAGCAACTTAACTCTCCCATTCCCCACTAAATTTAGCGTAACGCCCCGCAAAATAGGGGGGGTTGCGCTACATATATATATATGTATCGGATGTACATACTGTATATAGCAGCAACAATGAGAAATCAGACAGATAGTAGGAGTGTCTGCCCTGACTAACTATTGAAATATGAAGGCAAGGTGAGGCAAGTGTTTAAACAAGGCATGTGAGGTCAAAAAGAGTTTATTGTTTAGAAAACAACACCGAGACTCCCTAAAAGCCGGTTCACACTGGAGCGGCACGACTTCGGGGGCGACTCAGCAAGGTGTCCTGAAGACGACTTCAGAGGCGACTTGCAAAATGACTTCTGTATAGATGTCAATCCAAGTTGCCCCCGAAGTCGTACAAGAACCTTTTTCTAAGTCGGAGCGACTTGTGTCGCTCCTATTAGAACGGTTCTATTGACTAGAATGGGACGTGACTTGTCAGGCGGCTGAGTCACCTGACCAGTGACCCCAGTGTGAACCGGCTCTTAAGAAATCATTACACACGCACGGTTTTCTCTGCAAATCTTGCAGAGTAAACTGAGCGTGTATATGAGGCTTTGAGGTTTATCGTCGAGAAAACTGCCCAGAATCTCGACGAGAAAAATAGAGAACCTACTCTCTTTTCTTGTCGTGATTCTCCTCAGTGTTTTCCTGCCGAGAAACCCGAGTGTCTGTATACGTATCTGCCTCCATGGAAACCCGCGCATGCTTGAAATGACTTAGACGCATGTGCGGTAGCTTCCAAGGCATAGGTAGGGTGAAGCAAGATGGTGGCAACGGCATCAAATGTGATGAGCGACTTTGTTATTGATTGGAATCCCTAATAAGGAGCCATGAGTTTTAATACTGGACAGTGTCAAAAGTGACAAAAAATATAGTACATTTTTTTAATTGTACCTCAACCACAGTCAATATAAAGCCTTTCCACTCTTCAGCATCTTCAGCAATTTCCGTCTGCAAAATAATTCAAGTAAAAAGAAAATGCCTTTTATATGGCTTTATCAACTTATTGTCATTTGTAGCATTGTAGACATATTCAAAAAGCTTACAGCTGTGAAAAAAAATGATCCAATATCTGCATTTGTTATTGTCTTTTCACTGATGTCAACTTGCTTAGGGAGCACTTACCTTTAAGGCCGTGTAACACTAGTCATCCTATCACTAGTACCACTGACATAAACCTGCTTTGATTGTATTTACCTGCTCCAACAGTATCACTCTTTCACTATATATATATTCTTTAGGACCATGTCACACTAGTCAACCTATCACTGACAAGGGCTGCCATTAGAATTCTGCAACCCAAAGCCCCAGAATGCTTCTCCTAGGGAACTGATAGAGATTACAGGAGAGTGACAGGACACACTGAACCACATGGAGAGCAAAGAGCCACGAACAACCTCTGCTGGGCCCAGGTCCCCCTGCTGACCCAAAGGGGCCTGGAACCAGTATGAAAGGACTGACAGTACCCTCCTATTGACAGCCCAGACACTGACTTGGTAAGAGATCACTAACCTGCTCCTACAACATCACTGTAAATCAGCAAGGTGTCAATCCAGTTCTGCTCCCTTACTGGCAAACAACATTTTGCAGTAATGTGGCATGGTAATAGCAGTTGAAAGGTCTCTTTAGCAATGCTGCTGTTGGCAAGTTGCCTCCAGTGACAGGTTTGCTGATGTGGCATGGGTCTTGAAAAGCACAGTAGTGACATTATGATATACAGACAGACAATCATAAGTTCTACAGTATATGAAATGCAATTTAAGATCATGTTTGAGAATACAGTGCCCTGAAAAAGTATTCATACCCCTTGCAATTTTCTAAAATGTTGTCATGTTACAACCAAAAACGTAAATATATTTTATTGGGATTTTTTGTGATAGACCAACACAAAGTGGCACATAATTGTGAAGTGGAAATAAAATGATAAATGGTTTTGATTTTTTTTTTTTACAAATAAATATCTAAAAAGTGTGGCGTGCATTTGTATTCAGCCCCCCTACTTTGTAGAACCACCTTTCAGCTGCAAGTCTTTTGTGGTGTCTCTACCAGCTTTGCACATCTAGAGAGTGACATTTTTGCTCATTCTTCTTTGCAAAATAGCTAAAGCTCTGTCAGGCGGCGTACACACGACCGAGGTTCTCGCTGGAAACCAGCGAGAACCTCGCTGGAAGCTGCATTCCAGCGAGGACCTCGGCCGTGTGTACACTCTCGGCGAGCTTCCCGTCAGGAAGCCCGTCGAGCAGAAATAGAGAGCACGCTCTCGATTTGCTCGACGGCCCGCCTGGATGAATGGCTGGTTGCCATTCCCGACGGGCGGGTCACCGATTTCGACGGCCGGCAGGGAACCTCGACGGGCGGAACGATGTGTTCTGCCCGTCGAGGTTCCCTGCCGTGTGTACACGGCCTCAGATTGGATGGAGAGCATCTGTGAACAGCAATTTTCAAGTTTCAAGTCTTGCCACAGATTCTCAATTGGATTTAGGTCTGGACTTTGACTGGGGCATTCTAACACATAAATATTGTCGCATACACAGAATTGGAAATTCTGACAAGAAAAGTTCAATGTGAGGCTCCATCCGACTTTTTCTGTTGGAATTTCCGACAGCAAAAAAGCTGGTTTTCATTTTTTTAGACAGGAAAAGTTCTTGTCGGAAATTCCGATCATCTGTATGTAGTTCCGATGCACAAAAAATATGCATGCTCTGAATCAATTTGATGCATGCTCGGAATCATTGAACTTCATTTTTCTCCGTTCGTCGTAGTGTTGTACGTCACCACGTTCCTGACAATCGGAATTTTGTGTGACTGTGTGTATGCAACACAAGTTTGAGCCAAGATTCAGTCGGGAAAAAAAATCCACGGTTTTCTTGTCGGAATTTCCGATTGTGTGTACACAGCATAAGTTTTGATTTTAAACCATTCCATTGTAGCTCTGGCTGTATGTTTAGGGTCGTTGTCCTGCTGGAAGGTGAACCTTCTCCCCAGTCTCAAGTCTTTTGCAGACGCTAAGGCCACGTACACGCGATCAGACCAAACCGATGAGACTGGTCCGACGGACTGTTTTCATCGGACCACCACTGAAGTGGTCTGATGGTCTGATGTGCGTACACACCATCAGTCCAAAATCCCATCGGGCCAGAACGCGGTGACGTAGAACACAACGACGTGCTGAAAAAACGAAGTTCAATGCTTCCAAGCATGCGTCGACTTGATTCTGAGCATGCGCGGATTTTTGGTCCGATGCTTTTGTGTACTAACCATCGTTTTGGTCCGTCGGACAGATTTTACAGCAAGTTTTAAAACTTTGGTCTGATGGGCCGTACACACGATCAATTTGGTCCGATGAAACTGGTCTTCAGGCCAGTTTCATCGGACCGGTCTGATCGTGTGTACGCGGCCTAACAGGTTTTCTTCCAAGATTGCCCTGTATTTGGTTCCATCCATCTTCCCATCAACTCTGACCAGCTTCCCTGTCCCTGCTGAAGAAAAGCATCCCCACAACATGATGCTGCCACCACCATGTTTCACGGTGGGGATGGTGTGTTCACAGTGATGTGCAGTGTTAGTTTTGCACCACACATAGGGTTTTGCTTTTAGGCTAAAAAGGTCAATTTTGGTCTCATCTGACCAGAGCACATTCTTCCACATGTTTGCTGTGTCCCCCACATGGTTTCCCACAAATTGCAAACAAGACTTCTTATGGCTTTCTTTCAACAATGGCTTTCTTCTTGCCACTCTTCCATAAAGGCCAGATTCGTGGAGTGCAGGACTAATAGTTGTCCTGTGGACAAATTCCCCCACCAGAGCTGTGGATCTCTGCTACTCCTACAGAGTTACCATGGGCCTCTTGGCTGCTTTTCTGATTAATGCTCTCCTTGCCCGGGCCTATCATTTTAGGTGGACGGCCATGTTTTGAAAGGTTTGCAGTTGTGCCATACTCTTTCCATTTTCAGACGATGGATTAAACAGTGCTCCGTGAGATGTTCAAAGCTTTGGATATTTTTCATAACCTAACCTTGCTTTAAACTTCTCTGCCTTCATGATGCTGTTTGGTCACTAAGGTTCTCTAACAAACCTCTGAGGACTTCACAGAACAGCTGTATTTATACTGAGATTAAATTATACACAGCTGGACTCTATTTAATAATTAGGTGATTTCTAAGGGCAATGGGTTCCACTAGATTTTAGTTAGAGGTATCAGAGAAAAGGGGGCTGAATACAAATGTACGCTACACTTTTCACATACAGTATTTGTAAAAAGGTTTGAAAACCGTTTATAATTTTCCTTCCACTTCACAATTATGTGCCACTTTGTGTTGGTATATCACATAAAATCCCAATAAAATATGAACTCCACACCACATCAGTGTGAACCATGACTCATTCTCTATACAGTAGTTGTAAAGTAATGACAGACAAGATAGTAAGTGGTAGGCTATAGGTCAGTTCAGATCTGTAGTCCACTCTCCAAAACAGGAAGTTAACTGCTTGCCGACCAGCGCACGAAGATATACGTTGGCACAATGGCACAGCTGCGCAAATTGGCGTACAGGTACGTCCTCCTTTAAATAGTGGCATAGTGGGCTCGCGGCCACACAAGCCCGCCGTGTGCTCCGTGCCCGCGGATTCAATGTGCGTTGGTGTCCTATGATGTGTCACGAAGCTGCAGAACAGGGAGATGCCTATGTAAACAAGGCATTTCCCTGTTCTGCCTAGTGACATGACTGTCATCGGGAGCAGTGATCTCTGTCAAGTCAGTGGTAGCCCATCCGCGCACAGTTAGAATTACTCCCTAGGACACACTTAACCCCTTGATCGCCCCCTAAAGTTTAACCCCTTTCCCGAAAGTGTCATTTACACAGTAAATTTCATTGCATTTTTATAGCACTAATTGCTGTATAAATGACAATGGTCCCAAAATAGTGTAAAAAAATTCCGATGTGTCCATCATAATGTCGCAGTCACAATAAAAATCACAGATTGCCACCATTATAGTAAAAAATATATATATATATATATATAAAAAATGCTATAAATCTATCCCCTATTTTGTAGATGCACAAACCAATCAATATACGCTTATTGCATTTTTTTTTTGTTTTACCAAAAAATATGTAGAAGAATACATATCGAACTAAACTGAGTTAAAAAATATAATTTATTTTTTGTATTTTTTGGGGATATTTAGTAAAGCAAAAAGTAAAAAATATAGCTTTTTTTTTGTTTTTTAATTGTCGCTCTTTTTTTGTTTATAGCGCAAAAAAAAAAAAGCAGAGGTGTGGGGGTATGGGGAAAAAAAAAGTATGCCAATTTTGTTTGGGTGCAATGTTGCACGCCCGCGCAATTGTCAGTTAAGGCTTTGTAGTCAGTGGCGTCTCCAGCTTTCATATTTAGGGGGGGCACATGGGGGGACAGGGACAAAAGTAGGGGGGCCAACTATAAAATGCAATTATATAATATATATATATATATATATATATATATATATATTTTTTTTTTATTTCCTGGGGCCCTTTACTACGATCCCACAACGGGCCCTTTTACATGTTCTGCAGTGAGCTCCCTTCCTAATATACTGGGGCCCCCCAGGGTGGCAGAAAACAAGAGATATATGTCACCAGCACACCAAGAAAATATAAGGGTCCAAAGCAGTGGGAGAACTTTCAGGGTTGCAAAGGTTGTCTTGCCACCGAGCCCTGGTGTTCTGCCACTGTGGGGTTCCCCAGCTGTCCTGTCCCTGCTATTGACAGCGCTGGTCTGGCATCTGTCTCCTTGGCAGCGGCTGCAGTCCATTAGGACCTAGTGCTGGGGACATTATGGGTGCATGCAGGGGAAGGCTGGCACTATTGGTTATAGAGAGCTGAGCCCCCAGCTGGTCACCTAGCAGCAGTAATGCTGTATAACCTTCTCTGTTGACATGCTGATCGGGATGTGATCCTGTGATCCAGGTAATGCTCCCAGTCAGATCTAATAAATACAGTATTTATTAGCATCAAGAGTACAACCACATATATATATATATATATATATATATATATATATATATATATATAATCAAACGTATGTTCCGCAGCCGTGTGGGCTCTATGCCTGTAAAGTGTGGGCTATGTGCCTGTAAAGTGTGAGGTCTGTGCCTGTAAAGTGTGGGCTCTGTGCCTGTAAAGTGTGGGCTTTGATCAATAAAATCTCTGATATTTAACACTAGGATTTGACTGGGAGCATCACCTGGATTGCATCATGATCAGCTTGTCAGTGAAGCTCCACTGCTGCTAAGCAACCTGCAGGGAGCTCAACTGTCTACAACCAATAGAGATGGGCTCGGGTGTGTTTGAAATCCCACATGCCCAATCCCGCCAGGAAGCCAACACTCCACAGTGCTAATCACAGTGAGACATTTGCTGATCTGTGCAGAGCTGCGGACCGGGAAATATCTCACTGCCTGTGATTAGCGCTGTGCAGTGTGGGCTTCCTGGCAGGCTCTGGCATGTGGATTTTTGAACATGCCCAGCCCATCTCTAACAACAAATTGTGCTGGCCCTCCTGTACATCAGCCCCATAAAGTAACCAGCACTGGGTTCCAATGTGCTGCCACCGCTGTCAAGGAGACAGAGACCAGCGCTGTGAATAGCCGGGACAGGACAGCAACTCTTGTTATTCCAGCACTGGTCCACACTGGGAGGATTCCCCCATCCACCTATAATGTGTAGATGGGGGAATTGGATCATTTCTTTTTTTTTTTCATTCAACCTAATAGTTGAATGAAAAAAAGTGATCAATGTATGGGCTGCCTAAGAGCTAAGACCAGCCATAGACAGTTTAAATCTCAGCTGGTTCAGCAGGAACTGGCTGAGATTTGAACCATTAATGAGCAGATTCTATTATGATTATTACTAGTGGTTGCTGTATAGCCACTAGTGAGAATTACTGTTTGTCGGGAGAATACAATTGCTGGGCAGGAGGGATATTCCCCTGTCAGCACTGTCTGTTGATGGGGGAATCATGCAAGTGGCCCGTGACACCCAGAGACTTTTGAAGGATGGGGGGTACTCCTGTGCCAGCATCACTAATGACTCTTGGGTCTAGGGTCATCTTGTGCCCCTTTTGGGCATAGGGTGACTGAGAAATTATAATGATAAATTACATGGGATGGGACATTACTGATAATTCATGTTTTGCAGGATATCTTTAAATATTACACGTTGTTAAAGTCTGACTCCGACAGGTCAATAGAGTGTTTTCATTCAATGTGGGGACACATGCTTTTGAGGTGTTAATTGAGTCTGCTCCTAGACATTCCATTGTGTGATGCTAATACTGTTTTGTGTCCATTGTGCTAATTAGGTCTGCTCCTAAGACCTGTTCATTGTGTATGCTAATGACACTGTTAAGATGTGGAATGTGACTTGTCAAGCTGTAGTAATTAACCCCTCTAAATGCGGAGCCAGACCGTCTGGGTAATGAGTAGTAATTAACTCATCGGAATGTCATTATCTAAAAGAATGTGTATGACGCCCCCCATTGTGTGATGTGTAGGTGGAGTGTGTCTTCGTCCCTGTGATTAACTGTAACATGCTTGTATTGTATATAAGAAAGCTAAGTTACCATTAAAGGATTCATTGATTCATTTTAGAACCAGTACCAGAGCTTGTGTTGTCTCGGTTATTCTGGGAAATGAAATGGGTCGTGTCTGATGTCTGTCGGACTGTCGGATAAGCTGTCGTGGGGCGATGGAATGGAATATCGGGGGGAGAGAAGGGATGGAGATAACGCAGTTCAGTTCAGTGTACTGCAGTCTGCAATGCGAACACTTACCCACGGTCCAGGCTAGAATCTCAGGCATCATTCACACACATGCTGCTGATTTTCATATTTCCTGAACACACATCCCCTCTCTTCAGATACAGCACACCGAGATAGTGTGGGCGGGACTGAAAGGAAGAGGAGGAGGAGCTGTATTCCTCCCTGCTTGTATGTGAGGAGAGTGGGGGGGGTGGCTGGACTCGCTGGGCTGTAAAAGAGTGTCATAGACTGACACTCGGCTCAGCTTGCAGTCACCACTTTCGGAATTTACAGGCTGGTTCTTCTGTCCTAAGGACGGGAGAAATCAGTCTGTTTTTTCAGTAACTGAGATGAAGGCTTGGTCCCCCCACAGTGCTCATGGAGTCCTTTCTGCAACTCGCTCTTCTCCGTGCCAATGAGGATGCAGGGGAAGGAGCAGTTTGGGTGGCTGTGGTTGTGTGAGCACTTGCATTATGCAGTGTCAGCGAGCAGAGGGAGGGGGGAGGAATGCCTCTGGCCCCTCCCTAGAGTCGCCTCTGGTTGCAGTGCTCTGGGCTCTGGTCAGGAAGGGGGTAAATTCTTTCGGGGCTGAAGTGGTTTTTAAAATACTCCACACATCTATATTTTTGTAAAAAAAAAAAAAAGGCTTGCATAGGGGCCTGCTTCACAGGTCCTATGTGTGAAATATTTCTAAGGTTTCCAGTGCTGACATAAGGTGATGAAGCAACAATGAAGTGGGGAGTCAGGACCTGGAGCTGTCGGCGTTGATCATCTATTTCTCATTAAGTTTATTCATACCATTTGCACTACAGCTTATAATTTAAATATACAAAGAAGACTAATGCCATTATTTTTGTTCATTAAGCAGAAACAGAAACAGAAATCATTCATTTCCGCATGAGTCAATATTATTTGCTGTCTGCTTATGTAATTAAACTCACCTTTATGATCACTTCCTCCCTGTCCAAGGTCAATATAACTTCTGCCCACTGTTTCTGATTGGAAGGTCCATCAGTTATTGTTGACATGTTTCTCAATTCAATGCTGTCTGTGTACTATTACAAACAAGATACACTGTTAGACACTGTTAGATATAAAACATGTTAAACATTCATGACTATTTTCTCATCAGTCTAGGCAAGGTAAGAAGAACAAGAGTATATAAAAACAATGGTATTGTTTTATATATTGCCTTGCCCACGCACACCTCTCCCTCTTTGCTAGTTTTAAATTGATCAACTGTCTGCTATCATTGCTTCAGCTGCCAATGAAATGTAGGTGTAAGTACATTTTTTGCAAGCACAGAAAAATACCTGTTGATTCTATTAGAAACCTTGTGTTCTTGTAAATTTATGTGGCCTGAGCTGAAATTTTAAACAAAGCAAACCCCATGTATGTGTGGGGTGGGGGGTTGTATTGCAAAGAAGGAGAGCACCCTAAGGTGACAATGCTGCTCTTCCATAGATACAGTATGATGAACGGGCGCAGCCAGCCTAGGACAAAAAGTGTGTTGTTGGCAGGATCACCAGGTGGAAACGAAGCAAAAATAAAAAGCCTGAAAAAAGCAAACAAATAGAAACACAACACCCAACTGATAATTTGAAAAATATTACAATTTTGTTTTAAGGCCTAGATAAAAGAGTGGAACTATCTAACTGTATCAGAACCAGAAACTGAAAATTATATTTAATTATTCCATCCATGTCCTTGTTTTTTTTTTGTGTTTTGTTAAAAAATCTATTTGAAAAGCACCCCCCTAAATTTCTAGCTGTGGCCATCTTGAGTAAGGGCAGATGAATTATGTAGTGGTTAACTCCTGCAATCCAGCTGCCCTTAACTCAGGCATGCAGGCACAAGGGTATGCTTAGCTGAGAAAGCCCCTCAGCCCCTTCCAGATGCAACCAAAAAAAATGCCCATTAAGGCTCCTGGGATGTATGACATAATTTTGGCCTAGGCCAGAGAAATCAGCAAGCAAATGAAGAAAGGTAAAAAAAAAAAAAAAAAATGTAAAACAAGTACATATGATATACCTTCTGTAGCGCCCCTTTAATTTATGTAGGGGCATTACGCTTAAGTTAGTGGGGAATGGGAGAGTTATGTGGCTCCCATTCACAATTTGTCAAATTTAGGCTGCTGTTATTCCCAGAACTGTCCTGTGGGTCGGTCTGCGCTTCAGGGGTGTGTTTCCACCCCTGGGCGGCAGCTGGCACTAGAGGGGTTCTGGCCTGAGGGCCGTTTTGCTTTCTGCAGGGTCCTAGTTCCAGGTGCGGCACCCACCTTTAGGATGCGGGCATCCATGGACTCCGCAGCTGTGGCCTACCTGGCCGGAGTTGCGCACCATGCGGAGCTCTACTCTGACATAGAGAGGGATCCCAGTAGCTGCTGGGTCCCGAATATTTTCTGAAAGGATCCCAGGCTGGGAGCTGTACGGTGGGGGCATGAGGAGAACCCGGATGCAGGTGATTGAATGAATGAAGAACTTGTATAGCACAGCACATGCGAAGTAAATCGCCTCTGGGCGCTTGTTGTTCCTGTCTCCTTTGAGATCAAAAGAGATGAGTCTTAATCTTTCTCCTGAAGACTAAGTAGTTCTCCTCCAGTCTAATGCTGGCTGGTAAGGCGTTCCATAGTCTGGGACCTTGGACAGCGAATCTCCTGTCTCCTTTAGACTTGTATCTGGCTTTCGGTATCTGAAGCCGATTTTGATTGTTGGATCGTAGAATACGATTGGGATTGTAAATTTTTAATTTTTCGCATAGATAATGGGGAGCATTCCCATGGATACATCTATGCGTTAGACAGAGTGCTTTAAAGGTGATTTTGTCTTTGACTGGTAGCCAGTGAAGGGATCTCAACGAAGGTGAGATTGATTCCCAGGGTTTTTTCCCAGTCACAAGTCTGGCGGCCGTATTTTGAACGACTTGAAGACGAGCGATTTGGTACTTGGGGAGTCCGAGGTAAAGGGCATTTGCATAGTCCAATCTGAAGTTTACAATCACTCCCACCACGACCGATATGTCTTTCTTGGGAATAAAAAGCGTGAGTCTGCGTAGTAGGCGCAGCAGATAGTGAGATCCGCTGACTACTGCCCCTATTTGTGCGTTCATTGTCATGTCGGAGTCAAAGATGACCCCAAGACTTTTGACTTTGGCGCTAGGGGTGATGACTTTGCCCAGAATGGGCGGGGGGATCCAGGTTGTTATCGATTGATTCCTACGCTTGGCGTGAAACAGAAGAAGTTCTGTTTTCGCTCCGTTGAGTTTGAGATAACTCTTTGTCATCCAGTCCTCTATCAAAGAGAGACAGGTCTCTAGATTGAGGTGGTGATCCTTTTTATTGCAAATGCGGAAGTACAGTTGCGTGTCGTCTGCGTAAGAGTGATATAGCAGTTTTTGGCTGCTGATGATTTCAAAAAGAGGACGCAGATAGATGTTGAATAACATCGGCGACAGGGGAGATCCCTGAGGGACCCCGCACGATAATGTGCATTGTTCCGAAGTGAATGGTCCTAGCTTGACTATTTGCGATCGGTTTTCCAAAAAAGAGGAGAACCAAGATAGATCGCTTTCTGCGACTTTGGCTATTTTAGCCAGCCGAGTCAATAACAGCTTGTGATCAACTGTATCAAAGGCTGCGCTTAGGTCCAGCAGAACCAGAAGAGAAGATTCTCCTTCGTCTGCGGCCTCAAGAACGTCGTCCCATATCTTAAGCAATGCTGTTTCCGTCCCGTGTCCGGGACGGAATCCTGATTGCAATGGGTCGAGTAAGTTGTGGGTATCTAGATGCTGTTGCAGCTGCTGTACCACTGCTTTCTCCATTACCTTGGAGAGAACATTTAGGCCTGTTATGGGGCGCCAGTTGAGTGGATCCTTAGGATCCAGGGTGGCTTTCTTCAAGATGGGTTGAATGAAGCCCTCCTTCAGCTGGGAGGGCATTTTGCCCTCCCTGAAGGATTGGTTAATAAGCTGCGTGACAGGAGGTGCCAGGATGTCGGCGCATTCCTTCAGCAGTTTGGTGGGGATAATATCATTTGGCGCAGTGCTGTTGCGCAGAGTGCTGATGATATTTTTAGTGGTCTGAATGGAGATAGGTTCCAGCGTGAACTCACCAAACTGTGGTGAATTGTTGCCGGTGCTGTGTAAATGCCTACGGGGGGGGGGGCTGGGAAAGCAATTGTTCTGCTGAATGCTTTGCCGGATTGCCTCAATTTTGTTAATGAAGCAATCCGATAACTCATCGCAAAATTCTTGTGTATCCAAGTTGGGGGCTTCAAGACATCCTGGATTAATGGTCTGAGTGACCAGCTTGAAGAGTTTGCGGGGGCGATTTAGGGCACCGTTGATAGCCTCAGAAAAATAGTTTTTCTTGGCTTCGAAGATTTGCTTGTAGTATTTTCTGGTTATTGCCTTGTAAATTGCGAGGTTCTCATCTGAAGAGCTTCTTTTCCAGGCTGCTTCTGCCCTTCTACGCTCTTGCTTCAGTAACGCCAGCTGGTTGTTGAACCAGCCAGAGTTATTTTTTCCTGATCTGGGTCTTTCGTTTCGGCGCTATCAAGTCAGCTGACTGCAATAGTGCTGTGTTTATGGCCTCTAGTGTTTCTTCCGCTGTTTGGTGCGGCTGAATTGTGTTTATTTTTCCCCCTAACGTGGCTTTGAAGAGTTCCGAGTGGAGCTTCTTCTGACATCTGGTCCAGTGTGTTGTCACTGGATTTGATGTTTTTGTTAAGGGGGGGAATTCAGAAATAATGAATTTAATTGCATGGTGATCTGTCCATGGCAATGGTTCATTTTCCAAGATTTTTATTTCCAGATCTTGTCTGAAAATAAGATCGAGCGTATGACCTGAAGCATGTGTGGGCCCACATACTAGTTGCTGAAGCCCTAATCCTTCCAGGTGGTCGATGCAGGCGTCGGCAATGGGGTCTTGCGGGGAGTTGGCCCAAAGGTTGAAGTCCCCGAGCAGCAAAAGGTGTTTGCTATTCAGGGTATAAGTGGAGACAAAGTCCGTCAAAGATGGGAGCAGCTGCGACTTGGGGCCAGGTGGCCTATAGCAGAGTAGAATCCGGACGGTCTCATGGCCGTTTACTTGCAGTTGAAGAGTAAGGGTTTCCATGAATGGAAGAGGGTTTTGGAGGCTTGGTTTTGTGATCGCAAGACGCGTCTTATGGATCACCGCCAGTCCTCCTCCTCTTTGCCCTATTCTGTTTTCCGTTATAATACGGTCGTTTTCTGGCACCAATTCTCCTAGAATGGTGTTACAGTCGGCTGTGAGCCAGCTCTCTGTAATGAAGAGGCAGTCTAGGTCGTGTTGTAGAATGAAATCATGGATTTCAAGTCGGTGTTTTACTGCCGATCTTGTGTTGATCAGAGCACATGAAATGCGCTTAGGTTGGGGTAAACGGCTAAAATTTTTGACGGTCGATCGTCGATCGATCCTCAAAAGGTGCTCAATTCTTAGGGTCTTTTTGGTGATGGCTGGCAGTATTGCGGCGAAACGCCTCAAATTCCAAATGGTTTCTGCGGAGTACCGCAGATTAGCCATGGTCGCCATTCACCGGGCAAAAAGTCGTTCCTTTTGGTGGCGATGAAGAGAGGATTCAGTGAATCCTCCCGGCTTGGTCCAGAGGAAGGCAAAAAAACCCTAACCATGCTATGCCAATTTGCATTTGGTAGGGGAAAAAATTCCTTCCTGATCCCTGAAAGGCGATCGGGCGAACCCCTGGATCAAGTGCTATTAAGTTGTGACAGGGGGGGTGGGGGGGGATAAGCTGACACTGCTGACACTGCTGCTGGGTGTACCAAGATGGCCGCCAACCAGGAGCAGGGCATGGGACCCAGGCTGGTGTGTAGCCAGCTGGGTGGATTGGTGAGCCAGGGGTATCGAAAAGGTGTAGAGGTTCTTCCGCCGGATGTACTACATCCGCCATCTTTGTGCTCCCATAGTGTGTGCCTGTCGACCGCTGCTAGAGCGTCAGCCTGATTGATATTTGTATATAATGATTCCACGTCTATTGTTACCGATAGCGTGGAGTCGTCCACCTGTATTTGTGCGACTTTGTTAATTACATCCCTACTACTATCTTTGATGAATGCTTGGCCTTTTCCTGCCAATGGCTGTAGGAATACGTCAAGATATTCACCTAATCTTGAGTGTATTGATCCAATACCGCTTATTATGGGTCTTCCCGTTGGTTTGTTCTTATTTTTATGTATCTTAGGTATAATACAGAGAAAAATTGCGCTTGTCACAGTTAAATAATCAATTAGTACCGGTGTGGTCAGTTACTAACATTAGAACATAAAATTAAAAAATACAGGGGGGAGGCGGCAGCTCTTGTGCCGAAACACAAGGGGAAATACAACAAAAACAAAGATTTAGAGCTGCGCCTTGTCACCCGGACTCGATACAATCAAAAAAAGAGTCCATATATCAGTCATGTGGAGATAAACAATCCTTCAGACATGAGAGAAGTAGTAGGTTGGCTCCAAGACAAATCTCCGCTGGTCTTTAATCAGGATGGACATATAATAAACACCACTGTGCTCGAACTTGGCTTTTCAATGTGGCCCACCACCAGAAGTATAAGCAGCTTACCAGAGGAATGGCTGTAATCAACAGTCGGCTGTGACCCAGCCGCGGCCTTTAGAGAACCAGGACGAATCCCAAATCCTAGGGCAGTGTTTACACCGGGGCTCCACTCAGCAACTCCACCAATTAGATCATATGTAAATGATAAATAGAGGCAGACATAGCGTAATCCCGCTGGGACATTTATTTAAAAAAGTAAAAACCAGAATACTCACATGGGAGATGAGTTAGACAGGCATATAAAATACAAAGTTGCCGGCCGGCAAACAGATCAGCAAGGACCCTCCTCCAGAGCGTAATGACGTCACCGCACGTCTACCCAGACGCGTTTCGTCGTAGGACTTTGTCAATGGGATAGGGCGTTGCGGTGAGTCAACACTTAAATAGGCCTGGACCTCGCCGTGAGGTGTAGATCCAGAGCTGCAGACGCCATCTTGGAAAGGGGCAAGATGCCAGTTCTTAACCCAATCCAAAACTGTTGCTAATATAAAAAACTTAAAAGACATTTCCTAAGAGATACAGCAGGCAAAGTCCTTATCTTGTAATCCCACAGGAGAAAAGAAAAAAAGAAGAAGCAGAAAAAACTTTACTTTGATGTCATAGATACAGGAAATAGATAGCGAGTGCCTACCACATCATTCACATTGTCTATACCTATTCCTCGTTGCGGCGACATCTAGTGGATCTTTTAAAGAAATACAGCGATGTCAACGCATTGGAAAAGGAAGGGGACAACGGAAGGAAACCAGCCAAGACAGATAATTATGACTTGGCCTGACCTAAACCATATGATACTGATAATGATCGATAGCTGCCGATCAAGCGTATTTGATGGAATATAAGGGAAAAAAACTATAAAAGTGAAAATACAAAATAAAAGGGGATATGAGCCCAAGAGTCCCCCAACTTGGGTGAACATTATACCTACAGTGAGCAGGAGTGCAAAAAAAACTAGACATTAGTATTAATGTGATTGTAAACCCTCAGGGTTTTGATTGAAAGTCTATATATAGTCACATTTAAGTGACCATGCATCGTAGTTTCGATTAGACACTACTGTGCAAGTGTGAACACCAAATAATATATACTAGTGAAGTGTTGGTGATTAGAAAAAAATATATTTATTAAGAGGACTCGTTGTTAATGAGCCTCTAGTGAAATTAAAAGACATGATCCTCGAAAAAAAGAAGAATTTAATATTAATTTTTAATTTTAATTACTAACATTTTCTCGGACAAGTGTGGGAAATGTTAAAAATAAGGTGTGGAAAATGTTTAAAAAATATATAAGAAAATATACAGTGATTACCTAAGTGCAAACAATTTATTATGCCTAGTGTTCATTATACCGGGCTCACCATTAAAAGGGCCCGGTATAGGGAAAAAATGGGAGAAGGGGGGGGGGGGGAAATTATGTAATCAAATACAATGATTCTGAACATGTGTGGAAACTGTTAAACTGGTGAAATGATTTTGTATAAATGGCCCAGAAGAGACAATCTCCTGGCCCAGAGACTATTCAAACAGGCTCTCATTCCCTTGGCGTCAGCAGTACATACGACCACACCCCACGCTAAGTTCCAGTACAATATTAAGCATTATTAATAAACGCGTTAACGTCAGTTTCGATGTTTAACCCATATGGTGTATAGCATTTTAAACGGTATATCCAACTCATTTCCATTCTTGAAATGGTCCTTACTAGATGACTCCCCCTCCAATTGGGTTTGAATTTATCTATCCCCACAAACAAAGTTTTTGATGGATCTTTATTGTGTTTGAGGAGGTAGTGTTTCGAAACCGAATGGTTTCTGAATCCACTTATGATGTTGGTTATGTGTTCATTAATGCGGACCTGTAAGGCCCGTTTGGTCCGTCCCACATATTGCAGGCCACAAGGGCACTGCAACATATAGACAACCCCTGTGGACGTACACGTAATGCATGGTTTTATGGTATGTTCCTGACCTGTCACCGTAGAGACGAAATTAGTAATCCGCCTATCTTGACAGGAATTCAAGGCACATACCCTGCATTTCCTACATCTATAATACCCTGTTAGTTGGTCAAAGAAACCCCTACTCCCTATGGGGGGATTTAGGGTATTGATCACTACCTGGGTCCTAAGGGGTTGAGCTCCCCTAAAGATAACTCTTGGGTTATCTGGGAGAACATCTTTCAAGACATTGTCATTCAATGCTAGATGCCAATGCTTTTTGATGAGTTGCTTAATGCTTTTATGTTGTACCGAGTATGTGGTAACAAAAGGCACCCCCAATGGGAATTGGTCGCCCTGTACCAGGGCCTTGTCTGCCAGGAGGCTTTCTCTGTCAGTATTAAGCACTTCTTCCATAGTTACTTTCAGAGTTTCTGCAAGATAGCCCTTTTCTAGAAATCTCCCTGTCAGGATCTGGGCTTGATTTCTGAAGTCTGTAGTGTCACTACAGTTCCTCCTAAGCCTTAGGTACTGGCTCTTGGGAACCCCAGTGATCCACGGTCTATAATGGCAGCTGTCGGTGGGTATAAAGGAGTTTCTATCTGTCTCCTTAAAAAAGGTTGAGGTAGTAAACCTATCCCCTACTATTTTGATGTTCAGATCTAGATAATGAACCTCGGTCTGGCTAGCCTCAAACTTAAGGGCTATACCTCTATCATTCCTGTTTAGAGAGGCCATGAAAGATGTTAACTCCTGGTAATCACCAGCCCATAGGAGGAGGATGTCATCAATATACCTAGCCCACAAGGTAATGTAGGGCATATGGTTAGACAGGATGACATCCTCCTCCCACTTAGCCATAAATAGGTTGGCCAGACTTGGGGCATACTTAGCCCCCATGGCCACTCCCGTATCTTGACGATAGAAACTTCCTTCAAACCAAAAATAGTTCGAGGCGGCAGCAAATCTAAGTAAGGACATGATGAACTCTATTTGTTTAACTTGCAGCCCCGACTGTAGTTGGAGGTAATATAACACGGCCTCAAACCCAAGGTGGTGGGGAATGATAGTATATAGAGAATTTACATCAATGGTGACCAACCACATGTCCCTTGTGGGGGAATAGTTAGACAATAAATTAATAATGTGTTTGGAATCCCTTATATAGGAGGGGATCTGTTTCACAAGTGGCTGTAAATAAAAATCGATATACCTACCCACCCGGGACGTGATAGAATCAATCCCACTGACTATGGGACGTCCCGGGGGGTGTGTGGGATTTTTGTGCAACTTAGGTAAATAATAAATTGTGGGAGTACGTGACGCTTTAGGTATCAGGTGTACTCTTTCTTTGGGTGATAGAATCCCCTCATGGAGGCCTCTATCCACCAGTAATTTCAGGGTTTTCGTGTATTGAGCACGAGGATCTCCTGGTAGCATAGTATATGTGTTGGTATCATCAACAATATGATGTAATTCCCGTAGGTAATCTGCTTTATCTAAAACAACTATCCCCCCACCCTTATCAGCTGGCCTTATTACCAGTTCTTTGTTTTTACACAGAGAATCAAGACCCTCATGCAGGGTCTTGCTGAGCCTCGCCTTTTTGACCTCTAACGTTTCAAGATCTCTAATAAGTACATCTCTAAACACTTTCAATGAGGGGGCAAGGGATCCTGGGGGATTGAAGAGGGATGCATTGGATAACCCAGAATGCAGATACTGGTTAGTAGTAACAGCCCTGTTCTGCGAAATTCCCATCATGTATCGTTTTATATGCAGTTTTCTAACGAATTTGTGTATGTCCATAAATGTGTGGAACTTATCAAGGTTAGTAGGGGGAACAAATTTAAGGCCTTTGTCGAGAATCAATTTCTCCGCTTCGGTCAAGATTTGGGCACTTAATTTGAAAATTCCCTTTCCTGCTACAGCCTTGCTCTCTTTAATTGCTCTGCTCCGCCTCCCCCCTCTGGTCCCTCGTCTCTTTCTCCTTGCCTTTTTTGCCCTTGGGTGGGTTTGTGAAAACCCCAGCTATTTGACCCATTGGGTATTGGGGGGCCTAAGGGATTGGGACCTCGGGCATTGTTAATGTACGTTGGGGGAGGGGGAATCCGTTGCGAAGCTTCTGGAAATGGGAAATATTCCGGTCCTTCCTCGTATAATGGGAGAAAGGAGTTGGACACTGGAATGTTATAATCCCAACCAGAGTTTGCTTCCGTTCTATATGGCGAGGGGGGGTGAGTATCAAAATCATACCCTTGTCCCTGACCCCAACCATTTGAATAGTCAACGTAGGTTCCCTTCCCTCTCAATGTCCCCTGCGCCCATCCCCTCCCTCTTACTGGGTAACCCCTAGTTTTGGGTGGTGGACCGTGGTACACATTGGGGACGTGATCCGTTCGGGATCCCCCGAACGGGCGGGTCTGGCCCCTTGGAGGATACCCTCCCCTAGGAGGTCCATGACCCCTTCTGGGAGATTGGGACGATTGAGGTCCTATTTTTTTGAAAACATCTGTGACGGGTTTTTTGGGAACACAGAGGATGTTGGTTGAGACCCCTGTGGTAAGGATCTCACCTCCATGTGGGCTAAGGTGTCCATATCGTTAGAGTTGGTTTTATTTTGTTCTTCTGCAAGTTTCTTTTGCCAACTGAACACATTGCCCTCATGGTAGTCAGTAAGGTCCCTATTGTACTTCTTTTTTTTGGTACGTTGTTCCTTATCCTCTTTTTCCATAATTTTTTGGAGACCCGATGACCTCTCGCGATATTCATCACAATCTTTATTAGGACTGAGTTTGTCTTTGATGAGTTTGATCTCATCATCCAGTCTGGAAAGTTTGGAGGCTTTCCTTTCTAATAGGAAACGCAACAGGGCGACCCCAGCTAAATTAAAGTAGGAGTACCAGCCCTCGAGGTCGGTGTCCCCTTTCTGTGGTGCTAATTCCCACCTCAGACTGCGGGGGACCATAAGGTGTTTGACATATGTTTCTAAATACACTATGTCCCACTTAGTGTGGTTTTCAGAAATCATAAGATTCTTGAGGCGGGCAAAAGTCCCTCCCAGATCATTATCATCTTCTTTAAAGGATTCAAAAACCCCTTCTATATTTACCATCTTACTAGCCCTAAAATCAAAAATATCCATATTTAAACCGATATTACGGGGGATGGTAAGCGGAGAAGACAGCAGCAACTTTGTTTGTGGGGATAGATAAATTCAAACCCAATTGGAGGGGGAGTCATCTAGTAAGGACCATTTCAAGAATGGAAATGAGTTGGATATACCGTTTAAAATGCTATACACCATATGGGTTAAACATCGAAACTGACGTTAACGCGTTTATATAATAATGCTTAATATTGTACTGGAACTTAGCGTGGGGTGTGGTCGTATGTACTGCTGACGCCAAGGGAATGAGAGCCTGTTTGAATAGTCTCTGGGCCAGGAGATTGTCTCTTCTGGGCCATTTATACAAAATCATTTCACCAGTTTAACAGTTTCCACACATGTTCAGAATCATTGTATTTGATTACATAATTTCCCCCCCCCCCCTTCTCCCATTTTTTCCCTATACCGGGGCCCTTTTAATGGTGAGCCCGGTATAATGAACACTAGGCATAATAAATTGTTTGCACTTAGGTAATCACTGTATATTTTCTTATATATTTTTTAAACATTTTCCACACCTTATTTTTAACATTTCCCACACTTGTCCGAGAAAATGTTAGTAATTAAAATTAAAAATTAATATTAAATTCTTCTTTTTTTCGAGGATCATGTCTTTTTAATTTCACTAGAGGCTCATTAACAACGAGTCCTCTTAATAAATATATTTTTTCTAATCACCAACACTTCACTAGTATATATTATTTGGTGTTCACACTTGCACAGTAGTGTCTAATCGAAACTACGATGCATGGTCACTTAAATGTGACTATATATAGACTTTCAATCAAAACCCTGAGGGTTTACAATCACATTAATACTAATGTCTAGTTTTTTTTGCACTCCTGCTCACTGTAGGTATAATGTTCACCCAAGTTGGGGGACTCTTGGGCTCATATCCCCTTTTATTTTGTATTTTCACTTTTATAGTTTTTTTTCCCTTATATTCCATCAAATACGCTTGATCGGCAGCTATCGATCATTATCAGTATCATATGGTTTAGGTCAGGCCAAGTTCATAATTATCTGTCTTGGCTGGTTTCCTTCCGTTGTCCCCTTCCTTTTCCAATGCGTTGACATCGCTGTATTTCTTTAAAAGATCCACTAGATGTCGCCGCAACGAGGAATAGGTATAGACAATGTGAATGATGTGGTAGGCACTCGCTATCTATTTCCTGTATCTATGACATCAAAGTAAAGTTTTTTTTTTCTGCTTCTTCTTTTTTTTCTTTTCTCCTGTGGGATTACAAGATAAGGACTTTGCCTGCTGTATCTCTTAGAAAATGTCTTTTAAGTTTTTTATATTAGCAACAGTTTTGGATTGGGTTAAGAACTGGCATCTTGCCCCCTTTCCAAGATGGCGTCTGCAGCTCTGGATCTACACCTCACGGCGAGGTCCAGGCCTATTTAAGTGTTGACTCACCGCAACGCCCTATCCCATTGACAAAGTCCTACGACGAAACGCGTCTGGGTAGACGTGCGGTGACGTCATTACGCTCTGGAGGAGGGTCCTTGCTGATCTGTTTGCCGGCCGGCAACTTTGTATTTTATATGCCTGTCTAACTCATCTCCCATGTGAGTATTCTGGTTTTTACTTTTTTAAATAAATGTCCCAGCGGGATTTACGCTATGTCTGCCTCTATTTATCATTTACATATGATCTAATTGGTGGAGTTGCTGAGTGGAGCCCCCGTGTAAACACTGCCCTAGGATTTGGGATTCGTCCTGGTTCTCTAAAGGCCGCGGCTGGGTCACAGCCGACTGTTGATTACAGCCATTCTCTGGTAAGCTGCTTATACTTCTGGTGGTGGGCCACATTGAAAAGCCAAGTTCGAGCACAGTGGTGTTTATTATATGTCCATCCTGATTAAAGACCAGCGGAGATTTGTCTTGGAGCCAACCTACTACTTCTCTCATGTCTGAAGGATTGTTTATCTCCACATGACTGATATATGGACTCTTTTTTTGATTGTATCGAGTCCGGGTGACAAGGCGCAGCTCTAAATCTTTGTTTTTGTTGTATTTCCCCTTGTGTTTCGGCACAATGCTGCCGCCTCCCCCCTGTATTTTTTAATTTTATGTTCTAATGTTAGTAACTGACCACACCGGTACTAATTGATTATTTAACTGTGACAAGCGCAATTTTTTCTCTGTATTATATTCTGTTTTTTTATTATTGCTGCTGTCTTCTCCGCTTACCATCCCCCGTAATATCGGTTTAAATATGGATATTTTTTGATTTTAGGGCTAGTAAGATGGTAAATATAGAAGGGTTTTTGAATCCTTTAAAGAAGATGATAATGATCTGGGAGGGACTTTTGCCCGCCTCAAGAATCTTATGATTTCTGAAAACCACACTAAGTGGGACATAGTGTATTTAGAAACATATGTCAAACACCTTATGGTCCCCCGCAGTCTGAGGTGGGAATTAGCACCACAGAAAGGGGACACCACCCGACCTCGAGGGCTGGTACTCCTACTTTAATTTAGCTGGGGTCGCCCTGTTGCGTTTCCTATTAGAAAGGAAAGCCTCCAAACTTTCCAGACTGGATGATGAGATCAAACTCATCAAAGACAAACTCAGTCCTAATAAAGATTGTGATGAATATCGCGAGAGGTCATCGGGTCTCCAAAAAATTATGGAAAAAGAGGATAAGGAACAACGTACCAAAAAAAAGAAGAAGTACAATAGGGACCTTACTGACTACCATGAGGGCAATGTGTTCAGTTGGCAAAAGAAACTTGCAGAAGAACAAAATAAAACCAACTCTAACGATATGGACACCTTAGCCCACATGGAGGTGAGATCCTTACCACAGGGGTCTCAACCAACATCCTCTGTGTTCCCCAAAAAACCCGTCACAGATGTTTTCAAAAAAATAGGACCTCAATCGTCCCAATCTCCCAGAAGGGGTCATGGACCTCCTAGGGGAGGGTATCCTCCAAGGGGCCAGACCCGCCCGTTCGGGGGATCCCGAACGGATCACGTCCCCAATGTGTACACACGGTCCACCACCCAAAACTAGGGGTTACCCAGTAAGAGGGAGGGGATGGGCGCAGGGGACATTGAGAGGGAAGGGAACCTACGTTGACTATTCAAATGGTTGGGGTCAGGGACAAGGGTATGATTTTGATACTCACCCCCCCCTCGCCATATAGAACGGAAGCAAACTCTGGTTGGGATTATAACATTCCAGTGTCCAACTCCTTTCTCCCATTATACGAGGAAGGACCGGAATATTTCCCATTTCCAGAAGCTTCGCAACGGATTCCCCCTCCCCCAACGTACATTAACAATGCCCGAGGTCCCAATCCCTTAGGCCCCCCAATACCCAATGGGTCAAATAGCTGGGGTTTTCACAAACCCACCCAAGGGCAAAAAAGGCAAGGAGAAAGAGACGAGGGACCAGAGGGGGAGGCGGAGCAGAGCAATTAAAGAGAGCAAGGCTGTAGCAGGAAAGGGAATTTTCAATTTAAGTGCCCAAATCTTGACCGAAGCGGAGAAATTGATTCTCGACAAAGGCCTTAAATTTGTTCCCCCTACTAACCTTGATAAGTTCCACATATTTATGGACATACACAAATTCGTTAGAAAACTGCATATAAAACGATACATGATGGGAATTTCGCAGAACAGGGCTGTTACTACTAACCAGTATCTCCATTCTGGGTTATCCAATGCATCCCTCTTCAATCCCCCAGGATCCCTTGCCCCCTCATTGAAAGTGTTTAGAGATGTACTTATTAGAGATCTTGAAACGTTAGAGGTCAAAAAGGCGAGGCTCAGCAAGACCCTGCATGAGGGTCTTGATTCTCTGTGTAAAAACAAAGAACTGGTAATAAGGCCAGCTGATAAGGGTGGGGGGATAGTTGTTTTAGATAAAGCAGATTACCTACGGGAATTACATCATATTGTTGATGATACCAACACATATACTATGCTACCAGGGGATCCTCGTGCTCAATACACGAAAACCCTGAAATTACTGGTGGATAGAGGCCTCCATGAGGGGATTCTATCACCCAAAGAAAGAGTACACCTGATACCTAAAGCGTCACGTACTCCCACAATTTATTATTTACCTAAGTTGCACAAAAATCCCACACACCCCCCGGGACGTCCCATAGTCAGTGGGATTGATTCTATCACGTCCCGGGTGGGTAGGTAAGATATCGATTTTTATTTACAGCCACTTGTGAAACAGATCCCCTCCTATATAAGGGATTCCAAACACATTATTAATTTATTGTCTAACTATTCCCCCACAAGGGACATGTGGTTGGTCACCATTGATGTAAATTCTCTATATACTATCATTCCCCACCACCTTGGGTTTGAGGCCGTGTTATATTACCTCCAACTACAGTCGGGGCTGCAAGTTAAACAAATAGAGTTCATCATGTCCTTACTTAGATTTGCTGCCGCCTCCTCAAACTATTTTTGGTTTGAAGGAAGTTTCTATCGTCAAGATACGGGAGTGGCCATGGGGGCTAAGTATGCCCCAAGTCTGGCCAACCTATTTATGGCTAAGTGGGAGGAGGATGTCATCCTGTCTAACCATATGCCCTACATTACCTTGTGGGCTAGGTATATTGATGACATCCTCCTCCTATGGGCTGGTGATTACCAGGAGTTAACATCTTTCATGGCCTCTCTAAACAGGAATGATAGAGGTATAGCCCTTTAGTTTGAGGCTAGCCAGACCGAGGTTCATTATCTAGATCTGAACATCAAAATAGTAGGGGATAGGTTTACTACCTCAACCTTTTTTAAGGAGACAGATAGAAACTCCTTTATACCCACCGACAGCTGCCATTATAGACCGTGGATCACTGGGGTTCCCAAGAGCCAGTACCTAAGGCTTAGGAGGAACTGTAGTGACACTACAGACTTCAGAAATCAAGCCCAGATCCTGACAGGGAGATTTCTAGAAAAGGGCTATCTTGCAGAAACTCTGAAAGTAACTATGGAAGAAGTGCTTAATACTGACAGAGAAAGCCTCCTGGCAGACAAGGCCCTGGTACAGGGCGACCAATTCCCATTGGGGGTGCCTTTTGTTACCACATACTCGGTACAACATAAAAGCATTAAGCAACTCATCAAAAAGCATTGGCATCTAGCATTGAATGACAATGTCTTGAAAGATGTTCTCCCAGATAACCCAAGAGTTATCTTTAGGGGAGCTCAACCCCTTAGGACCCAGGTAGTGATCAATACCCTAAATCCCCCCATAGGGAGTAGGGGTTTCTTTGACCAACTAACAGGGTATTATAGATGTAGGAAATGCAGGGTATGTGCCTTGAATTCCTGTCAAGATAGGCGGATTACTAATTTCGTCTCTACGGTGACAGGTCAGGAACATACCATAAAACCATGCATTACGTGTACGTCCACAGGGGTTGTCTATATGTTGCAGTGCCCTTGTGGCCTGCAATATGTGGGACGGACCAAACGGGCCTTACAGGTCCGCATTAATGAACACATAACCAACATCATAAGTGGATTCAGAAACCATTCGGTTTCGAAACACTACCTCCTCAAACACAATAAAGATCCATCAAAAACTTTGTTTGTGGGGATAGATAAATTCAAACCCAATTGGAGGGGGAGTCATCTAGTAAGGACCATTTCAAGAATGGAAATGAGTTGGATATACCGTTTAAAATGCTATACACCATATGGGTTAAACATCGAAACTGACGTTAACGCGTTTATTAATAATGCTTAATATTGTACTGGAACTTAGCGTGGGGTGTGGTCGTATGTACTGCTGACGCCAAGGGAATGAGAGCCTGTTTGAATAGTCTCTGGGCCAGGAGATTGTCTCTTCTGGGCCATTTATACAAAATCATTTCACCAGTTTAACAGTTTCCACACATGTTCAGAATCATTGTATTTGATTACATAATTCCCCCCCCCCCCTTCTCCCATTTTTTCCCTATACCGGGCCCTTTTAATGGTGAGCCCGGTATAATGAACACTAGGCATAATAAATTGTTTGCACTTAGGTAATCGCTGTATATTTTCTTATATATTTTTTAAACATTTTCCACACCTTATTTTTAACATTTCCCACACTTGTCCGAGAAAATGTTAGTAATTAAAATTAAAAATTAATATTAAATTCTTCTTTTTTTCGAGGATCATGTCTTTTAATTTCACTAGAGGCTCATTAACAACGAGTCCTCTTAATAAATATATTTTTTCTAATCACCAACACTTCACTAGTATATATTATTTGGTGTTCACACTTGCACAGTAGTGTCTAATCGAAACTACGATGCATGGTCACTTAAATGTGACTATATATAGACTTTCAATCAAAACCCTGAGGGTTTACAATCACATTAATACTAATGTCTAGTTTTTTTTGCACTCCTGCTCACTGTAGGTATAATGTTCACCCAAGTTGGGGGACTCTTGGGCTCATATCCCCTTTTATTTTGTATTTTCACTTTTATAGTTTTTTTCCCTTATATTCCATTGAATACGCTTGATCGGCAGCTATCGATCATTATCAGTATCATATGGTTTAGGTCAGGCCAAGTCATAATTATCTGTCTTGGCTGGTTTCCTTCCGTTGTCCCCTTCCTTTTCCAATGCGTTGACATCGCTGTATTTCTTTAAAAGATCCACTAGATGTCGCCGCAACGAGGAATAGGTATAGACAATGTGAATGATGTGGTAGGCACTCGCTATCTATTTCCTGTATCTATGACATCAAAGTAAAGTTTTTTCTGCTTCTTCTTTTTTTTCTTTTCTCCTGTGGGATTACAAGATAAGGACTTTGCCTGCTGTATCTCTTAGGAAATGTCTTTTAAGTTTTTTATATTAGCAACAGTTTTGGATTGGGTTAAGAACTGGCATCTTGCCCCTTTCCAAGATGGCGTCTGCAGCTCTGGATCTACACCTCACGGCGAGGTCCAGGCCTATTTAAGTGTTGACTCACCGCAACGCCCTATCCCATTGACAAAGTCCTACGACGAAACGCGTCTGGGTAGACGTGCGGTGACGTCATTACGCTCTGGAGGAGGGTCCTTGCTGATCTGTTTGCCGGCCGGCAACTTTGTATTTTATATGCCTGTCTAACTCATCTCCCATGTGAGTATTCTGGTTTTTACTTTTTTAAATAAATGTCCCAGCGGGATTACGCTATGTCTGCCTCTATTTATCATTTACATATGATCTAATTGGTGGAGTTGCTGAGTGGAGCCCCGGTGTAAACACTGCCCTAGGATTTGGGATTCGTCCTGGTTCTCTAAAGGCCGCGGCTGGGTCACAGCCGACTGTTGATTACAGCCATTCCTCTGGTAAGCTGCTTATACTTCTGGTGGTGGGCCACATTGAAAAGCCAAGTTCGAGCACAGTGGTGTTTATTATATGTCCATCCTGATTAAAGACCAGCGGAGATTTGTCTTGGAGCCAACCTACTACTTCTCTCATGTATCTTAGGTACTTGATAGATAACAGGTACCTTGGGTGCTTCGGGTAGTAAATATTTTCCTTCTTTTTTATTAATTATTTTGTCCTCCATCCCAAAGGCAAATGCTATCCAATTTATGATAGAGAACAAACCAAACAGGGAAGCGCAATTTCACCATACACCTTAAATCTTTATTGGGAGGACTCGCTCATTTCAATTTCACGTTCACTCAAGTACTAGGCCTGTGGCAGAGGCCCAAGCCAGGCCTGTGGCAGAGGCCTGGTCCTCTCAACATTTGCAAGTGACGTTCTGGCTCAGGTCAGTGGCAGGGGTCTGTCCGGGGGCACTTTACCCATTCCGACTGGAGTGGCGACGAACTGAATTCATCATTGCTGAGAGCAAGACTGCTCCCTTCTTCTTCATATCCAAGGCCTGATACTCAAGCTCTCTCTCTCTGCTCATCAACCTTTCCTGTCCTATACCATGTTGATGAAGGCCATGTTGGGCCTTGGAATAAAGCATTGAAGAAAACCCAACTAAAGACTGGACATTCGCTCTATTCCTCAACTCACACGTATCACTCACAAGTATCACCCCTAGACACCTGCCAAGTAACACAACACACCGATCCCACTTATACTCATCGGCTCCAGAATGGGATAGCGCTACACTTCTTTTTACTAATGCTAGCAGCAAAAGGAATAAAAATTGTCAATGTTGATTGAGAAAGATTATTTGCACTTTAAAGAGGAAGCAGATGCACCCAAGTAAGCCCGCTTTTAATTTATGCATTGCCACAGTCATGTGAAAAAGTTAGTACACCACATGAAAATTGTTGAATTTTTCAACATATTTTAACAGACAAACATTAGATCTTGATTCAAATAGAGCCTAAAGATAAGGGTAATTTGCTTAAACAAATGACACACAATTGACATGGTGTATAAATGTACATGATCTAAATTAACATAAACTAAAAAGTAAGTACATAAAAAAAAAAAGTATAAATGTCATTGAAAAATAAAAAATAAAAATGCCTGGTTGTCCCTAAAATTCCATTACCGGGCCCTTCAGGTCTGGTATGGATATTAAGGGGAACCCTGCTCCAAATAAAAAAAATGGCGTGGGGTTTCCCCCCAAAAATCCATACCAGACCCTTATCCGAGCATGCAACCTGGCAGGCTGCAGGAAAAGAGGGGGGGTGAGGGAACGCCCCCCCTACTGAACCGTACCAGGCCACATGCCCTCAATATGGGGAAGATGTCCCCATGTTGATGGGGACAAGGGCCTCATCCCCACAGCCCTTGCCTGGTGGTTGTGGGGGTCTGTGGGCGAGGGGCTGTAACAGTCACCACCGCTTACGATCTTTCATCCAACCACGACAAGCTTATCTGACACACTCCGACAATACTGCATGCACGATCCATATCAATTCCCAGAATAAGACGAGACAGAGCTCCGTACTTGCTTCCAAAGATATGACAATTTATTGGTATTTTCTCAGCTTCTTATACAGTCTCAAGCATAATGCAGTTAATCACAGGACAATGCAATCTCCACCCCCCTATTCACTCACTGAGGATAATTCTTTAATTGGTAGCTAGACATGACGGCACCGTATCATCAATAGGGTTCAATTAACCTTGAATAGTAACACAGACCTCTAGTTGAATAAGTTCTCTAGACAGCTTTATCACACAATGGCAGAGTCTTGTGAGAGTGGGTGCAATCCACACCTTCAACGGAATGTCTTTACAGTGAATAGCCAACACCTTAAGATATTTCAGTAGCATATTATACAAAGGTATGACTCACTCTGGTCTTGTAGACCTGAATTAACACCTTTCAAAAGCATGTGTGCCCAGATTGCATAGCTAACCGCTTTTGATATTTGAAGACATCCTGCAAACATGAATTATTATTAATGTCCCTTATTAATGTCTTCTGTAATATATGAATTATGATTCTTTGTCACCCTATGGCCCTAGTGGACATAAGGTGACCCTAGACATAGGAATATCTCAGTCTGTCACGGGCCATTCTGTTACATCTCTCCCCTTTCGGTGGGAGACGGACACAGGTGGTAACCCCAAACGGGTTGACTCCGAAGTCCGTCAGTAGTTCCAGTCCTCCAATGCTGGTATCCATACTGTACCCCAAATAAATGGCTCCAAACTGAGCATTACTCACCCAGCCAACCTCTGCCTCTCTCAGAGAACACGCCTGCCGCTGGGGAGAAGGCAGGGTGGCTGGGCTCAGTCCATCATGCTGTTGGGGGTCTGGGCCAACTGCCCCCCCTTCCTGGGGTGTACCTGTGGAGACTGAAGTCCCATCCACTGGTGCTTGGTGAAAACCCCCCGATGCTTGCAAAGCAAAGCCGACATCCTCCTGTCCCAGTCCTGTACCATTTTCTGGGGTTGTGCCAGTGGAGACTGAAGTCCCATCCACTACCCCAGGAACCCCCTCTTCTGTTAGTGAGGAGCAGAGGCCTATGACACTCTGCTCTGTTGCCAGCTCTTCTGCTGGGTTGCTGTGAGTGGAGACCACAGTCCCATCCACCACCACAGGGTCCCCCTCTTCCGTTAGTGGAGAGCAGAGGTCCGTGACCCTCTGTTCTGTTGCCAGTGATTCAGCTGGGGTAAAAGCTTTACCACCTCAGCTTGTTGTTGGAGAGAGGGGCCAACCGCCCCGGCTCTCTGGAACTCCACACCATCCGCTTCGGCTTTAGGGATGAAAATCTCCATATTTTCCACTACCGATTCATCAGCCATGATTTCACAGTTATCTGACCTTTCCTCATAGTCCCAGGCAATGGGAGCCCCACCCTGCTGCTGAGCCGAGTCTAGCAGCTGTCTGTAGGCAACCTCCAGCTCCCATTCTTGAATGGCCAGAAATTCTAAATCTTCCTGTGACCAGTGGCCTCCCGAGATATTTAATTTTTCCTCTCTGTGCTTCATTATGTCCTCCAAGCGCCACTCCCGATCATCCCCAAAGTCGGGATCACTGGACATCCTCCAATACAACAATCCCAGGCCATCATAGTCATAGCCTTCTGTGGGGCTGTCATCCGCTGACCACGGGCACTCTTGGGCTACATACCACCGGAGGGCTCTGTAGCTCTCATCCAGCTGCATCTCTGCCCGGATCAGCCTGCTTAACTCTGCTATCCACTCCTGCTTCGGTTGTTCCCCCAACAACAGCATTCGTACGTCATACTGCGGCCAGTACCTTGCATAGATGGAGGGCAGGACCTTTCCTTGGTGTTGCTGCTACAGAGCTAACGCTTCCTTCCAGAGTTGGCACCGAATCACATCCGACCATCCCAACAGGACCTCCTCTGATACTGGTCCTCTATGCTGTATCCGCATCTCTTGTAACCTCCTTTGGAATTCCTCTTCCACGGAGACTGGTATCTGCACCTCTTCTCTCTCTTCAGCTGCTGCAGCACTTCTTCGCTGTCGCAAGGTGGCATCCACAGCCGCTATAACCCGGTCTATGATCTCCGGCGGAGGATTAGGACCATATTGTGCCAATCCATGTTTAACAGCCCGATCAAAAAATTCTTCTTTGGATGTCCTGTCTGTTACGCTGGGCCTCTTAGCTCTATTCATTTCGACAAGTTCTGCGATAATGTCCCTTTTCTTACGGTTGCTGGCCGGTCTGCCCCAGCTCTCCAGTAAGTCCATGAGGGAAGAGAGCTTCATCCATTCATACAGCGTCTCCATTGTCCTGTGTCCTTGTAGCCGTCCTTCTGAAGATGGAATCACCCCACTGCTGTGCCACCAATGTAATGGTCACCACCGCTTACGATCTTCCATCCAACCACGACAAGCTTATCTGACACACTCCGACAATACTGCATGCACGATCCATATAAATTCCCAGAATAAGACGAGACAGAGCTCCGTACTTGCTTCCAAAGATATGACACTTTATTGGTATTTTCTCAGCTTCTTATACAGTCTCAAGCATAATGCAGTTAATCACAGGACAATGCAATCTCCACCCCCCTATTCACTCACTGAGGATAATTCTTTAATTGGTAGCTAGATATGATGGCACCGTATCATCAATAGGGTTCAATTAACCTTGAATAGTAACACAGACCTCTAGTTGAATAAGTTCTCTAGACAGCTTTATCACACAATGGCAGAGTCTTGTGAGAGTGGGTGCAATCCACACCTTCAACGGAATGTCTTTACAGTGAATAGCCAACACCTTAAGATATTTCAATAGCATATTATACAAAGGTATGACTCACTCTGGTCTTGTAGACCTGAATTAACACCTTTCAAAAGCATGTGTGCCCAGATTGCATAGCTAACAGCTTTTGATATTTGAAGACATCCTGCAAACATGAATTATTATTAATGTCCCTTATTAATGTCTTCTGTAATATATGAATTATGATTCTTTGTCACCCTATGGCCCTAGTGGACATAAGGTGACCCTAGACATAGGAATATCTCAGTCTGTCACGGGCCATTCCGTTACAGGGGCTTATCGGAATCTAGAAGCCCCTTTAACAAAGGGGACGCCCAGATCCCGCCCCCCCCTCCATGTGAATTGGTAAGGGGTACATTGTACCCCTACCATTTCCCAAAAATTGTCAAAATTTTAAAAACGACAGGAGACGGCTTGGGACAAGTCCTTTATTAAAAATAAAAGAAAATGTAAATAAAATAAAAGATTTAATCCATTCTCGATCTCCAGCGATGTAACCCATCCTCGATCTCCAGTGATGATCTCCAGCGAGAATACGACGCATACGATCCTGCCTCCACCGAAGGCACCTGACGAATGACGTGCCGACAGCTCTTATATAGCTGAGGGTGGTGCCAGAGATGTAGGGGAATCGCTGGGGTTACCCAGTGACGTGTACGGGTGACCCCACCCCCTCTGAAGCAAAGTAGGCTACGGGAAAATGGCCGCCATGCGTCCAGTACAGCAGACATCCAGATAGTGTATTGGTATACTTTGTTGGTATCAAATGGGAGGTATATTCTATCTGCCCACTCCGCCTCCCATTCCATTACTAGCATGCCCCGCTCTGTAACCACTCCTACCCACAAATAGGAAGTGTCCCAGGCAAAATGGCCACCACTATAGTATGCTAAACTTACATTCCATTATCAACATAGGCTACGGGAAAATGGCCGCCATGTGTCCAGTACAGCAGACATCCAGACAGTGTATTGGTATACTTTGTTGGTAACAAATGGGAGGTATATTCTATCTGCCCACTCCGCCTCCCATTCCATTACCAGCATGCCCCGCTCTGTAACCACTCCTACCCACAAATAGGAAGTGTCCCAGGCAAAATGGCCACCACTATAGGATGCTAATCTTACATTCCATTATCAACATAGGCTACGGGAAAATGGCCGCCATGCGTCCAGTACAGCAGACATCCAGATAGTGTATTGGTATACCATTCGGGTGTCACTACACCAGACACTGATCTGCCCCTTTCATCACCCCATGTCCATCCCTGGAGCCACTCCTACTTGCTAATAGGAAGTGTCACAGGTAAGACGGCGATCATTTTAGCATACTTACCATCCAATCACGAGTGCGGGCTACGGGAAAATGGCCGCTATGCGTCCAGGAAAGCAGACAACTGAGCAGTGTATTTAAGATTAGGAAGTCTCACCAGCATTATCCCCTAAGGAAGTCACGAGGTGTGACGAGACGCGTAGGGATCCTAGGAGCCACAGAGTCCACACGCCTGACGCAGTGTGTTCCTGACGTCTGTTTGTTTTGTGCCTTTTGGATCGTTTTAAATGTGAGTTTTATTTTTTTATTAAATGTGTTTTTTACCTTGCGGGATTGCGCTATGGTCTGTTTCTTTTATCATGTATGCCATCTGAGAGATCCCTTGTTGTGAGTGACCATCTGGCCAGCTTAGAAGAGGATATCTGCCATTAGAAGTACGAACTCGCTGTTCGTGGGAGATAGGCCCATCATCCATCACCCCGGGGTGAGTGGATGTACGAGTGACACTAGTTGCCTACCAGACGTCTTTTATTGTCACTCACTCGCTTTCTTCTTTTTTGCTTTACCTTTACCGCTGAGGAGTGCCTCTGCTGCTTGCCCTGCCGAGGGATCACTGTCCTCCACCGGGAGGTGCTGTTGCAGGCTATCCGAGCTATAGCCTTGAGGTGAGGAGCTGGGGACCACCTGAGGTGCTTTCTGCTGTCACCCTTTCCTGGCACCACCATTTCAATTTGGACTTATCTGGACTCTTGGGTTTTTTCACTAGAGACTTTATTTATTTCATATTTTTTCCATCCAGAGGCATTTCCTCATGGAATTTTCTCTGGTCTTATAGTTTGGATTTAGGATTGTTTTTCACTGGTTTCACATTACACTGGCTAGTGTGTTGGGTTTTTCCTTATTGTAATAATTATTGTAATAATTTTTGTATTTATTGGTTATCACCCTTATGTGTTTATTCATTCACATCATTGTTTCGATTATGTTGGTTATCATGTTGTCCTAAACCCACCTGCATCCACCCATCCAGCCACCCGTCCCATCCATTCACCCCTATCACCCACACCCCCCCCCTCCTCCCCCCCTGTTCACTTTCAGCGCAGACAACACCCCCTTCTTTTACATATACATTTTTCTCTCTGCCCAGGACAGAGTGTCAGGAGTCTGCTGCAGAATCCCCAGTCCACCTTCCAGCCCAATTCCACTCCCACCCATCCCCCTTGGTAGCGCAGGAGTCTTTCCATATATCCATATATAAAGCAGGTTTCCCGTTGCATTAGAGGGAGGTGGGGGTCACCTGTACATGTCACTGGGTAACCCTCTCGATTCCCCTTGGGTCTCTGGCCCCGCCCTTAGCTATATAAGAGCTGTCAGGCTGTCAGCGTGCCATTCGTCGGGTGCCTCCGGTCTATGCAGCCCATCAATAAAACTGTATCATCAGGAACTTTCTGCCAGTGCAGCATTGTTCCTTGGAGTTGGAGTTTGTGCATATTTTGATGTCTATGATTTGAGGATCAACCTTATCTGGTAAGAGGCTATGCTTTTGCTATGAGAAAATTGTGGATGACTATGAGTCTGGCAAGGGATTTCAACGGATTTCTAAATGTTTGAAAAACAATCATTTCAGTGTAAGGAAAGTAATCTACAAGCGGTGTCGATTTTAAACTGATAATCTGTCCAGGACTTGCTGATCTAGCAAATTCAACCCAAGTGCTGAACCTTAAATGCAGATAAGTCTCCAAGAACCCCAAAAAAATCAAAACAGGGTGTTCAAGTAACTCTTGCAACAGTTGGGGTCACAGTGCATGCATCTATAATCAGAAAGAGACTGCACCAATTCACTCACCTCATGAGAGGTTTGCTAAGAAAATGTCTTTGCTGTCAAAAAAATAAAATAAAAAATATATAACAAGATTACAGTTTTTCATTGAACATATAGGCAAAGACCAGATCTTAAAGCGGATGTCCACTCAAAAAAAAAGTATTAAAAGCCAGCAGCTACAAATACTGCAGCTGCTGACTTTTAATATAAGGACACTTACCTGTCCTGGATTCCAGCGCCGTCCGCAGCAGAGGACGAGCGATCGCTTGTCACTCTGCTGCTCCTCCCACCATCCACGGGGGGGGACCAGGAAGTGAAGCGCTCCGGCTTCACTGCCCGGTTCCCTACGGCGCATGCGCGAGTCACGCTGCGCCCGCCGATTGGCTCCCTCTTTGTGCTGGGAGCCGAGTGTTCCCAGCACACAACGGGGGGGGGGCGACGGGAGGTGACGACATGCCCGCATTCTGCCCGAGAATGCCGGGCCAGAAGTGGGTACAAATACCTGTCTTTAGACAGGTATCTGCACCCCCCTCCCCCTGAAAGGTGTCAAATGTGACACCGGAGGGGGGAGGGTTCCGATCAGCGTGAGTTCCACTTTAGGGTGGAGCTCCGCTTTAAGGAACAATCTCCTGAAGACTACCGGTAATCCTTTAAAAATAGAGTTGTTTGATCACAGTAACAGTAGGTTTGTTTACCCAAACCAAAACAAGTATTTTCGGAGAACCTCGTAACAACTGTGAAGCATAGTGGTTCAAATGTTGTGATTTGAGGTTGTTTTGCTATTAAAGTATGCTTGATGAGAATGCGAGGCCATCTTTCCAAAAGATTAAGTTAAATTGGAAATCTTTGAATATTATAATGATCTGATGCACACTAGTATTTCCACCAATGAATAGCTCAGAAAGTAGAAAAAAAGTATTATGAACTGCCGTAGTCAAATCCCTGATTTGATTCCCCAATTAAATGTTGTAGGGGAAATTTCTTCTACAGGGAGCAGCAGCAGCTTTTAATTCCAAGGATATACATTTTTCCACTGTAAACCATTACATTTATTGGAATTTTGTTAAATAACAGATTGAAAATGTAAATGTAAATGTAACATCTTCTTGTGTTCCTATTTCAAACATATAATTTTTAATTAAGAGTACTGTTTGAATAAAGATTGAATGTTTGTGTATTCAAAGGGTGGATGACTTTGAACTTGAGCCTAGGTACGGAGTGCAGGAATAATAAGTATGTAATTCAATTTAGCAGGAATTTTTCAAATTATGTGTCCACTAATAATGATTAAAATTTATTTGGGTGGAGGTTTAGGGTATTCAGGTATGCATCCAGCCAATGGGGCATAAAGCAATGATTTTAATGGCTCCATCTACTGTCCTAAAATGAAAGATATGTAAATATCTTCTGTTTTAAGAAACCTTTAGTGTGCTAAACGCTGAATAGAGTGAGGGATATATGATTGCTTTAGTCTCTTCCCACCATAACATATACCTACTAATGCAGTTTTTCTTCAACACCATGGCCAGGATTGCCAGCTCACCCCCAATTATAACTAATTAATTACATATGACATTTGTCATAGTGTTTTGCCTTTAGTTCCACTTAGAATACTGCAACATTAAGAGAGGATTATAATAACCCCTGTCAGTTTTTGTTTTTTTGCCACCTGTGTCCAATTGGGGAAGATTTCCCTTTATTTCCTGTCCCATATAATCAAAACAGGAAGTGAGAGGAACATCCTGCCAGAGTGAGGGAATACCAGGGTCACCAGAACTATGGTCCCCA
The DNA here is from genome assembly GCA_029574335.1 of Rana kukunoris. Classification (NCBI taxonomy): domain Eukaryota; kingdom Metazoa; phylum Chordata; class Amphibia; order Anura; family Ranidae; genus Rana; species Rana kukunoris. The sequence goes on from CM056049.1 coordinate 367,579,686, forward strand.
TTGACACATTTCATCTCTATTCCTGTTCTGGTGTCAGTCAAAAATTAAGGATTTTCTTTTACTCTTGATGACAACAATACACAGGACAGGACACAGGAGGGAGGGTGAATCTCCCTAGAGGGGCACAGACAGTAATAAAAACCTGACATGTGTTCTAATCCCTTACTGCATCCATTTTCACGCTGCGCCCGCCGATTGGCTCCCTCTTTGTGCTGGGAGCCGAGTGTTCCCAGCACACAACGGGGGGGGGGGGCGACGGGAGGTGACGACATGCCCGCATTCTGCCCGAGAATGCCGGGCCAGAAGTGGGTACAAATACCTGTCTTTAGACAGGTATCTGCACCCCCCTCCCCCTGAAAGGTGTCAAATGTGACACCGGAGGGGGGAGGGTTCCGATCAGCGTGAGTTCCACTTTAGGGTGGAGCTCCGCTTTAAGGAACAATCTCCTGAAGACTACCGGTAATCCTTTAAAAATAGAGTTGTTTGATCACAGTAACAGTAGGTTTGTTTACCCAAACCAAAACAAGTATTTTCGGAGAACCTCGTAACAACTGTGAAGCATAGTGGTTCAAATGTTGTGATTTGAGGTTGTTTTGCTATTAAAGTATGCTTGATGAGAATGCGAGGCCATCTTTCCAAAAGATTAAGTTAAATTGGAAATCTTTGAATATTATAATGATCTGATGCACACTAGTATTTCCACCAATGAATAGCTCAGAAAGTAGAAAAAAAGTATTATGAACTGCCGTAGTCAAATCCCTGATTTGATTCCCCAATTAAATGTTGTAGGGGGAAATTTCTTCTACAGGGAGCAGCAGCAGCTTTTAATTCCAAGGATATACATTTTTCCACTGTAAACCATTACATTTATTGGAATTTTGTTAAATAACAGATTGAAAATGTAAATGTAAATGTAACATCTTCTTGTGTTCCTATTTCAAACATATAATTTTTAATTAAGAGTACTGTTTGAATAAAGATTGAATGTTTGTGTATTCAAAGGGTGGATGACTTTGAACTTGAGCCTAGGTACGGAGTGCAGGAATAATAAGTATGTAATTCAATTTAGCAGGAATTTTTCAAATTATGTGTCCACTAATAATGATTAAAATTTATTTGGGTGGAGGTTTAGGGTATTCAGGTATGCATCCAGCCAATGGGGCATAAAGCAATGATTTTAATGGCTCCATCTACTGTCCTAAAATGAAAGATATGTAAATATCTTCTGTTTTAAGAAACCTTTAGTGTGCTAAACGCTGAATAGAGTGAGGGATATATGATTGCTTTAGTCTCTTCCCACCATAACATATACCTACTAATGCAGTTTTTCTTCAACACCATGGCCAGGATTGCCAGCTCACCCCCAATTATAACTAATTAATTACATATGACATTTGTCATAGTGTTTTGCCTTTAGTTCCACTTAGAATACTGCAACATTAAGAGAGGATTATAATAACCCCTGTCAGTTTTTGTTTTTTTGCCACCTGTGTCCAATTGGGGAAGATTTCCCTTTATTTCCTGTCCCATATAATCAAAACAGGAAGTGAGAGGAACATCCTGCCAGAGTGAGGGAATACCAGGGTCACCAGAACTATGGTCCCCATTGACACATTTCATCTCTATTCCTGTTCTGGTGTCAGTCAAAAATTAAGGATTTTCTTTTACTCTTGATGACAACAATACACAGGACAGGACACAGGAGGGAGGGTGAATCTCCCTAGAGGGGCACAGACAGTAAAAAAAACCTGACATGTGTTCTAATCCCTTACTGCATCCATTTTCACGCGTATGTGTCATATTGAAATAGTAAATGGTAAAATACGGAGAGACAGCCAATTATATGTTGAAAAATCGAAATATAATTTATATTTTACCTTTTCTTGTTTTTTATCACTATAAAGAAAAAGTTTTGTTCCTCGTAGTTCAGTCCAATACTTTGCTTCCTGTGGGTAAAAAAAAAAAATGTTTACTTATTCATTTAAAAAATAAAATATGAAATATAAAATATATAATATATATAATAAATAATATAAATAAACAAAATAAAATAAGAATATACAGTATACACCAAATTCTAGTGCACTGTATATGGGTATCTTGAGTTAAAGGAAGCCTAGAGATATAAACTGTAAATTGTATCATTGATTGTCAGGCATGCTTACCCTCTTACTCTAACTAACTTAAAACAAGTATACTGATTATAGGCTTAGCGTATTACTCTGAATTTCCCATATTGACTATGGTTAAAGTGTATGTCAATTCAAAACTTTTTTTTTTTGCAGACACAGTGTGGAAGGCTTAAAATTCATATTCCTGCATTTTTGCTTCCTGTGTCCTTCTGGGGAAATTACTCTTCACGTCCTGTTCTGGGGATGTAACAGGAAATGAGATGAAATCTCCCCAAAGTGAGTGGAATCTCCATCCAAGAGATGTCACAGGACCAGGTGTCCCCATTCAATGATTTTAAATTGCCTCTTGTTTTAGTGGCAACTCAAAAATGTTGGGATTTCCCTTCGCTTTTTGTCTCCATGATGATGGTCATTAGGACAAACAAATCTCCCCAGTGAGTACATATACAGCAATGAAAACCTGACAAATGATCTAATATTTCTCTATTCTACCTGAAAACAAGAGCAAGATTAGATCTGTGATTATGTGATAAGGCCCCATTCACCCTGTGTCTGCTGTCATGCACGACAATGGAAATATATATTTTTTTTATATGGTGCCCATTTCTTTTAATGCAACACAGTGCATTGCAATTTTTAGAAAGGTGCAGAAGTTATTTTTGGTTCAGCATATTGTGTTTTTGGAACCATAGACTTTAATGGGAGTGTATGGAAAGCTCATAAAATAATGCATGTGTAGCACCCTCCAGCATAACTTGCTAGGCAAATGTAGTTTTAGTTTTCTTCTGTAGTCAATATAGCAGTGATTGTTTGCTCTGGTCTGTTCGGAGTTTAACAGGATGGGAGTTTGATTGCTTCCCCCTGCCTGCCTCTAGAAACAGCTTCCAGAACAAAGGGAGGGAGATTTAAATGACCAGTCTGAATATTTATCATATCCTGGCCAATCCTTGGAGTGGAGTGTCCAGAAGGTGGCTGGGGAGGTGATAAATAGCCTGAAACTGTGGAGAGATTGTAGGGTTCAAGCTTTTGTGGGGGAAGGCGGAGCCCCTCTATGGGTAGACTGTGTAGCTGTTCCTGAGGCTTCAGCAATGTCACGGCTGAGCACCTGGATGGATCTTCCTGAGAAACTGGCTGTGGAACTTCACCATAGGGATTGGGTCTGGAGAAGGCTTGTCCCCATCACAAGACCATGTCTGAAAGAAGCTGGTAAAAGTGCAGCTATCCTGGGGACTTGTGAGTAATGACCTTGAGTTGATTCCTGATGACTTGTGTGCTTTTGGGATATAAGTGACGGAGGTAGCTTGAACTGAGACAGCTCTCATAGGGTCTTAGAGTACTGGCCATCCCCCTGTCCTCAGAAGAATCCTGGAGTGTGACAAAAGAGCAGGTGGCACTACCAGTCCCATGAGGCATTGCAAGGCTGACAGTTACAAGCATGACTCCCACAGGCAGAGGCATGATTGGGCTGGCAATTCTGAAAAAGCTGAAGGGCCACCAGTTTGAGACCCCTGCCCTAGAGTGAAGTGTCCACTGTTTACTGTGTAGTGTTTTGGAGTATCCCATGCTCTAACTCCTCTCCTGTTTAAAGGAGAAGTATGGAAATCCATAATTTTTTTCATCATTATCTAGGTGGATGAAACATCGGTCCAACGCTGCATCTGTTCCCTGACATCTCTGCACTGAGAACCGAGCCATCAAACACCACCAATGGCTCGGTTCTCTCGGCTCCCGAGCAGAGAGCTGCTGCCTGTCAATCAGCAGCTCTCCTTCTCTGCTCCTCCATGCTCACTGGAGCGCTGAGCTGTTGAGGGGCAGGGAGCAACCGTCTCAGCCTCTCAGTGGCTCGCTTAGATGGCTATCAGTACAGGCACCTGGTGGATCCAGACTTCCAGAGTCGGGATGATGTGGTGCCTGGACTCATATTAATGATGTCAGCAGAAAGCGGACTTCAGACTGCTCTCTGCTGAAAACTTGTCACAGGAGTGCAAAACAAATTGCAGTCCTGAGACCCATAGGAAAAGCCCAGCCAAACAAGCTATGGCTGGACTTCTCCTTTTAACCACTTGACCACTGGGCACTTAAACCCCCTTCCTGACCAGACCAATTTTCAGCTTTCGTTGCTCTCACAATTTGAATGATAATTACTCAGTCATACAACATTGTACCCATTTGAAATGTTTGTCCTTTTTTTCACACAAATAGAGCTTTCTTTTGGTGGTATTTGATCACCTCTGGGTTTTTTATTTTTTGTGCTATAAAAGAAAAACGACTGAAAATTCTGTAAAAAAAAAAAAAAAATCTTGTTTCTGTCATATTAGCAGGTTATTTCTCACACACAGCATATGCATACCACAAATTACACCCCAAAACACATTCTGCTATTCCTTCCGAGTATGGCGATACCCCATGTGTGAGACTTTTACACAGCGTGGCCACATACAGAGGCCCAACATGCAGGGAACGCGATCAGGCGTTCTGGAACACCCAGACCAATTCTGACATTTCTCTCCTGGAAAAATCATCATTTATTTGCTAGAAAATTACATAGAACCCCAAAACATTATATATGTTTTTTTAGCAAAGACCCTAGAGAATACAATGGCGGCCGTTACAACTTTTTATCTCGCACGGTATTTTCGCAGACATTTTTTAAACGCGTATTTTAAAAAAAAAAACAGTTTTGTGCTTAAAAAAAAAGAAAACCAGTAAAGTTAGCCCAATTTTTTTTCATAATGTGAAAGATGAAGTTACGTAGAGTAAATAGATACCCAACATGTTACACTTCAAAATTGCGCACACTCATGGCATGGCGCCAAACTTCGCTACTTAAAAATCCCCATAGGCGACGCTTTAATTACTTTTATTGGTTACATGTTTTTTAGTTACGGAGGAGGTCTAGGGCCAAAATGATTGCTCTCGCTCTAACGTTCGCAGAGATACCTCACATGTGTAGCTTGAACACCGTTTTCATATGTGGGCGGGACGTATGTGTTCACTTCTGGGTGCTTTAAAAAATGGGTATTGCAGAGTATTGGGGAATTGAAGATTATTGGGGTATTGCAGAGTATCGCGCAGGTATTGGGGTATTGCAGAGTATTGCGCACGGTATTGCAGAGTATTGCGCACGGTATTGCAGAGTATTGCGCAGGGTATTGCAGAGTATTGCGCAGGGTATTGCAGAGTATTGGGGTATTGCAGAGTATTGCGCAGGGTATTGCAGAGTATTGCGCAGGGTATTGCAGAGTATTGCGGTATTGCAGAGTATCGCGCAGGGTATTGGGGTATTGCAGAGTATCGCGCAGGGTATTGGGGTATTGCAGAGTACTGGGGTATTGCAGAGAATTGTGCAGGGTACTGGGGTATTGCAGAGTACTGGGGTATTGCAGAGTATTGGGGTATTGCAGAGTATTGTGCAGGGTACTGGGGTATTGCAGAGTACTGGGGTATTGCAGAGTATTGGGGTATTGCAGAGTATTGTGCAGGGTACTGGGGTATTGCAGAGTACTGGGGTATTGCAGAGTATTGTGCAGCAGGGTACTGGGGTATTGCAGAGTACTGGGGTATTGCAGAGTACTGGGGTATTGCAGAGTACTGGAGTATTGCAGAGTATTGTGCGGGGTACTGGGGTATTGCAGAGTACTGGGGTATTGCACAGTATGGGGCAGGGATGGCTGAGCTGGGATGGATGGATCTGTGACTGCATTTGTCACAGATCCAGCCACAGCGCTGCTGCTGCCACCCGCTCCCCCCCCCCTATCCTCTCACACTGTACCGAACGGCACAGAGAGAAGAGGGAGGAACCGGCGTCATCAAATGACGCCGGTTTGTTTACAAGTGATCGCGTCGTCACTTGACGGCGCGATCACGTGGTAAACGGCCGCTATCAGCGGCAATTTACTGTGATCCGTGATGCGCCGGGTCTTCTAGACCCGGCGAGCATGGACACTTCCGCGAGTGTGCGTCCCAGGGGACGCGCAATCGTGGAAGTGCACGAGGACGTCCCAGAGACGTCGTCCCAAAGTAGCTCCACCGCGCTGTAGCAGTAAAATGTCTATGGTGCGGTGGGCAAGTGGTTAAAGTCCTTCAAGCAATACATTTCAAAAAGACATGCCCTGGACTGAGACATTGGAGCCAGAGTACTTGCGGTGGGCGGGCAGCCTCTGCACTATTAGGGAAAAACCAGCTGAAAGGCCCCTAGGGGGGTAGCACTTTTTCATGTGTTGTTTGGCAGGGTTTTGTGTTTAACATCCTGTCTTCTACGAATAAATGCATGAAGCATAAAAATGCATCAAAAACACATGGAAAAAAAAGAGAAAAAACTTGCTACAAAAATGCAATGAAAAAGGCATGATTATGCAGCAGCACCAGTATGAACCTAGGTTCAATTGTTCACATTGGCAGTGTGGAAAGAGAATATACAGCAATGTATAGAATAAGGCGGTGTGAAATAGGGAATATACAATCGTGTATAGAATGAAGCGGTGTGAATTAGGAAATATACAGTCATGTAAAGAATGAGGCGATGTGGAATAAGGAATATACAGTACATTGCAGTGTATAGAATGAGGGCAGTGTGAAATAGGGAATATACAGCAATGTATAGAATTAGGTGGTATGGAATAGGGAATATACAGCAGTATATAGAGTGAGTCAGTGTGGAATAGGCAATATACAGCAATGTATAGAATGAGGTGGTATGGAATAGGGAATATACATTGCAGTGTATAGAATGAGGTGGGGGGGATAGGGAATATACATTGCAGTGTACAGAATGAGGTGGGGGGGGGATAGGCAATATACATTGCAGTGTATAGAATGAGGTGGGGGGGGGGGGAGGGATATACATTGCAGTGTATAGAATGAGGTGGGGGGGATAGGGAATTTACATTGCAGTGTATAGAATGAGGTGGGTGGGGGGATAGGGAATATACATTGCAGTTTATAGAATGAGGTGGGGAACAGGGAATATACATTGCAGTGTGAATAATGAGGTGGGGGGATAGGGAATATACAATGCAGTGTATAGAATAAGGTGGGGGGGATAGGGAATATACATTGCAGTGTATATAATGAGGTGGGGGGGATAGGGAATATACATTGCAGTGTATAGAATGAGGTGGGGGGGGGGATAGGGATTTGGGGGTTGCATAGGGAATATAGCATTGCAGTGTATAGAATGAGGTGGGGGGGATAGGGAATATACATTGCAGTGTATAGAATAAGGTGGGGGGGGATAGGGAATATACATTGCAGTGTATATAATGAGGTGGGGGGGGATAGGGAATATACATTGCAGTGTATAGAATGAGGTGATAGGGAATATACATTGCAGCGTATAGAATGAGGTGGGGGGGGGGGGTAGGGAATATACATTGCAGTGTATAGAATGAGGTGGGGTGGGGGTTGGGAATATACATTGCAGTGTATAGAATGAGGTGGGGGGATAGGGAATATACATTGCAGTGTATAAAATGAGGTGGGGGGGTAGGGAATATACATTGCAGTGTATAGAATGAGGTGGGGGGGATAGGGAATATACATTGCAGTGTATAGAATGAGGTGGGGGGGATAGGGAATATACATTGCAGTGTATAGAACGAGGTGGGGGGGTAGGGAATATACATTGCAGTGTATAGAATGAGGTGGGGGGATAGGGAATTGTCAGGAATGGTCCCCCCTGTTGGTAAATCTGCCTGTTAGTCTGGCTGCAGTACCGGCCTCCACCAGCGGGGGGTTCTTGGTCTTCTGGAGCTCACAGCCTTTCCTGCGTTCAGGTGTGACATGAATGCAATTAACACACCCCCTATTTATACCCGGCGAGCTCAAGCAGAGCTCGCCCTGGTATCTTCATATCTGCTGGACCTAAGCCTGTACCCTGACCTGTATTCTGATCCTGATTCGGTACCTTGATCCTGTTCTGATCCTGATCCCGCCTGGACTTGTCTGCCCTGCATCCTGATCCCTGATCCCGCCTGGACTTGTCTGCCCTGCTTCCTGATCCCTGTCTCCCCTTAGCCTGTATCCTGCAGCTAGTCCATCCATCCGACCCCTGCTCCGTCCTGTCCCATCTGCTGATATCCCTTGTGTATGACCTCGGCCTGGCTTGACCTATGTGTACGGTATTCCCTTCTTGATTATATATATATATATATTGTTTGCTATCTTCACTGGTTATCCTTATTTACTTAATTAAACACCTTTTACTTCACTGATCATATTGTCTGGTCTCTCTGTGCAGTCACACAGGTCTGATCTCTCATCCCTCCTGACAGTATACCAGGGCCATCCCTTGATCAGACGTGACTGCATTGAGGAACCATCCTGGTGTAGTGCATTGCTCTAAAGCATGGATTACAATGAAATCCTTTACTTTTCTCTGCTGGCAGACGAGGATGAGGGGGCTTGTCGCCAGGTTTTGGAGGGTTGGACTAGTGACCAACTGATGGAAACTATCCGATCGACTCATTCCTGGGTGGATAAGGGGTACATGACTTTTGATGATGTTCAGGCATTAATTCGGTTGTGTGTTAAGCCGGCCCTGTCATTTATTCCTGATGGTAGTGATGATTTCTCTCCCCCTTTAGTCGTGACCAAGTTGAATCCCTGGTGTGGTTATTAGAGGATGACCCGGCTTATTTTGATGAGCATTATTCCTCCTGTCCCCCCCAGCAAAAGTTATCTGAGTGTATTGATTCTGTGCAGGCTCTGATTAGACAAGGTGTGTGTGAACCTGCTTTTGTTCAACCTGTGCTGCAGGCATGGTCAGATCTCCTGATTCCAGCCAAGCCAGTCCGTTCCAGCCCTGCTATTAACCACCTACCTTCCCAAGGACCTATCCGCCCATCGCCAATGACAACCTCAGCTTTCGCCCAGTTAATTCCACACCCTACCAAATATTACTACCCAGTTTCTACTAATTGTACCTACCCTGCCTTTAATCCACCTGTCCGCTCCAACCCTGCTATTAACCACCTACCTTCCCAAGGACCTATCCGCCCATCGCCAATGACAACCTCAGCTTTCGCCCAGTTAATTCCACACCCTACCAAATATTACTACCCAATTTCTACTAATTGTACCTACCCTGCCTATAATCCACCTGTACTTCACAAAAACCTCCTCCACACCAGCCCTGTGTCTCTGCCATATTCCAATTCTCCTACTTATTTCCATCCTCTTCATAAATCACTTCTGTTAACAAACCTGCAGTGACTAAGTCCAAAAAGAAACGGAAGTATTTCCCAACTCATACCATCGTGCCAGTTACCCAGCCTGTCCCAGTGCCCTCTGCTCAACCTGTCCCAGTGCCATCTGTTCAACCTGTTCCAGTGCCAGTCTCCCATCAGAAACTTGTTCCTGTGCCAGCTGCTCTACCAGTTCCAGTGCCAGCCGCCCAGCTTGTGACATCTGACCAGCCTGCTCCGGTGCCAGCCTGCCAACCTGATGTTCCTGTGCCAGCCTGCCAACCTGATGTTCCTGTGCCAGCCTGCCAACCTGATGTTCCTGTGCCAGCCTGCCAACCTGATGTTCCTGTGCCAGCTTTCCAACCGCTGCCCAGCCTGCCAACCTGATGTTTCGTGTCACTTCCAGTCCGCTGCCCAGCTTGATGACTTCCAGTCCGCTGCCCAGCTTGATGACTTCCAGTCCGCTGCCCAGCTTGATGACTTCCAGTCCGCTGCCCAGCTTGATGACTTCCAGTCCGCTGCCCAGCTTGATGACTTCCTGTCAGTCCGCTGCCCAGCTTGATGACTTCCAGTCCGCTGCCCAGCTTGATGACTTCCAGTCCGCTGCCCAGGTTGATGACTTCCAGTCCGCTGCCCAGGTTGATGACTTCCAGTTGATGACTTCCAGCCGCTGCCCAGGTTGATGACTTCCAGTCTGCTGCCCAGGTTGATGACTTCCAGTCTGCTGCCCAGGTTGATGACTTCCAGTCTGCTGCCCAGGTTGATGACTTCCAGTCTGCTGCCCAGGTTGATGACTTCCAGTCTGCTGCCCAGGTTGATGACTTCCAGTCTGCTGCCCAGGTTGATGACTTCCAGTCTGCTGCCCAGGTTGATGACTTCCAGTCTGCTGCCCAGGTTGATGACCCGGAGCCTTCGTCTGCTGCCCAGCTCGATGACCCGGAGCCTTCGTCTGCTGCCCAGCTCGATGACCCGGAGCCTTCGTCTGCTGCCCAGCTCGATGACCCGGAGCCTTCGTCTGCTGCCCAGCTCGATGACCCGGAGCCTTCGTCTGCTGCCCAGCTCGATGACCCGGAGCCTTCGTCTGCTGCCCAGCTCGATGACCCGGAGCTTTCGTCTGCTGCCCAGCTCGATGACCCGGAGCCTTCGTCTGCTGCCCAGCTCGATGACCCGGAGCCTTCGTCTGCTGCCCAGCTCGATGACCCGGAGCCTTCGTCTGCTGCCCAGCTCGATGACCCGGAGCCTTCGTCTGCTGCCCAGCTCGATGACCCGGAGCCTTCGTCTGCTGCCCAGCTCGATGACCCGGTGCCTTTGTCTGCTGCCCAGCTCGATGACCCGGAGCCTTCGTCTGCTGCCCAGCTCGATGACCCGGAGCCTTCGTCTGCTGCCCAGCTCGATGACTCGGAGCCTATGCCCTCTGCCCGGCTCGATGACCCGGAGCCTTTGTCTGCTGCCCAGCTCGATGACTCGGAGCCTATGCCCTCTGCCCGGCTCGATGACCCGGAGCCTTTGTCTGCTGCCCAGCTTGATGACCCGGAGCCTATGCCCTCTGCCCAGCTTGATGACCCGGAGCCTTCGTCTTCTGCCCAGCTCGATGACCCGGAGCCTTCGTCTTCTGCCCAGCTCGATGACCCGGAGCCTTCGTCTTCTGCCCAGCTCGATGACCCGGAGCCTATGCCCTCTGCCCAGCTCGATGACCCGGAGCCTTTATCCACTGCCTGGCTTGACACCATGAGCCTTCCCCAGCAACAACTGGTTGGAGCGTCCGGAGGCCGCTCCTTTGAGGGGGGGTACTGTCAGAAATGGTCCCCCCTGTTGGTAAATCTGCCTGTTAGTCTGGCTGCAGTACCGGCCTCCACCAGCGGGGGGTTCTTGGTCTTCTGGAGCTCACAGCCTTTTCTGCGTTCAGGTGTGACATGAATGCAATTAACACACCCCCTATTTATACCCGGTGAGCTCAAGCAGAGCTCGCCCTGGTATCTTCATATCTGCTGGACCTAAGCCTGTACCCTGACCTGTATTCTGATCCTGATTCGGTACCTTGATCCTGATCCCTGATCCCTCTTGCACTTGTCTGCCCTGCTTCCTGATCCCTGTCTCCCCTTAGCCTGTATCCTGCAGCTAGTCCATCCATCCGACCCCTGCTCTGTCCTGTCTGCTGATATCCCTTGTGTATGACCTTGGCCTGGCTTGACCTATGTGTACGGTATTCCCTTCTTGATTATATATATATATATATTGTTTGCTATCTTCACTGGTTATCCTTATTTACTTAATTAAACACCTTTTACTTCACTGATCATATTGTCTGGTCTCTCTGTGCAGTCACACGGGTCTGATCTCTCATCCCTCCTGACAGGAATATACATTGCAGTGTATAGAATGAGGTGGGGGGGATAGGGAATATACATTGCAGTGTATAGAACGAGGTGGGGGGTAGGGAATATACATTGCAGTGTATAGAATAAGGGGAAAAGGGGGATTAGGCTGTTTTCAGGCCCCCCTTTTCCTCATGGGATTCATGGCAGGGGACAGTTTCAAGGGTTCCCTCAGGTTTGGGCGGGAATCAAGAGGATTGGTCAGAACAAGTGGGTTGCTAAGGGAAAAGTGAGCTGATGATAGGTTGAAGAGGTTTTGTGTGGGAAAGGTCTGGATTGGTTAGGAAGGTTCAGTTACTGGGGAAAATTGGGAATTAGAGGAATGGGATAGGTCAGTTAAGGTCAGCTGACTTTCCAGAAGAGTCCAGAGCGGTAAAAACCCCTATTTAAGGAGCTGGTTCCGTGGGTTCGGGGCCAGCCGTTTACAAAGGTGAACAGCAGTGGATCTCTGAGCTATTGCACTTTTCAGTGCTATTACACTATCCCTGTGGTTCACCCTTAGCGGCATGAAGACCCTGATTAGACAGCTGCTGGAGCGGGGAGACGCGGAAGGGGAGGACTGGATTCGGCAGTGCCTGCGCTTACCGTCGGGTCAAGACGAGGAGAATTCCGGCCAGGACATCGGGGAGCGACCGGAGGAGACGGTGGATGCCATCATGGAGGAAGTCGAGGAGGCGGGTCCCAGCGATGCCTTTCCGCTTCCAGGTCGGGTCCCGGTCTTCACGTCAGCGTGGGAGGAAGAGGAGGTGCTTTCGGCGAAGAGGCGGCACATATTGAAGAAGCGCTTCAGTCCATTATCCAGCCCCTGTCGGTCACAGAAGAAGGCAGAGTCGGCTCAACGTCAGAAGAAGCAGCCCACCCGGTCGGTGTTGGTGAGCGGATCAGGCGGCGACGAAGCGAGAAGATCTCAGTCTCCGGTGGCGTCTGCTTCGCCACGGCATCGGGCAGCGGCTACGGCGGTTCGAGAAGGGGATCGGCGAGGTGGCTCTCCGGCGCCTCACGCAGCAGGAAGGAGATCGGAGCAGAATGCGGGAGCAGCTGGTTCCATTCCAGTGCTCTGCGCACCGCAACGTCCGCAGCTACCAGCGCATACCTCAGCAGCAGGAGCACAAGGTGAGAGGGATATCTTTGAGAAATTCTCTTCTGCACTGTCACAATTTTTGTCTGATTTCAAAAATAATAGTTTATTGCCTCAGAGTACAGGGTTAACTCCTTCTGGTCACGGCAGGATTGGGCCCTTGGAGGCTGCGGCGGTGATATGGTCTGATGACAGGCAGGCTTCATCAGCTGTTTCACCATTAGTGCCTGAGCCAGTGCCTTTGGTCAGTCATGCCATGGCAGCGGGCGGCCTGAATGCTGCCCCTGACATACAAGTTAAAGAATCGATGCCTTGTTTTTTGTCACCTCTAGGTTTCCATCTTGCAATGACATTGAAAGAAAGAATTTGGAAAGGCGAATTCATTGAGATTCTTTCGTTACTACCAAACAACAAGGAGTCTTTAAAATCTGATAAACCTGATAGGTTAGAGGATGATAAGCGTAGGCCTGCGTACAAGTCTTTTTCAAATTGGTTACAAGGATTTTGTATCTATGCTAGTGTGATGTGTGAAAAATTCCCGGAAAAAAGCCCGGGGTTGTTTCAACATATCAACATTATTCAAGAAGCATGCAAAGGTTTTTCAGGGTTTGCATGGTTTGTTTATGATGAAGCATTCCGTCATAAGCTGTCTGTGTATCCCAGTTTACAATGGGGTTCCAAAGATGTAGGCCTTTGGCTTAATCTTTTCCTTCCACAGAGACAATTGGTTCCCAAAGCTCTCACAGGTAATGTTTCTTCTACTTCTAATGTTTCTTACAAAAAGGGTTTATGTTTTTCGTTTAATGATAGCCAATGTAGATGGCCCTCATCATGCCGTTATAGGCATGAATGTGCTCTCTGCGGGGGCTCTCACCCAGTGGTTAAGTGTTTTCGGAAGCTATCCGGGCCAATCTGTCACAAAAAGAATTTTTTCACAAAAGCAACCACTCCAGTGAAGCTGGAAAGAATGCTCCCTTGGCTGCAGCAGTATCCAAGGCAACGGACGGCGGAGCTCCTCATTAATGGTTTTCGGGAGGGTTTTTTGATTCCAGTTTTTGAAGGGGTAGGCGTGTCTATGGTTGAAAATTTGAAGTCTGCATCCACTTTTCCGTTAGTAGTAGAAGAAAAGTTGGCAGCAGAAATTAAATTGGGAAGGATTGCGGGTCCGTTTTTGAAACCCCCCTTTTTGGATTTTCGATTGTCCCCTCTGGGGCTCGTACCTAAAAAAGAACCGAACACTTACCGAATGATACACCATTTATCTATTCCGGCAGGATCATCACTGAATGATCAAATTAACACTGACCTCTCTTCAGTGTCTTATGCATCTTTTGACCAGGCTATCCAGAGGATTGTGTCATTGGGTTGTTCGGCTTTGCTTGCCAAAGCGGATATCAAGTGCGCTTTTAGGCTCCTACCAATACACCCTAGATGTTTCAGTTCTCTGAGTTTCCATTTTCAGGGTCAATTTTATTTCGATCGGTGCCTCCCGATGGGTTGTTCATTATCATGCTTTTATTTTGAGGAGTTCGCTACGTTTTTGGAATGGGTGGTTTCACGGACTACGGGATCCTCCTGTTTAATACATTACCTTGATGACTTCTTATTTATGGGAATTTCCGGCTCATCGCAGTGTCTAGACCTGTTACATCGGTTTTTTGACATCTGCGGTGATTTCGGCATCCCGCTGGCCCATGAGAAGACGGTTTACACTTCTACCTGTATCGAATTTTTGGGTATCACAATTGATACAGTGAGAAGGGAGTTTAGGTTACCTGAAGCCAAAGTCTTTAAGTTGAAACACCTTATTCGGTCTTGCATTAAGAAGAAAAAGGTGTTACTGAAAGATTTGCAGTCCCTTTTGGGTTTATTAGCATTCGCCACCAGAGTGTTGCCTATGGGAAGGATTTTCTCAAGGCGTTTGTACTTGTCCATATCGGGAATTAAAAACCCATATGCGCACGTCAGGATGACCCTTGATTTGAAAGACGATCTTCTTGTGTGGCAGAATTTCTTGCTGCATTTTAACGGTAAGGCTTTGTGGCAGGATGAATTCATTTTAGGACAAAGATTTCTGCTTAGCCACAGACTCAGCAGGATCTGTGGGTTGTGCAGCAGTCTGGGGTAATCAATGGTGTTTTTCTTCATGGCCCTTGAATTGGGTGAGTAGGGGTTTATGCAAAAATATTGTTCTTTTAGAACTTGTCCCTGTCATAGTGGCACTGGAGGTTTGGGGGAAGCATTTTGTTAATAAGAGGTTGTTAATTAGCACTGACAATAAGGGCGTCCTGTTCGCCATTAATTGCCTGTCCTCAAAATCACCACCGGTTATTGCCCTATTGCGTTATTTGGTTTATAAATGCTTATCTTTAAACGTTTGGATCAAAGCCCGTCACATACCTGGTAAAGTTAATGAGGTGGCAGGCGCCCTCTCTCGTTCACAGATGGAACGTTTCTTCTCCCTGCTACCCACAGCGGACAGAGTCGGAACTCCTTTCCCGGCTATTATATGGGGCATCGTATAGTGTCCAAAAACATTAAAGACTCTTTAGCCACTTCTTCATTGTCTAGCTACACGTCTTCGTGGCTGTTGTGGTTGCAATTTTTAAGCTCCTGTGGGTCATCTGTCGATATGGTGTCAGAGGATTTAGTTTTATTGTTTTTGGAATCCCTGATGGTGAAAGATTACTCTTGGTCTCATGTGCATAAGATTTTATCTGGAGTAGCATTTTTTCAGAAGTTGAACAATATGCCGTCTTGTTTATCATATTTTTCGGTGCAACAGGCTTTAAAAGGTTATAAAAAATCTAATTTTCATAGTGATAAGAGACGGCCAGTGACTCCTCAAATGCTGGTTTCTTTTTGCATGATTACCAGTTCTGTGTGGTTTTCCCGTTTTGAGTCAGTTCTTTTCAGTGCAGTATTCACAATGGCCTTTTTTGCCGCCCTAAGAATTTCAGAAATTGTGTCCAGAAACAAGAAGGATCCATCAGGTTTGTTATTACATCATGTTGTAATTGACAATAATAGTTTAAAAGTTTTTATTTCATACAGTAAAACAGATTGCATGGGTAAGGGACATTGGATTCATTTGACAGCTTGTCTGGGGGTTTTGGTATGCCCGATAGCCAGTTTAACAGCATATTTGTCTATCCGGCCACATAGGGCAGGTGTTCTCTTCATTCACGAAGATCTCTCTCCTCTCACAATATTTCAGTTTCGGTCGGTTCTGGCCAGGTGTTGTAGGGCTTTGAATCTTTCTGATTCAAAGATTACTTCACATTCCTTCCGCATCGGAGCTGCCACAGAGGCTGCCAAGCTGGGTTTTGAGTCTGGGAAGATTAAATCTTTAGGGAGATGGAAATCTAATGCTTTTCAGTTATATGTGCGTCCTAATTTTCTCATTTAAATATTTTAGGTGTTCCGAGGGTGGTCTGGATTATCGGGCACTCATTCATTTATTGGGCGCATCAGCGGGCGGACTCCAGATGTTGTTCATCAAATTTGGGCCTGGATCCTACTCTATTCCAAGTTTTGTTGTATGGCAGGAGGGGTATGTTTTGGGAGGATTTGTTGTTTGAATTTGATGATCTAATTTCTGTTTGGCCTGCACCTAGTATTCTCATCTTACATTTGGGAGGGAATGATATCGGTTCAGTGAGAACGTTGGATCTTGTTTTTGGGATCTTACCCACAGTTGGTCATAGTCTTTTCAGAGATTGTCCCCAGGTTGCGGTGGCTGGATTCTGCGGTTCTTAGGCCTTTTGAGAAGGTTAGAAAAAGGGTCAATAGGGCTGTTGAGAAATCAATGAGGCTTGGGGCAGGTTTCTCTTATCGCCATGTTGATCTGGAGGGTGGGCTCCCCGGGCTTTATAGGAGCGATGGGGTCCATCTCTCGGATGTTGGCCTGAACATACTCAACAGCGCTTTTCAGTCATGTATTGAAAAGGCCGCGGTTTTGGGGTTTGGTGACAGGCAGGGCTGAAGCAGCCATTGCCTGTCGTTTGGGGATAGTGGTTTGTTGAAGGATTTGAGACAATTCATGCAGCTTGAGTCTTAGTGACTGAGCTGTGTAATGTTATTTGGTTATTAAGGTAATATGGAATGGTAATGTCTTTTAATGTTTATCTAAAAAAAACAATAGTTAGGCCGCGGCCTGTAAATTATCAAAAAAAAAAAAAGGGAGTATGTTATTTATTTGTTTAATTTATGTAATAAAATGCTCTGTGTGTAATAAGTAATAAAATATTTAAATGAGTTATAAGTGTGTGGTCTCTAGTTGCTGTTGGTATGTCCAGGCATCCTGCATTTAATCCCATAAGGGGAAAAGGGGGATTAGGCTGTTTTCAGGCCCCCCTTTTCCTCATGGGATTCATGGCAGGGGACAGTTTCAAGGGTTCCCTCAGGTTTGGGCGGGAATCAAGAGGATTGGTCAGAACAAGTGGGTTGCTAAGGGAAAAGTGAGCTGATGATAGGTTGAAGAGGTTTTGTGCGAGAAAGGTCTGGATTGGTTAGGAAGGTTCAGTTACTGGGGAAAATTGGGAATTAGAGGAATGGGATAGGTCAGTTAAGGTCAGCTGACTTTCCAGAAGAGTCCAGAGCGGGAAAAAACCCTATTTAAGGAGCTGGTTCCGTGGGTTCGGGGCCAGCCGTTTACAAGGGTGAACAGCAGTGGATCTCTCCACCCCCCCTTCCCTTGTCGCGGCATGACTATTGGTAAATCCATTTGCTTGTTGGCAAAGGGGATAGTGGTTTGTTGAAGGATTTGAGACAATTCATGCAGCTTGAGTCTTAGTGACTGAGCTGTGTAATGTTATTTGGTTATTAAGGTAATATGGAATGGTAATGTCTTTTAATGTTTATCTAAAAAAAACAATAGTTAGGCCTGTAAATTATCCAAAAAAAAAAAAAAAAGGGGAGTATGTTATTTATTTGTTTAATTTATGTAATAAAATGGTCTGTGTGTAATAAGTAATAAAATATTTAAATTAGTTATAAGTGTGTGGTCTCTAGTTGCTGTTGGTATGTCCAGGCATCCTGCATTTAATCCCATGAGGTGGGGGGATAGGGAATATACATTGCAGTGTATAGAATGAGGTGGGGGGGGGGGGGGTAGGGAATATACATTGCAGTGTATAGAATGAGGTGGGGGGATAGGGAATATACATTGCAGTGTATAGAATGAGGTGGGGGGTAGGGAATATACATTGCAGTGTATAGAATGAGGTGGGGGGATAGGGAATATACATTGCAGTGTATAGAATGAGGTGGGGGGGATAGGGAATATACATTGCAGTGTATAGAACGAGGTGGGGGGGGGGTGTAGGGAATATACATTGCAGTGTATAGAACGAGGTGGGGGGGGGTAGGGAATATACATTGCAGTGTAAAGAATGAGGTGGGGGGGTAGGGAATATACATTGCAGTGTATAGAATGAGGTAGGGGGGATATACATTGCAGTGTATAGAATGAGGTAGGGGGGGATATACATTGCAGTGTATAGAATGAGGTGGAGGGGGGGGGGGGGGATAGGGAAAAATACACTGCAGTGTATAGAATGCAGAAGTGTGGAATATGTAATTTATACATTTATACTGCGGCTCGACTGCATGATTCCCTTTAAAGGCTATAGCAGGTGAGGACGCGCCTGTAGTCCCCTTTTACACTGGGGCGGGGCGGCGTTGGCCGCAAAGCGTTGCTATGTTTAGGGGGTGCTTTACCTCCAGTTTCGAGGCACTATTTGGTTGCTAGCGGAGCGGTTTTACCCCCGCTAGCGGCCGAGAAAGGGTTAAAAACCACCGCAAAACGCATCTGCAGAGTCGCTTTGCCGGCGGTAAAGCCGCGATGCCCCATTGATTTCAATGGGCAGGAGAGGTGGAGGAGCGGTATACACACCGCTCCAAAGACGCGGCTAGCAGGACTTTTTTTACCGTCCTGCTAGCGTACCGCTTCAGTGTGAAAGCCCTCGGGGCTTTCACACTGGAGACACAGCAGCGGCTGTTTCGGTCATTTTATAGGCGTTATTTTTAGCATAATAGCGCCTGCAAAATGACCCAGTGTGAAAGGGGTTTATTTTAGCAGAAAATTGGGTCCAATCGGAGGGTGTGACCATAGGGACCATGCCTTTGCAGTGTGTTGTCATATCGGCTCGTACTCACCACTAGGGGCTGATTGAGGAGTCCAATCGGGAGGAGAGTTCTAATCCATAACAGGAAGTCCCTGAACAAGGATCAGGATCACAGGGGATCAGCAGATTTACCAAGACGGAAAACAAATAACATTACCACGTGCCAGCTTATGATGGTACTGAGGTGACTGGGATTAGAACCGCTTTAAATAATACATTTTTATAGTGTTCTGTACTGTGAACACTCAGAAGGGAGTATGGATAGTTCTCTGAATGGGGGCACACATGTTTGTATTGTTCATTATTATCTGGCTTCTAGGTGAACTTGGGAGGCGAGTGGGGAGAGTGGGCGGGGCTGTGAGAGAGATAGTAAAGAGTGGGTGGGGCCTAGAAGACAAGGCTTCACAGTGCGAGGGAACGGTAAGGGAGTGGGCGGGGCTGGGAGGAGCGGCTGCGCATGCGCAGTGTGAAGATACGGCAGAGACGCCATAGAGAGAATATAGGCTACGCGGAGGAAGTGTTCATCGCTTGCACTTTGTCTTGTAGGCCTTTCAGCTGCGGTAATGCTGGGAGGTGTCTTCCCTGCCTTTGCTCGGCCTTTTGGCTAAGATCAGGTGTGGTATCCGTCCTTATCAGTTGCCAATAGGTGGTGCTAAACTGACTGTCCCCAGTACTCGGCGAGGGGGAAAGGGATGGCAGTCGGTGGACGCTAAGCCTGTTGGTGTAGAGGCGAAAGCCTTCTGATCGGGGCAGAGAGGCATGAGGTCGAAGCTGAAGGGCCGGGACCCTGGCCTTTGGCCTGGATTCGGTGGTGTCTGCCCCAGTCAGTTGTTCAGTGAGGGAACCTTTGCTAATCCTTTCAGGGAGAGGCGGGTAGTACTTCCCGAATGTAATTAGGTGGGAGAGATGGAGGTTGTGGGTAGTAGTCGGCTGCGGCTGGCTCTCCCCAACCTCTTCTCCTACCTTCCTGGCTGGGAAGGGTGCTTCTGGTCCGGACCGGGGGTCAGGGTCCGTTGAAAAGCCTGTGGAGATAGTGCCCCTGGAGTGGCAGTCCAGGGGTGCCATACATTGCACTGAGTGTTTGAGGGGCACTCAACGTGTGGCACCTTAGGTCACTGATCTCCACAAACACCTTTTTGACACCTGCCTCTAGGGCCGAGCCTTTTGGCTAGGACCAGAGGAATTTTTGTTCCTGGCCGGAGGGCCGGCCATCGTATTGCACGGTGGCCACTTTACACTCACCATTCCCACCTTCCTTTTCCCCCACTTTCTTTTTTATTTTACCCCCTGTCTGTCTTGTTTTGTCACTTTTTTTGTTGGTGCTTGCACTTTAGTGTGGCGAGTAGGGTGCTGGTCCTCGGGCCTGACTCTGAAAGTCTTGGGAGTAGGTGGACATGGCCTTCTGGCTTAGTTCACCTGCTCTCATGGGGTCTCCCTTTAGGGGGAGCCTCACCGAGGAGGGTTCAGTTTCGGCAGTCCCTCCGAGGATGTTAGGCCATGTGGTTTCGGCTGCATGGGCCTTAGTGGGGTCCTAGTGGTTTCGGCTGCTTGGACTCCTATACTCTTTTTCCCTGCTAGGAGCCTAACGCCCCGGGGGATCAGAGCTGGGTCCTCTTCGGAGGACCATTGACGATGGCACCCGTCGCAGTTTTTTGTGTTTCACTCTTTATGTGTGTGCACATTTTTTCCTGCACCGAGTGAAGTTTTTGGGTTGTGTTCTGCACGCCACAGGCTTTTCAATAGAAAAAATGCTGGGAGGTAAGTGTAAGTAACACATAATGGATCATTGGCAGTCATGATTATTAATTTACTATGATACTGAAGTTTAGGTATGGAAATTACATTGGATCAATGGAAGTGTATATCATACTGTGTGCCATACATACTAGAAGCTACAAATCCCTCGAATAGGCACCATCACGGTGATTTCTAGATTGTAGGTTATGTGTGGGGAGGGGGGCTGCCCTGCTTCAGCTATTCAGCACAAGTTCTATTCAGATAAAGCTTTGTATATTCTCAATAATTGCAAGGCATTCTCTGATTGGGCAAGGTGACATCATGACTCCCCCTCATCCATCGGTGATGTCACACGCCAAGCCACGCCCCCTAACAGTTAAAATCACTCACTAGAAAACACTTAACCCCTTCAGCGCCCCCTACAGGTTATCCCCTTCAGTGTCATTTTCACAGTAATCAGTGCATTTTTATAGCACTGATCGCTGTAAAAACGACAATGGTCCCAAAATATTGTCAAAAGTGTTTCCGATGTGTCCGCCATAATGTCGCAGTCACGATAAAAATCGCTGATCGCCGTCATTGCTGGTAAAAAAAAAAAAAATATTAATAAAAATGCCATAAAACTATCCCCTATTTTGTAGACTCTATAGGCTAGATTCACGTAGCCCGTCTTATCTTTGTGCGGGCGTAATGTATGTCATTTACGTCACGCCGCCGCAACTTTTTCAGGCAAGTGCTTTATTCACAAAGCACTTGCCTGTAAAGTTGAGGCGGCGTAGCGTAAATGACCCGGCGGAATTCAAATTCGGCGGGTAGGGGGCGTGTAACGAACTGCGCATGTGCCGGCCGTGACTGAATCCCAGTGTGCATGCTCCAAATCACGTCGCTAATTGTCAATGAAAGCATAGTGAGCGTAACTAACGCACAGCTCCATTGTGAATCGACTTAGGCAAACAACGTAAATTACGTCTGTTCCGACGTCCATACTTAACATTGGCTGCACCTCACTATAGCAGGGGTAAAGTTACGCCGGGCGTAAGTCTTATATAAATGACGTAAACAGATACGCCGGCCTGGCGTACGTTCGGGAATCGGCGTATTTGCATATTTTACAACGGGAACTCCACCTAGCGGCCAAGGTAAGGTGAGGTCCCTTTCACACTTATACGACTTGTCTTACGATTTTGGACTGCAAAATCGTATGACAAGTCAATCTCCATTATTTTCAATGACTACCATTCATACTGGCACGACTTTAAGTAGTGCCGACTTCAATGTAGTCCTTGTACTACTTTGGTCCGATTTTGATGCCACTTACACTGGTATTCATTGAAATCGCGGCCACGAATCGCGGTAAAATTGCTCGACTTTGAAGTCATACAAGTGTGAAAGGGGGCTTAATATGCATCTAAGATACGACGGTCAAAGTGCCTTAGTCCCCTTTCACACTTATACGACTTGTCCCACGATTTTGGACTGCAAAATCGTATGACAAGTCATTTTCCATTATTTTTAATGACTACCATTCATACTGGCACGATTTTAAGTAGTGTCTACTTCAAAGTAGTCCTTGCACTACTTTGGTCCGATTTTGATGCCACTCACATAGGCATTCATTGAAATCGCAAATTGCGGCAAAATCGTGGTAAAATCGCGGCTGCGAAATCGCGGTAAAATCGCGCGACTTTGAAGTCGTACCAATGTGAAAGGGGGCTTACGCCGCTCATATCTTAGCAACATTAAGTCCCCTTTCACACTTATACGACTTGTCTCACGATTTTTGACTGCAAAATCGCATGACAAGTCATTCTCCATGATTTTCAATGAACACCATTCATACTGGCACGACTTTAAGTCGTGCCGACTTCAAAGTAATCCCTGCACTACTTTGGTACAACTTCCATGTGACTTATTGTCCATAGACCTCAATGTTAAACCCTCCAAGTAGCATGCAAATCGTACCTGAATAGACATGATTTCAGTACAACTTTGTAAGCACAAGCAGCTTTTTAACCCTTGTCCCACCAATTTCAGCATAGTAGCCCTTCCCAAGCACATTTTCCCACCACACGTTCTCTTACTGGTTATTCCCTCAGGAACAATGTGCTCCAAACAGGTAAAAAAGAGACGTCCTAGATAATGAGCAAATCATTAGATTTATCCATGAGTGCCCAGCTAATTATGATTTGTGTGACCCGAACTACAAAGACAAGATAAACTACAAAGACAATATCCCACTGACCACCAATGAAGGGGACAATCTTCCCACTGACCACCAATGAAGGGGACAATCTTCCCACTGACCACCAATGAAGGGGGACATCCTTACAAATGACCACCAATGTAAGGAGCATTCTTTCCACTGGCCACCAATGTAAGGAGCATTCTTCCCACTAATCACCAATGTAAGGAGCATTCTTCTCACTGATCACCAATATAAGGAGCATTCTTCCCACTGATCACCAATGTAAGGAGCATTCTTCTCACTGATCACCAATGTAAGGAGCATTCTTCCCACTGATCACCAATGTAAGGAGCATTCTTCACACTGACCACCAATGTAAGGAGCATTCTTCCCACTGATCACCAATGTAAGGAGCATTCTTCCCACTGACCACCAATGTAAGGAGATTTCTTCTCACTGATCACCAATGTAAGGAGCATTCTTCCCACTGATCACCAATGTAAGGAGCATTCTTCCTACTGATCACCAATGTAAGGAGGATTCTTCCCACTGACCACCAATGTAAGGAGCATTCTTCTCTGACTGAAGGAGCATGTAAGGAGCACTAATCACTAATGTAAGGGACATTATTCTCACTGATCACCAATGTAAGGAGCATTCTTCTCACTGATCACTAATGTAAGGGACATTCTTCTCACTGATCAGCAATGTAAGGAGCATTCTTCCCACTGACCACCAATGTAAGGAGCATTCTTCTCACTGATCACTAATGTAAGGGACATTCTTCTCACTGATCACTAATGTAAGGAGCATTCTTCTCACTGATCACTAATGTAAGGAGCATTCTTCTCACTGATCACTAATGTAAGGGACATTCTTCCCACTGACTACCAATGTAAGGGACATTCTTCCCACTGACCACCAATGTAAAGAACACTCTTCCCACTGACCACCAATGTAAGGAACATCCTTCTTACTGACCACCAATGTAAGAATCATTCTTCTCATTCTTCATTATAGAGGACCCCAAAATTGACACCTATCTTCACGATTGGTGATAAGTTAGTCTCTTCACGTAAGACATCAACGATGTACCCAATATCCACGTCTTTTCCGCCTCCGCTTCTCCTCCTCTTCTTCCTCATGCACTGCTACTGCTGCAGCAGCAATCACAAGTGCAGTGGCAGGAAAAGGAATTGCCCCACACCATGTATGTTTTCATTGGTAAGACCAGGTTCACACTGGGCTGCGGGAGTGAAGCTGTGCGAGTTCAGCTGAACTCGCACTGCTTCACTCCTGCCCGACAGTACCGATTTCGACCGCGATTTCAGAGACATCTGTGCAGGTTTCTGCACAGATGTCTCACGGCCTCAAATCGCTAAAAGTAGTACAGGAACTACTTTTTGAAATCGGTGCAGCTTGCGGCATCGCACCGATTAGGACGGTGCCAATTGCCGACAATTGCCGGCAAATTCCGCCGATTTGGGATGCGATTTCACATGTAAAAACGCATCTCAAATCGTACCCAGTGTGAACCAGGGCTAATGCCAAAGTTGTGGCAAAGTGGAAGATGTACTGATCCCAAATCGCGGCAAAATTGCGCAAAGTCGCGGTAAAATCGCGGCAAAATCACGCAAATTTGCGCGGGCTGAGATTAGGACTTACGACGCTGTATCTACTGATATGCCCGTCGTAAGTCTTTGTGAATCTAGCCCTAAAACTTTTGTGCAAACCAATCAATAAAAGCTTATTGTGATTTTTTATTTTTTTACCAAAAATATGTAGAAGACTAATGCCACGTACACACATTCATTTTTTGTGATGAAAAAAAAAGACGTTTTCAAAAACGTCATTTAAAATCACCGTGTGTGGGCAAAATGTTGTTTTATGTCTTCAAAAAAACGACCAAAAAAAAATTCGAACATGCTTGAATTTTTTGTGTTGTTTTTCAAAACGTTGTTTTTTGTGTCATAAAAAGTGATGGTGTGTGGGCAAAACGATGTTGAAAACTACGTTTTTTTTTAAAGCCGCGCATGCTCAGAGGCAAGTTTTGAGACGGAGCTTCAATGGAACAGAGTGCCGTCGAAAGTGTCTTACGTAACCACGCTTTGCTAGAGCATTTTGGAAAAACGATGGTGTGTATGCAACGTCGTTTTGGAAAATGAAGTTTGAAAAACGTCGTTTTGTTTCATCACTTGAAACGTCGTTTTTTTTCATCACAAAAAATGATCGTGTGTATGAGTATCGGCCTAAACTGAGGGAAATTTTTTTTTCTATATATTTTGTTGGGCATATTTATTATAGCAACGAGTAAAAAATATTGATTTTTTGTTTTCAAAATTATCGCTCTATTTTTGTTTATAGTGCAAAGGTGATTAAATACCACCAAAAGAAAGCTCTATTTGTGGGAAAAAAAGGACACCAATTTGTTTGGGAACCACGGCGCACAAACATGTTATACTTACCTGCTCTGTGCCGTGGTTTTGCACAGAACAGCTCAGATCCTCCTGTTCTCGGGTCCCGCGCTGCTGCTCTTGGCCCCTCCCTTCTGCCAATACTGGAAGTAACTTCTTGTTTTCAGTGTCTGAGGCTAGCTCCCTAAAGAGAAACTTGAGATTTACTTCAATCTCAGACTTCTGTCCTTCGATCCAGATTTTGTCCGACTTTCCACTTTTGTATGAAAGTCCTGAGTCTAATGGTAACTTCCTCCAGGGTGGTCCCATTTGCCCCGTTTCTAGACCCCTAAAACACAATATTCTGTCGTTGTGGGAAACGCCAGTTTAGTCCATGTAGCCTTATCCTGCCAAATACCCTTTCTGGTCTTGAACAGGAACAAAGTGGCTTTGAGGCCCAATACTTTCTAACAAAGTGGGTTTCAGGCTTTTGCCCCAACCAGGACATTGTTCCTCCATTCCACTGTCTGACTCCAGTTCACAAAGAAAAATTCCCTCCATTTTGTGAGCGTGGTTTAGGCTGTGAGAGTCTATCCTAGCTACTGCTCACTTCAGATGGACTGATATGCTTTTGGTCATTCCCCGATAGTCCCTGCAAGGGGGGCACAGCTTCTCGTTCCACCACCTCTAGATGACTCAGACAGGTCATTATTAAAGCTTATAGCCTCCTGGATTGAGTTCCACCCTTTCCTATCAAGAAGCACTCTACTAGATCTGTGAGTGCTTTTTGGGCTTTTCTGCATCAGGTTACAGCTTCCTACATTAGCAAAGCTGCCACCTGGTCTTCTATGCAGACGTTCTCTAAGTGCTACCATGTGGATGATCAAACCTCATCTGTTGCCAGCTTTGGGTGTCAGGTCCTTCAGGCAGATTTTGAGCTGCAGCCAGTTCCCAGTTCCCAGTTCTTTTTTTTTTTTCTTATTGAAGCTATTAGCATTTGTTTGCCGTGTTGCCCACAATGAAGGTCGATTTGAATTACAGAAGCATTGTAAATGCAAATATTTTGTTCTTTACCAAGGTGATTGGAAAGGCACTAAAATCAAAAGTAAGCGAGGCAACAGTTCAGACACAGGTCAAAAATAAAAGTAATAATTTCCAACAAAAAGCATACTAAGTACAGATTTGGCAACAAGCCAAGTGGCTCATTGCGCCAAATTAATAGTTTTGGATAATTAATGCAAATCATTTGTTAAACACTAAACACTTTACAGCATAATTAAGTTTAAGTTGAAGGCATAATTTTATTGCGGCATTACAGGACTGCTAATACTAAACAGAATAGAGAATACACTCAAATTAAAGAAAAAAAAAGACTAGAAATATGGGCATTTTTTTATCATGTTTTGAAGGCCACAGAAATTCTATTACAGTTGGAGTTATGCTGCTGCATACAGGAAGTTGGGACACTGGCAATCAAAATAGAAGCAAGCCAGCTCTCTTACAACCCCTGCCCTATACAGCACGTGTCAGTTTTGTCATAGGACATTGGCAGTGCCGTCTATAAGGCAGGGCAAAAGGGGAAGCTGCCTTGGGCCCTGTCATTGTTGTGGAGCCCAAAGCAGCTGCCCCATACTTGCCAACTATCCCAGTTTAAATTCCCTTGTCCCTTGAAGTTTTAGTCCTGTGCTGTGTCTTGATATCTCAGTGTGTAGTATACCCCATTCTGTGTCTCTGTGCGCCCCTGTAATTGAGGCCGCGACTTTGCAGCCTTCTGCAGGCCTAAGCTTTCTTTCTGTGATCTTGCGCCATCTTGTGGTGGCCGTTGTCATGACAAGTAAACCAGCAATCCAGCAATTCTTATGGAGCTTCCCCAGTGTTTGTTTTCACTGCCATCTCCTTCCCTCTAATTGGAGCCCCCAAACATTATATATATATTTTTTTCTAACACCCTAGAGCAGGGGTCTCCATAATTTTCAAGCAAAGGGCCAGTTTATTGTCTTTCAGATTTCAGGGGGGCCAGATTCTGACCAGTGGGGGTAGAAAATGTCCCAAGGGCCGAGCATCAGTGAGAATAAACACGGCCCCATTACTGGTGGGCAGTAGGAGGAGGAATAGTGCTCCATCATTGCTATTAGTGGAAGAAATGGTGCCCCATTGTTGGTGTCATGAGGAATAGTGCCTCATATCGTTGGTAGCAATACTGCCCCAAGGGCCGGATGAAGGCTAGCAAAGGGCCACATCTGGCCCTTGGGCCGCATTTTGGAGACCCCTTCTCTAGAGAATAAAATGGCGGTCGTTGCAATACTTTGTCACACCGTATTTGCTCAGCGATCTTACAAGCACACTTTTTTGGGGAAAAAATACACTTTTTTAAATAAAAAAATAAGACAACAGTAAAGTTAGCCCAATTTTTTGATCTTGTGAAAGATAATGTTACGCCGAGTAAATTGATACCCAACATGTCACGCCTAAAAAATTGCGTCCGCCCGTGGAATGGCGACAAAATTTTACCCTTTAAAATCTCCATAGGCGACGTTTAAAATTTTTACAGGTTGCACGTTTTGAGTTACAGAGGAGGTCTGAAGCTAGAATTAAAAGCTTATACTCTAATGCAAGGGTCTCAAAACTTCATAAACTAAGAGCCAGTTAATGTCTTTCAAACTTAATGGGGGCTGGACTGTGGCAAGTGGGAGAAGAAAATGTCCTGGTGTCATTGGAAGTAATAATACCCCATCATTGGTATTAGGGGGAGTAATACTGCCCCATCGTTGGTATCAGTGGGAGATATAGTGCCCTATCATTGGTGTTAGTGGGGGGGGGGGGGATGAGCCTCCTTATTGGTATTAAAGCTACATTACACTGGAAAAGTAGGTCATAACAAATCCTAGAGCTATGCACATAACTTGAATTTTTAACCATATGGTTCCTCATTCTTGAACTACACACGTGTATCAATGTATGCTGTCAGTAGTGTTTCTTTATGTTCTGAAGTTCTGATTTTATTAAATTTTTTGTTAAAAATGATATATATAAACTAAAGTTTTTGATAAAAAATCCTTTACTTTTTGTTTTAAAGTATATCAAATAAAATTTCCAGGATATTACAAACACCCACACAAAAACTATTTTTTTGGAAAGTGGACACCCCAAGGTGATATACATTTTTACAGCAATTTAAACAAAAATGCAAAAACATGTTGGTGTTGAGGACAAAAATTGTGTTATTTACAATTACTTGGAACACCCAAACATAATATATATTGTGACAGGGTACACGATTGTATGTACACCAGTGAGAGGCTGGAAGGGTCAGTTTTCCCTGCCCTGGAAGGGGTTAAGCCTGGCCAACAGGTAAACCTCCTCTCTTCCCCCTATTAATTAACAGTCACCTGGTAGGGAAATGGGAAGTGAGAGCTCAGTGTGAGAGGTATGCTGAGCTGGACGGACAGGTTGGAAACTGTCTGCATTGAAGGAACAAGGTCTGTCATAGATTTGTTTATTTTGGACTGGTATTCTGTTTGTTTTGTACTGGAGGCCGGAATAGCCCCTCCAGTACAGTGTAGTGAGGGACACTACTGTCAGTTAGCCTCCTAAATTGGAGTAGGCCATTTTGTTTTTGTATTATTTATTTTTGAGTGCAATAAAGCCATATTTATTGCTTAAGATCAGCGACTTTGCTGCATGACATTATCGCTATTTCTACGACTTTGTCACAGGTGGTGTCAGAAGTGGGATGTTTGCTGTGGTACCGGTCAATGTACAGTTACAGTGGCCTTAAAGGTACAGGACCCGGAAAATGGAAGATATTGTGAAAGCCCTGTTACAAGCGGTCTCTGTGCAACAAGAAACTAATAGACAGGTAGCTGCAGCGCAACAAGAGACTAATAGACAGATAGCGGCCTCAGCTGCAGCACAACAAGAAACTAATAGACAGGTAGCTGCAACGCAACAAGAGACTATCATACAGATAGCGGCCTCAGCTGCAGCACAACAAGAAACTAATAGACAGCTAGCTGAAGCACAAAAGTCAGACCATGCTGTTCTCAAAGCAACCCTGGATCACATGACTACCCAAGGGTCTTCTAACCCACCAGCAAGGGGGGTAAGCCAAATACGTGCCAGCAGCTGCCTGCAGAAAATGACCCCGGATGATGATGTGGAGACTTACCTACTGGCGTTCGAACGGACCGCTACCTGAGAAGGCTGGGCCCCGGAATAGTGGGCTGGAATCATTGCACCCTTCCTCCTGGGAGAAGCACAGAAAGCCTATTTTGATCTGGATGAGGTGGCTGCTGCAGACTATCCCAAACTGAAAGGAGAGATCCTGGCTCGCTTAGGGGTGACTTCCACAGTGAGGGCCCAGCGTTTCTACAACTGGAGGTTTAAAGAAGGAAAAGCGCCAAGATCCCAGATGTTCGATTTAATTCATCTGGCGCGGAAGTGGCTCAAACCAGAGTCTCAAACCCCTGCACAGATTATAGAAGCGCTTGTACTGGACCGTTACGTGAGAGAGCTTCCAAATGGCCTTCGGGAGTGGGTCACTCAGGGAAATCCCCTGGACTGTGATAGTATGGTCGCACAAGTGGAGCGGTACCTGTCTACCAAAAGTTTGGACCAATGTCTCTCTAGGACGATCGGGAAAATACAGAGACCAGGAGGCCGGAGGAGTGGAGTGGAAGCAGACTTCGGATCCGGAGCCGTTTCTCCAAACCTGACTTTAGAAGTCAAAACCCTGGGAAAGAGGACCACCCTAGGAGAAACTCCATAACTTGTTTTGAGTGTGGCGCCAAAGGACATGTCAGGGCGAGATGCCCCAATCTTCCTGAGCCAATGCAGTGTGGACTAGGGGAAGATTCCTCTGACTTTTGTGGGCTCATTTGTTTAGCAGGCCTGGTAGAAGGGGGACATACCTTCCGAGTACCTGTCCTGCTGGACAAACAAGAGACAGTGGCCCTGGTGGACTCTGGCAGTGCCCTGACTTTGGTAGCCAGTAAATTGGTAAAACCTTGTTGGATTCAGAAGCATAGAACCATGGGGGTGTTGTGTATTCATGGGTGTACTGTGCGGTATCCTACTGCCAACATAGAAGTGTCAGTACAGGGCAGTTTGGTAAGGATCATAGCTGTGGTAGTTCCTCGTCTACCATATCCTTTGATAATAGGAAGGAATTTCCCTAATTTCCACGCTCTGTTACAGCCCCCTGTGAGGGGAGAACAAGGGGAACCTGAAGTGGAGCAGAGAAATACAGGGGTCCATGAAGTATTTCCCTTTGCTCATCCTGACTTGTATATCTCTAATCCAAAAAGAGGTAAAACAAGATGGGAACGCAGGGAGAGCAAGCTACGATTTAATAGGGCTGTCCAGGAAGTCCTGTTGAATCAGCGTGGGGAGCAGTCCAGGAGAGGTGGGGCCCCACGACAGACAGAAGATGAGGCAGAAGTTGGTCAACCGGAACCCGCCCCAGAGGCTACCAGTGAAGACGATGAAGGGGATACAGATATCCTGGATATCTCGGGTAGTGGCTTTGGCCGTGACCAGGCAGATGATCCCCTGCTGCAGGAAGCCAGGAGTAATGTTGTAGAGGTTAATGGGGTACCAGTAGAAGGGGTAACAGGAAAGGCCTATCCCTATTTTATCCTTAAAAACGATCTTCTTTACAGAGTAACCTCCGATGAGGGACAAGAGCTTGAACAACTGGTTGTGCCTTCATCATACACCCGAAAAATCCTAGATTACTCTCACTCTCATCTGCTGGGGGGACACTTAGGGGTGGAGAAAACACAAGAACGGGTGCTCAGGAGGTTCTTCTGGCCTGGGGTATATGAGGGGATTAAAAGGTATTGTGCTTCTTGCCCGGAATGCCAGCTGGCATCTCCCAGACCGAAGTTGAGAGCCCCACTCATAGCTCTCCCCATAGTTGACGTTCCGTTTGAGAGGATTGGCATGGACCTAGTGGGTCCCTTAGAGAAAACAGCTCGAGGTCACCAGTACATCCTTGTCATCGTCGATTATGCCACCAGATACCCAGAGGCCATTCCAATACGTAAGGCGAATGCTAAAAGTATTGCAAAAGAGTTGGTTCAGATGTTTACACGGGTGGGGATACCCAGGACATTGCTCACGGATCAGGGGACTCCGTTTGTCTCCCGTATTATGAAAGAGCTATGTCAACTATTTAATGTACAGACTCTGAGAACGTCAGTGTATCACCCCCAGACAGATGGGTTGGTAGAAAGGTTTAACCGGACCCTAAAGGACCCTAAAGATGTTGAGGAAAGTCGTTAGCAGGGATGGGAAGGATTGGGACTTGTTACTTCCTTACCTGTTGTTTGCAGTTCGAGAGATTCCCCAAAGTTCTACGGGCTTCTCCCCGTTTGAGCTTTTATATGGTAGGCATCCCAGGGGTATTCTGGATATCCTAAAGGAAACCTGGGAAGAACAGGGGGTAACTGGGACCAATGTCCTCCAGTATGTTGAAGATATGCGGGTGCGTATGGCTCAGATTGCCCCTCTTGTTCGCCAGCATATGGAGCAGGCGCAGAGTAGGCAGAAGTCCTACTATGACCAGAGGGCCCTAGTGAGACAGTTTGAAAGAGGGGACAGAGTAATGGTTCTAGTACCCACCGCAGAAAGCAAACTTTTAGCACAGTGGCAGGGACCCTATGAGGTGTTGGAAAAAGTGAGCCCAGTAAATTATAAAGTTAGTCAGCCGGGACGCCGGAAAAAGGAGGCCGTGTTCCACATAAACCTTCTTAAGCCATGGAGGACTAGAGAGGACTGCATGGCCGCAGTGGGGGACACCACACCTGGTCCACAGGCACCTAGTCCTTCGGTGACAATCTCTCCAGAGCTGACACCTGAGCAAATAAAAGAAGCTAGAGGCTTGGTTGAGAGGAATAACAATGTTTTCTCCCCCAACCCTGGACAAACCCGAGAGATTACCCATGACATTATTACAGAACCAGGGGTTGTCGTAAGAGTGAAGTCTTACCGCATTCCGGAGGCCAAGAGGGAAGCTGTAAGGGCTGAAATCAGGAAAATGCTTGAGCTTGGAGTGATAGAGGAGTCTCATAGCCAGTGGTGCAGCCCCATTGTTCTAGTGCCCAAACCTGATGGGTCCATCAGGTTTTGTAATGACTTCAGGAAGTTAAACAAGGTGTCTAAGTTTGACGCCTACCCCATGCCTAGGGTGGATGAACTAGTAGAGCGATTAGCCAAAGATAGGTTCTTCACCACGTTGGATCTGACAAAGGGTTATTGGCAGATCCCATTGACAAAGCACGCCCGAGAGAAGACAGCCTTTGCCACTCCTGATGGCCTATTCCAGTACAGGATCATGCCTTTTGGCCTCCATGGGGCTCCAGCCACTTTTCAAAGGCTAATGGATAAGTTGCTCAGGCCCCACACTGAGTATGCAGCCGCATACTTGGATGATGTGATCATTCATAGCCCGGACTGGGAAAGCCATCTGGATAAAGTACAGGCAGTCTTGGACACTCTTAGAAGAGCGGGTCTGACAGCTAACCCCTCTAAATGTGCCTTGGGTCTAGCAGAGGCTAGATACTTGGGTTACCTGGTTGGCAGAGGACTTGTTAAACCACAGATGAACAAGATAGGAGCTATACAGAGCTGGCCCAGACCATTGAGGAAAAAACAAGTCAGAGCTTTCTTGGGGATTGTAGGCTACTATCGGAGGTTTATTCCTCACTTTGCTACGAGGGCTGCTCCGCTCACAGACCTTATTAAAGCCAGAAGTCCAGACACTGTAAAGTGGAACAGCGAGGCTGAGGAAGCCTTTGCTGGTCTGCGGGCAGCGCTTTGTGCCCAACCTGTGCTTGTGGCTCCTGACTTTAGAAAGGAGTTCTTTCTCCAGACTGATGCCTCAGAGGTGGGTCTGGGTGCAGTTTTGTCCCAATATGTGGATGGTGAGGAACACCCTGTGCTGTATTTGAGTCGGAAGTTGTTACCTCGAGAACAGCGCTATGCCACAGTGGAAAAAGAGTGTTTGGCAATCAAGTGGGCAGTAGAAACACTCCGCTACTATTTGTTGGGCAGGCGGTTTACCCTCGTCACAGACCATGCTCCGTTAAAGTGGATGCACACCAATAGGGACAAGAACGCTCGGGTCACGAGGTGGTTTCTGTCCCTACAGCCCTTTACTTTTGTGGTACGACATAGGGCAGGTCTCCTCCACAGTAATGCAGATGCTCTGTCCCGAGTGCATGGGTTTGTAGAGATGGCCGCTTCCCACCCAAGTGTTAAGCTGGGGGGGAGGATGTGTGACAGGGTACACGATTGTATGTACACCAGTGAGAGGCTGGAAGGGTCAGTTTTCCCTGCCCTGGAAGGGGTTAAACC
Organism: Rana kukunoris; assembly: GCA_029574335.1. Classification (NCBI taxonomy): domain Eukaryota; kingdom Metazoa; phylum Chordata; class Amphibia; order Anura; family Ranidae; genus Rana; species Rana kukunoris. The sequence continues at coordinate 367,613,256 of CM056049.1, forward strand.
TGGCCAACAGGTAAACCTCCTCTCTTCCCCCTATTAATTAACAGTCACCTGGTAGGGAAATGGGAAGTGAGAGCTCAGTGTGAGAGGTATGCTGAGCTGGACGGACAGGTTGGAAACTGTCTGCATTGAAGGAACAAGGTCTGTCATAGATTTGTTTATTTTGGACTGGTATTCTGTTTGTTTTGTACTGGAGGCCGGAATAGCCCCTCCAGTACAGTGTAGTGAGGGACACTACTGTCAGCCTCCTAAATTGGAGTAGGCCATTTTGTTTTTGTATTATTTATTTTTGAGTGCAATAAAGCCATATTTATTGCTTAAGATCAGCGACTTTGCTGTATGACATTATCGCTATTTCTACGACTTTGTCACAATATATATATATATATATATATATATATATATATATATATATATATATATATATATATAGCAGAGACCCTAGAAAATAAAATGGTGGTTCGTGCAATATTTTATGTTGCACCGTATTTGCGCAGCGGTTTTTCAAATGCAACTTTAATGAATTAAAAACACAAAAAACAAAACAGTAAAGTTAGCCCATTTTTTTTTTTTTTGTATAATGTGAAAGAAGAAGTTACACTGCAAGAATCGTTAAAGAATCGTGATCTTTATTCTAAGCAAAAAAATTGTGATTCTCATTTTAGCCAGAATCCTGCAGCTCTAACATATGGTTAGTTTTTCATAGGACATTGATGCGTTCTTTCTGCGTTTTCAATGCATTGGACAAGTGTGAAGACATACATAGAATTTAAAGGGATGCATTTTCCTGAGCTTTTCTCACAGATAATGGCCGCTTCATCCTAAGTGTCTTCATCCTAAGTGTGGGCACCCGACCGTGACAGCCTTCGGCTTCACGGCCGGGCACCCACTGCGCATGCGCGAGCGGCGCTGCGCTCTCCTATTGGACAGGAAATCGCATGGGACCTGTCCCATGCGATCGCCTACAGGGAGGGGCTGCTGTAGGCGATTAGGCTTAATCGGCTAACCAGCCCCTCGGCAGAAAGAGGAAGTGGGACAGGAAGCCCCACTCCTCCTGAAGCCCCCACTCCCCCCCCCCAAAAAAATGACATGCCAAATGTGGCATGTAAGGGGGTGAGAAGTGGGATTAGCAGAAGTTCCAATTTTGGGTGGAACTCCGCTTTAACCATGCAGGTGTGAGAGTGCAAGTCAAGGCTGATACCAGACTAGAGGTAAGCAGACAGGGCATGAGTGTATTACTGGTGTATTACTCATGACAAGCACATAGGTGGTTAAGAATTGGGTTATCCTATGAAGAAAAACTATCTGGTAAATCTTCAAAATAGGTAAGTGTTGTATTTGAGAAAATTATCAAGGGCCTTCAAATATATTAACATCTGTAATTTCTCTAGTAGGGTTGTCCCAATACCGATACTAGTATCGGTATCGGTACTGATACCAAGCATTTGCCCGAGTACTTGTACTCGGGCAAATGCTCCCGATGCTTCACCTGATACTTGTACTGTCAGCGGTGATCAGTGCTTGGGGAAGTTACAAGCACCGATCACCGCTGTATAGATTTAAAAGTAATTTATAAATAAAAAACAATGTAAAAAAAAAAAATAAAACTACTGACACATGTGCCACTGTCACATGAGATTAACAAAAAGTATCGGTATCAGCGAGTAATTGAAAAAAGTATCGGTACTTGTACTCGGTCTTAAAAAAGTGGTATCGGGACAACCCTATTCTCTAGTACAGTGGTCATCAACCCTGTCCTGCAGGGCCCACTAACAGGCCAGGTTTTATGTATTACCTTGGGGAGATGCAGACTGGAATACTGCAATCACAGAGCAACACATTTTCCTGACGCCAACATGGCAGCATACTAGTGATAGAGCTCCGCCTCTTGACCACTCCCTCAGGACCAGGTGAATAGCATAAATTAAGGCATGGTTAGCCGCCACCCCATTCTTCTTTTTTTCCCTCATACCTCACTCACCAGTGAAGAGTAAGCAGTCAATGCTGTATCCTGGCCTAGGCCAACAAGGCCCAGGCCTAGGGCAGCACTTTGCAGGGGGGCAGCACGGACAGTGTCCCCGCCGGCTTGAGCTACACTGTTAGGCAAATTAGTTTAGCGCCCCTATAAATCGGCCGCACTGCTTCCAGTATGTGGGCGGTTGGCATTCTGCAACTGTGGGGGGAGGGGGGGGGGGGTTTGCGTTGCTTCTAATTTTTTATCATCCCTGTCCCATTGCAGAGATTTCCCTTTACTTCCTTTCCCATAGCCAAACAGGAAGTGAGAGGAAATCTATGCAAATTAAGGGAATACATTGCCCCCCCCAGGCCATCAGAACTAGTGTCCCTACTTGAAAATAATTTCAGGGTGGGTCTTAAACCACAAGGGGTGTGGCCTTGACAGGAAGGGGTGGGTCATATTTAAATTAGGGGGTGCACGAGTTTAGTCAGGCCTAGGGCAGCACAAAACCTAAATACACCCCTGTAAGCAGTACCATGTCCCCCCTCTGCCTCAGTGCAGTAGCCGTCTGGGTTGAGCCTCTCCCAGTGCGAAGTCCCAGCGCTCAGGCTGCTAAACGCGCTATAGTCTGGGAGCCCCTTCTGTGGGTCTTGTTGGGGCCCCTGCAGTGTTTCCTCTTTAGGAACGAAATCTGCTTTTACAATTGATAACTGCAGCGCTTGTGGAATATGGAGGGGCCAGCTATGCTTTATCTCTCTTGGCCCCTTGTGCCATACAGGGTGACCTGTACCTTTTACCTATATATCCCTTTTTTGTCTTTCATTACCTTTCTTATTCACTGCTTCAGCAAAACAAACAGAATAAACTACAGGCTTGTCTTCTAACACAGGTACAGAGATAGGAAAGGTTCAGTCTCTTTAACCAACAGATTGATATATAGACAAAGTACTCGGCTATAGCCAGAGCTATAGTCTCTGATATGGTTTTGCTCACCCCAGTAGGTACACAATCCAACAATGGATCCTCTTACACATCATGCTGCTGTCTGTGTCTCTCTCTCCATACACACAACTCATCTCTGACATGTTCAGCTCAGCTGACAATCAGGTCTAAAAAGGTAAATTCTTACCCTATTCAGTTAATCCCTTCTTAACACGCCCAGACTCACCCTGTGCAGGTAGATATGTCTGTGTGTATGTATATATATATATATATATATATATATATGTGTGTGTATACAGATGTAGGTGTATGTAGATAAATCAGGAAAGAAAGTAGAATCCTTTTCTCCTATGTCTACTCCTGCTACTTCTATCGCTTTTCAGCTATCCTTACCTCAGCTGGCCATCCCATTTCTCCACAGATCAAGAGTCAGTTACTGCTCATAATACAAAGACCCTCAACAACTAGGATGGGGACCACCATATAGGTAAGTTTTCAGAAAAGAGTGCCCTCTTGTGCGGATTGCTTTGATTTGCTTCAGCCCCGCATGCCCATGCTCTCAAAAGAGCCAGGCCAAGGAAACGCAGACGTTCTTCAGGGGAGCATAGCCTGGATGGCGCCCCCACTCAGGAGAAATTTCCAAGAAAGACGTCTTTGCTCCTCTTCCCCAGAGCCGGTGCCCCAGCAAGAGTCCTGCAGGGCCTATGTCACAGTACCTATGCCCAGGAAGCTGGTGAGTAAACACTGCCTGGAGGAGTATGCAGCTAACAGGTAATGCCAAATGTCTTTATTATTGATAAAAGTGGCACAAGATTCTGTTTTGAACTCGCCTTAATTACCTGAAGCTACTGTTACACTTGTATTGTAAACTGTTGTAGACTGTTGCCATAGGAGACAGCGTTCCTATCAGTGCAGATGTGGCATCTTGCTGGATGCTTTTACTGCGTGGCTGACATTCTGTAAAAGTCTTAGAGTCTGCTGGGTTGGTGTTGCGGCTTCCTAGGGGTGTCCTGCCCTAATCCTCTCTCCCAGAGTTCTGTTGAGGAGAGATGGAATCGCTTTGCAGACTGAGGCCCTGACATGTGATTCAAAGCCCAAATTGTCCTGATGAATCCAGGACAGGTGGCACACCCTAGGTGTCTGACGCCCATAAAACTACTTTGCACTGCACCCATTATACCTTACGACCCACTCTATGTGAAGGGATGTCAGCGACTCGTGGTTCTCGTTAGACTGAAGCTGGCCTGGGTCCTTGCTACTTATATTACAGATACAGGAGTCTGCTACTCAGGATATGGAGGCTTCACAGGAAGTCCCACATAGTTGCTTTTTAAACCACTGGAAAAGCATCCTGGCACCTTGGTGGCTAGGGAGGCCATACAGTTGAGACCCTGGGCTGAGTATTGCTTCCTAGAAACAAAAGTGGGAAAGAATGGAAAGATGTTGGAGAAAAATGCCCATATAAACAGGCTGTCAAAACTGTATACCCTGAACAAGCTAAGGGTCAACCTGCTCCTACATACTGTAGCATCTGCAGGTGCCAGCAGACCAGCAATAACCAGCCCATGTGTTGGGCGAGTCTAATGGGGATGGTTTAATAATTATCAACCAGCTGCTGCACTTGCAGGACTCTGAGGAGAGTGGCAGGATCTGCATCCCTTTAGGCAGGATTTCCTTTTGGGAGTATCTTGCCAAAAATGACATTTTTGTAGCAGTGGGTCCAAAAAAACAAACAAAAAAAAAAAAGTCTGACTTGTGTGGTGGAAATTTGAAGATGTATTTATTATGTATTGTCATAATTGGCACCCAGTCTTGACACTTCCCCAACCAGCTCTAAATAGAGCTGACTGTGGCAGTCCTGAGGCTGGTTGACTCTCGTCTTGAGGTTGGAGTGTGATGGTTGCGGCATGGGCATATGCCCACCAGCGAGGGGCCCCTCTGTGCATTTAGCACAGACGATCGTTGAGGGGGATGCGTTCATTTCGCAAGCACACTAGTGGCTATGGACAGATGTACGCTCTTATCTGGGTCATGTCTGATCAGCAGGATTTGGGATTCATAGGGTACATCTGTAAATAGCCTCAATAAGGGTATAATCTTTATATGCATTATTCTATGGAATGGCGCAGATTAAAGGTTCTATCAGCGTATATTTTGAGGGCTTGTGAGCATTTCTGGGGTCAGGGGGGGGCACATGCACACCCTGACCGGACACACCCATAAGACATTGTTTGTATTTCTATTCATTGTATTATATTCTATTCATCTATTCAATTTGACTTCCTGTCAGAAGGAATGTTTTGTTCTGTGTATAGGAGACATCTGGTAATGTCGCCTCCCATGGGGGGAGGCGACTTACTGGTGATGACTTCCTGTTTTGTGTAAATAAAACAGCCATGCTCAGCCCTGTGAGGGGAGATGATTGCAAGGATGATAACATGAGAGCAAGCGGTTGTAATGTCTCTTGATTGGTATGGATGGGCATGGAATATATGGTGAGTAAATCTGTTAGCTTAAACATGGCATTATTTCATTTAAGATTGGGAATGTGCTTTACAGCACTAGGCAAGATGGGGGTGTGCCTTGCAAACCCCCAGATTTCCACAACACTTGTACCTTAGTGCAGACTTCTGGGAAAAATCAGTCACACAAGTGCATGGCCAAACTCTAGGGCTCAGTTTCCTTTAGTGCGACTTGAGACTGGAAAGTCGCATGACAGGCCATTCCCCATTATTTCCAATAAGTATCGTTTATATCTGTGTGACTTCAAGTGGCATCGACTTCAAAATAGTCCCTGCACTACTTTGGTCCCACTTTGATGCAACTTATACAGGCATTGTTTCCAGTCACATCAAAATTGCAGCAAAAAAAAAATAATGCAAAAATCGCAGCAAGATCACGCGACTTTGGGGTTGCAATAGTGAAGCCTTGAGGTAAGACCTAGAGGGCACACTTTACGTGTTTCTGGACAGCATGTGGTACAGGTCTTTGGATGAAGGTGTATGGGATGCAGGGCCGGTACAAGGCAGGGGCGGAAGGGACGGGTGCCCAGGGCGGTACCATTTTCTGAAGGGAGGGGGGCGCAGGTGAAGTGCCTGCACTGCTAATAGTTGTGCTGTACGTTCCCCCTGTCACATCAGGTTTTAAGCCACTGTGCCTGTATGTGGGCGACTGGGTTACTTGAGGGAAGGGTACGTGAAAAAAAAAAAATGTGACAGACCACTCCCCTCGCACGGGACCGCTGAGTTGAATGGGCGGGCCATCAGCTCTCCACAGAACATCGTATCCAGACTGCCTCCAAGCAGCGTGAGTGTTCTCCCTGTCCCTGCTGCTCTGTGAGCTGATTCCACCCCTCCACCTCTTACATCTCTCCCTGCAAGTCAGTGCCATCTTATCTCTCCTGCCACCCCGCTCCCTCCCCCCTCACCTGTCCTCAGTCATGGTGGGGTCCCAGCCAGAGAAGTTGCTGCAAGCAAGTTCACCAAGAGGTCAGATGCAAGGGGTGGGGGGTATGTGGGGGGAGTTGGAGCATTCTAAAGTCCAGCCTGGACACTGACATGGCTAGGGGGGCTTCCATACATTGAGGGGACTGAGACTTCCCTGGACTCCCCCCTGTTCTGGGAACATCCCATATGTGAGGAAGTGACAGGAACCCAGCATGGGAAAGGGGGAGTCCTGGACATGCTAGGACTTGTAGTGACTATCCCTAATTCAGTGCCACAAGAGGTTCAGTTGAATGTGCAAATAACATAAGGAACACCCATAACAGAGATCATTAATACACTACTGGATTATATTACAACTAAGAACCCCAGTGCTGCACATATTTAAAAATATGAAGCAGAATAAACTGATAAAAAGAAAAAATCCTTATATACAGATGAAATTCATCAATAAAGTTCAAGTGAATCTGCACATAACAAATAAATACAATAAGACAACCTTAACCTACTGGATATTGCAGCCAAAAGCACCAGTGCTGTAAAAAATCAACGGTCTTGATGTGAGGTCTGAGATGAGCTGTTAGCACATATGGAGTGATCACACCATCATATATGCATTTCGATCACCGCTGGGATCTGTTTGATGTATTTATTTGCTTGGACACATTGATGTGGGATGTGAAACACAAAAAAGAACACTTTATTGATGAACTTTATTATCCTATAAAATATATTTGGTTTATCTATTTATTCGCCATATTTGCACATATTTAGATGTTTTACAGCACTGGTGCATTTGGTTGCAGTACCCAGCAGGGGCATCTTATTTGAATATTGCTACCGCATTAATGAACTTTATCTGCATGTGGAAATATCTTGCTTTGCACAATTTTTTATATTTGCAGCACTGGTGCTTTTGGGTGCAATATCCAGTAGGGTACTATTGATTTTTATGTATTTTATATATTTATTTGTTATTTGCACATTCGAATGAACTTCATTGATGAATTTGATCTGTATATATGGTATTTTTCCTTTTTATCTATTCTGCTTTGTTTGTACATTTTTAATTATGCGCAGCACTGGTGTTTTTAGTTGTAATATTCAGTAGTATATTAATGATCTCTGTTATTGATATTCCTTATGTTGTTTGCTTATTATTTGTACATTCATCTGAACCTCTTGCAGCGCTGGGGTTTTGATTTAGTACCCAATAGGTCTTTTTGTGTTATGCATTTTTTACACTTTGTTTTATTGATCCATCTGGATCCGATTGGGGGAGGGGAGAATGCTGAGGGGAGGTTAATTACCAATGTTATTAAATTTCTGTAATATGAAGCATGAGGGGGTTAATGTATTGCCATTGGTCACTGATGCATTGGTGACCAGTGGCAATTAATTAACCCCTTTGTGCATTAGTGGCATCAGCACCCAGTCAAACACCATTGATAAAAGTCCCAATGTGATTAAAGCTAATCGCAGCTACCCATCCTCCCGGGATTTCGAGAAGCGCAGTGACATCAGCTGACGGAGTGACGCGCTGACGTCACCGCACTTCTCGAATTCCCGGAAGGACAATTAGCTGCGATTAGCCAGTCGGCTTGTTTTGATCCTAAAGCGATTAAATGTTTTTCTGTTAAGTGCAATATTTTATACCCTAAAATTAAATTTTTAAAGATATTTATAGTATGGCGAACAAGCCTTTTGTATTTTGGGGATGGGGGGCGCAGTTTGAAATCTTCGCCCTGGGCACCAAATGACCTTGTCCCGGCACTGATGGGATGTACTGTGTTTTATTTTGTTTGTTTATTTTTTTTATGGTTGAACTGGATGGACTTGTGTCTTTTTTCAACCTGACTAACTATGTAACTATGTAAGGTATCAGGCACTCATGGTCACTTCGGGAAATTCCTCACTGCTCCTCCTCCAGACCATTTCTCTCCCACGCATATGCCAAGTCCACCACAACAGGTGTGCTGCTACAATGCTTACAATACTACAATACACTTCAGACTCAAGGGATTGCAGGTTTTCTATACAATCCTGTTTGGGGTTTGCAGGGGATGTTGGCTGGTGTCCAGTAGCAAATCGGATAAGGTCAAACCCTTCTGGGTCCTCTTTGAGATCTTTAAGATGAAGTCCATTAAACAGTAGAACCACATGGCTAGATGCTGTTACTGGATTGTCAGGATGCCTATCCTATCCTCACACCTTAGAGGGAAAGCAAAACCAATGGTCTCCATCCTAATGGTTAGTGTAATCTGGGGGTGCTCTAGTTCCTCTTATTTCTATCAGAGGAAGTGGTGACAATAAGGAACAGGATTCTGAGGAAGTATACTTCCGCTTGTTTGATGGTTTCTCAGTGCCTCAGTTATCTGGGTACAACGTCATCATGCATACAGATGTTTCCTGGAGTGCATGGGCACCTGCGCAAATTTAAAATTCAAGAATTCTACAAGGGAGGAAACAGGATCGAACACTGTTAATAACCGTGTTACTCAGTATAAGAAGCGGTCCGCCACGATGGAAAGACCTTGAGCAAGTCTTGGTCCGTTAGGACCTTTACATTGGAGAATTGCTACGAATCATGTGTACAAGACACTCGGGAAGATGCACTGTGAGGGACTTTAGGTCAAGGCAGGCGGAGCTTCCCAGCCAAGGAGGGTAATCTTGAACGCGCTGGGGTTCAAACAGCCCCTTTTATCACTTCGGCCTTACTACAGAGTCAAGGAAGACCAGTCTCCTTGCAGTTGAGCAACAGGGCAGTAGTTGCCTATATTCGGCTCCTGGGTGAAACTCACGGCAATATGCTAGTGAGAGAGGTAAAACCCATAACGCCTGGGATGGAAGATTTCCAGCAAAATTCCAGATGCAGTTTACCTCCCAGCAGATTTTTTGAACAAGTACAAGCTTCCCAGAGCACAACGAGGGTCTATGTCCCAGGTCTTCTCTGACCTGGTCCACAAGTGGGGCCTACCACAGACAGACCTCCTTGTTTCCCAGAGTAATCACAAACTCTGGGTATGTCTGACTTTGTTTCCGCACCACAAGGAGCAGGGGGCAGATGCTCTGATCTCTCTATGGGACTGCAATGAGTGAGGGAGTGAGTGAAAAACTTGTATAGCACTACACCTGCGAACTAAATCACCTCAAGGCGCTTTTTCTATCCATTGTCTTCCTTATCCCTCAGAAGAGGCGGGTCTTAAGTTTCTTCCTGAAGGCCCGATGGTTTTTTCCCATGCGGATGTCCGTTAGCAGAGCGTTCCATAGCCGTGGTCCTTGGACATAGTTGACATAGCCAGTCCTCCATATTGACCAGGAGGCCCTCGGTTTTCCCTGGCCATTCATTTCAGAATACAGAAGACATTGCTCCTCCATAACCTATTCAGACTGGGGCTGCAAGCAGGGGTACTAAAGGGGGAGGGTGGGCAACTCGGTTGTTCCAGTTTCACTACAGAGTGATCTCTACTTTGTTGTGTGCGAGAAGACATTCTACTTACAACATCTAGGCCTAATTCTGGAACAAGTTTGCTTTTTCTTGGTAGAGCGAGACATTCATCCCAGTGCTGGGACAAGGTAATTTGGTGCCCAGGGCAAAGATGGCAAACGGTGCCCCCCCCAATTATCGTCACTGTTCATGGTCACCTTTGTGACTATTTGTGCCTGCCTGGACATTACCGCAGGCATTCCCGCAAGGGAAGGGTGCAGAATCCTTCCCTTTTGCTAAAAGATACTTCTCCCTTATAAAGGGCTTTTGCAAGAATGGAACATTTTCTCTCCTGCTACCCCTGTAATTTACTTGGGGGGGGGCTCTTGTTCTTTAAACAAAGTACCCATGAAGCCTGGAAGCCAGTCCCGTGATTTCCATGGGGATTTTCCTTCGACCTTTTTTGAGAATGTCCTTCTTATTCCCCCTTATTATGTCCTCCTTATTCCCCCTGACTTGGACACAAGGCTCCACTCACGCTCATAATAGGAAAAATAATTCAAGTGATACAAAATAACAGTGTGCCCCCCACAGTGCTGCTGACTTCCCTCCTCTGCTCACCCGCTGACTGCTGTTGGGGATATTCAGAATGGAGGCCTGTCATTTACCAGCCCCTACCTTTTCTAAAGGAACATAGTGAGTGATCGATACTGATCACTCACTGTGTTCATTCATAATTGACGCACAGTAAAACTGTGTTCCCTATGCTTTAGTTTATGAATTAACAGAAGCCTCTGTCTCCTGTCCATTCAACTGCAGTGTAGCTGAGGTTACAGAGAAAAGGAACTGGGGAATGTTTTTCCTCAGTCCCTTTCACTGTCTCAATAGTGAGACTTCAGGGGTCCGTTTAGACCCATGATATCTGACAAAACAACTCTCACCAAAAAATGTAAAAAAAAAAAAAAAAAAAAAAAAAAAAATGTTTGACTAAAATTTCTAATCAAACTAAAAAACCATGCCCAATATATAGCATAACTTAGCAACACACACTGTTTTTTTTATGTATGACACAGGTCACCATCTACCTAGTAGGGGCCACAGCCCATGATGCTATTATAATGGTACTGTACAATGGCAGAAAACCTGAGAGGGGTGCGGTGTCTATGTTGGGGGGTAGTATGTACATGAGAGGGGTGCGGAGTGTATGGAGGTGGGTGGTATGTAGATGAGAGGGGTGCGGAGTGTATGGTTGGGGGTGGTATGTACATGAGAGGGGTGCGGAGTGTATGGCGGGGGGGTGGTATGTACATGAGAGGGGTGCGGAGTGTATGGCGGGGGGTGGTATGTACATGAGAGGGGTGCGGAGTGTATGGCGGGGGGTGGTATGTACATGAGAGGGGTGCGGAGTGTATGGCGGGGGGTGGTATGTACATGAGAGGGGTGCGGAGTGTATGGAGGTGGGTGGTATGTAGATGAGAGGGGTGCGGAGTGTATGGTTGGGGGTGGTATGTACATGAGAGGGGTGCGGAGTGTATGGCGGGGGGTGGTATGTACATGAGAGGGGTGCGGGGTGTATGGCGGGGGGTGGTATGTACATGAGAGGGGTGCGGAGTGTATGGCGGGGGGTGGTATGTACATGAGAGGGGTGCGGAGTGTATGGAGGTGGGTGGTATGTACATGAGAGGGGTGCGGAGTGTATGGGAGGTGGGCAGTATCAAATACACCATTGGTCACTGATGCATTGGTGACCAGTGGCAGTTAAATTAACCCCTCTGTGCTGCATTAGTGACACCAGTGTCAGTGTTTATGAACCCTTTCATGCTGCACCACATAGGGGAAATAAACACTGACACTGGTGTCACTAATGCAGCACAGAGGGGTTAATTTAACTGCCACCGGTCACCAGTGCATCAGTGGCAGTACATTAACCCCCTCAATGCTGCATATTGAAAATACCATTGTACAGTAAACCCCCCCCCCAAAGTGTTAATCACCTCAGGGCAGGCAGTTAACATAGCAAAGCCATTGTGACAACAAGTTGACAACACTGCCTTATGTAAGGTTTTCAGCCTCTGCAAACTTACTTGCACTGTTGCATGGGGCTTCACTGGCTCCTCGTAGGTCTTTGCAGCAGCCTCTCCTCGGCTCTCTCATCCCGCCTCCCGGCATGTAAATGACATCACGCGGGGCGGGACTAGGAAGCTCATGTCGGGCGGAGCACACTCCGCCCAAAAAGGAAGTGAATGCATCGGTTGGACGGACACTCGCACCGGCGCTCTGCTGCAGATATACTAACACAGACAGTGTATCGGCGGCCAGCCGTGACACCCGCCGGCCGCCGATACACTGTCTGTGTTTGTATATCTGCAGCAGAGCGCCGGTGCGAGTGTCCGTCCAACCGATGCAAGTGGTATTTTTACAAGGCCTTCCCTGCCCGTGCCTGACCAAGTCCGCACAAACACAGCCAGCTCCGTGATATACACAGGAGGGGGAGCGCTGCAGCCGCAGGAGGGGGGGGGGGCGCAGAGCCGGCTAGTATGTACTGTGAAGTTACTAAAGCACACTGCTAGCCCGGCACCTTATCTGCGCCCTCTCCCGCCCACAAATTATATCGCCCGGGGCACCCGACCCTTCCGCCCCTGCCTTGTACCGGCCCTGATTCATCCTACTGCCCTTTCAGTGCCAGCTGTTCTATACTTCCTCCACGCCTTAACCTACCGCTCACGAGCATTGGCTATATCGGCAAAAACACATTTAAATGGGCCATGAATCCTTCAGTTTGTACAACTTTTGAGTTTTTGGAGAGTAGGTCTCCAAGGAAAAGATATATTTGGAGTTGCTGGTTCTCCTATCAGTTCAACCGTTCGTTCCAACAGAGCAGTGTCCGGTTCAGGCCATCACTTATAAGGCAGTATCAATTGCAAGAACTTTAGGCAGGAGGTTATCGGATATTCAAGCTCTTGGAGCTTCAAAGTAAAAAAATATCTATATGTATATTCTTTTCTTTCCAAAAGGAGTAGAGTTGGTCTTGTAGATCATCTTGCCACAAACATGGCAACAGACTGCTATTTAACAGACAGCTACACATGGCCTAACTTTCCAGAACATCACACAGGAAAGTCTCACGAACTGATAATTTTCATAACTTTAAAGTAGTATCGGTCCACAATTGTCCCTTTCAGGTCATCTAAACCTTTTGTCATTCCAGCTGGGAATCAAGGGAAAGAAGTTACTGCCTGGACCCCAGCAGGCTCGGTTGTTCATATAGGACTAGGGGTTGCAAGCCTCCGTCAGCGGTGGCGGAGCACTCTACCAGAGCAGTTGAAGCCTCATAGGCAACACATTCAAAAGAATCTATGGTGCCCATCTGTAGAGGGGTATCGTGGTCTTCCCAACATTCCTACTCAAACTTGACATCAGGGAACTTTGTAGGAAGGACTATTCAGTCCTCTGTCTCATCCTAATTAGAGGATTGGTTGGACAAGTAGATCCCACCCTGTCAGCTAGTTATTTATCACTAGTATGCTGCCATGTTGGCATCAGGAAAATGGAAAATTGTATCAAATACTTACCGTAATTTTCCTTTCCTGACGCCAAACCATGGCAGCATATGAGCCCACCCATGTGCGTTCGGTATGTGGCTTGTTACAAAGAATGGGGTGGCGGCTAACCATGTCTTAATTTATGCTATTCACTGGTCCTGAGGGAGTGGTCAAGAGGCGGAGCTCTATCACTAGTATGCTGCCATGGTTTGGCGTCAGGAAAGGAAAATTACGGTAAGTATTTGATACAATTTTCCATTATATCACCTGTGATGCATTTCAGTTATCTTGCAAACCTGGCCTGTTAGTGGGCCCTGCAGGACAGGGTTGATGACCACTGCTCTAGTACATATGCCAAGGGAGCTTCTAAATTAAATGATATATTAGGGAGGATTACATAACTAGATGTGGTTCTGAAAATCTCTACTGAATGACAAAAAAGCATGTACACCTTTCTGTGCAGGAGAACAATAGGACTAGTTGTCATACTTCAAATTCTCAGATATAGAATCTGTCACTAGCCTAAAGTCACAACAGATTTCTAAAAATATTATTTATAAAAAATAAAAGATAGACTTTTCATACCATGTATTTTTACTCTCTAACTTATTGTTTTACTATTATATTTTGTTGACAAACGAATTTCCATAGTTGGAAAAGAAAACTAAAACAAAAGTATCCGTGAGATTACTGGTTTTATTGTTTTGATGTCTTTGTTTATAAGCTCCAAATAGTTGCTTAAGCAAAAAAAAATTTTTGTTTTCTATTTATTGGGGTTTATAGGTACAAAACACAAAAAAAGAGCCTAGGGCATATTTATAGATGCTTGTAGTCTCCCCAGGCCAGATATTGTTCCTTGGAGGGTGGTCACAAAGGACAAAAGCCTGAAGGACTGGGGCTGGATCTACAACTCCTTGACTTCTCAGGTAACCTTGTCCATAAAAGTGACTCTAACAACACTGGACCCTCTCCTACATGGTCACTAAATCAGGGTGCAGTCAGACAACACCATGGCTGTGGCCTGTATAAACCACCAAGTCGGCTCACTGGAATGCTGAGCTGTGGAAGGGGGAGAGAGTGGCCTGCTCAGGCTCTCAGCGCCTGTGCTAAAAATCATAGGCTGCATCATTTATGATCCCGTTTCAGATTTTAACATATGAGACTTTAGAATAAATCATATTAAAAATACAATTTTTTTTTTAATTGTTAAATTATATCTAAAGCCAAAATATTATTAATATTTTTTTAATTTAGGATAGGAGGTTAAAATTGTTATCATTTTGTTTTTGTTTTTTCGCATTAAAGAGATTCCCTTCACTTCCTGCCCTGTGGACTCAACTCGGATGTGAGAAGATATCTTTCCATTGTGAGGTAAGTCCCCTCTTAGGCCGCGTACACACCATCGGACATATCCGATGAAAACGGTCCGCGGACCATTTCCATCGGATATGTCCGATCGGGAGTTTGATCCGATGGCGTGTACACACCATCGGATCAAATTCCCCGCCGCCGGACGGCGCGGTGACGCGGCGGTGACGTTGACGCCGCCGCGTCACCGCCACGTCACCGCACCAGGAAGTAAAACACTTCCGCGCATGCGCCAAATCCATTCGGCGGCGGCGCGGCGGCGGTGGGGGACGACATGTCTGCTGGTAAGTGTACTAACCAGCAGACATGTCGGGCGGACAGATTCCCACCGGATAGATTTCAAAGCATGCTTTGAAATCTGTCGGGTGGAGAAATCTGTCCGCTAGCCCATACACACGAGCGGAGATGTCTGCTGAAACGGTCCATCGGACCGTTTTCAGCGGACATATCCCCTCGTGTGTACGAGGCCTTAGTTGTCAAGAGAGCAAACGTCTCAATTGGAAGACCCATTTCTTTTCCTGCTCTGTCAACTCAAAATTCTGGATTTACCCTTGCTTTTATTCCTGTTTTCAGGAAAATTAGTGAGTGAATCTTTTTAATGGGAACATAAACAGTAATAAAATTCAGAGAGTGGTTGTAAGGCCTCACTACTTACTCTATCCAAAAAAAAGTTTTGCTTTAGGTATGGTTTAAATCATTATTTATTATTTCTTTGGAACATCAACTTCTACTCTTGTAGTGTATTTTACCCCAAAAAAATGCACTTGAAAGACTGCTGCACAAATACAGTGTGACATAAAATATTGCAACAATCGACATTTTATTCTCTAGGGTCTCTGCTAAAAATATATATATATATATATATATATATATATAATGTTTAGGGGCTCTAAGGGATTTTCTAGCAAAAAATCCTGATTTTAACTTTATAAGTATCAGAAAAATGTAGGGCCAGATTCACAGAGCCATTACGCCTGCGTTCTAGGAGATGCGCGGCGTAAGTCTAATTCTGCGCATGCGTATCGATGCACCGCATCCCCAAAACCATATACGCATGAAATCTACTTTTTTTGGACCGGCGTAATTTCGATAGACCGGCGTATCCGTGCGCGCAAAACTGCGCTAGACACACCATTGATTTGCTATTCAAATATGCAAATGAGGGAGTTACGGGGATCCACAAAAGTAAGTTGGTGCAGCGCAGGCTACGCGCTGTGCGCAACAGCTGCACGTTCTGTCTAAAATTAGTCCATATAAAAGGTGGAATAAAATTAGACAATCCGTCTACATGTCAGCTAAAGCAACACTGTTAGTGAGGAGCTGAGCAGTCACACTTGCTGCACAACAAACTGTATGCCAACATGCCAGGGGCATCCATGCTCATAGCTATACTACTGACTTTAGATGAGCAAAGAAGGAGGAGGGCACAGAGGAGGGCACAAAAACGTTTTATTTGCTTTTATAAACATTAAAAAAAAAATATATACATACATATATACATCAATACATAACATACATACAAATTACAAACACGGTCTCACTATCTTTCAATAGCCCTTTAAAACCTTGATGGATATAATAATCTAATCTGATACAAGCCCCTCACTCTTCACTTGATATATCACACACGCATAGACATTTTTGGCATGAGTGATTCTGAGGTGTCTCGCATTTTCAGATTCACCCCTCATGCCATCCTGGAATTAACCACAACCCTGCAGGGGTTGTGGTTAATGACACCACCCATGACACCCATGACAGCTACATATACAATCCTAGCCCCACCCCCACAGATTTCGAACAGAACATGTATAGGGACAGCTGGCTGGTTGGTGAGTGACATGGGTGGCAGGCATGACTGTCCCCCCCCATGATGCTGAAATCACAAGGGGCACATGCACTACTAACATCATCCTGTCTTATCCCTTCAGGGTGACTCTGCATATGCACTGGGACCCCATCTCATGACTCCTATCCGGAACCCCCCATGGTACCCTGTTGTATTCCCCAAACTTTGTATGCCAGATCATCGGTGCATGTTGCATGCTGCACAACTTCGCAGTGAGAAAGAGCCTGGAGATTGACATAAGTGATGACCTGACCCCCGAACCAGACAATCCCCCCCTAACCGAGGCTACCCTGTCTTCTGAGGGAAGAGCAGCCAGGAGCCAGCTCACATTAGGCATCTTTGCACATTAAACACACACATTAATCATGGCACAATGAGAATGCATGCATGCACACCACTGTGGTCCCTAGCACAGACACATCACATCCTCATCACATTGGATTGGCACAAGCCCACCATGCTGGACTTGTGAGCAGCAACGCCACGCCACGGCTCCAATTATGTCACTGTACATTCATACACCATTCACACGGACCTGGGGATCACTTCTCCACCACAAATGAGGGTGACACCCCTTTTCCGGCAGGAATGTCACCCCCACATTCCAAAATCATTCACAAACAGAACCAAAAAAAAATGCCCAGCAAAAAAAATAAAAATAAATGCCCAGCAAAAATATAATTTAAAAAAAAAACACAACAAAGAAAACACAGAAAAGCCAAAAATCACTCTGCAAAACAGTCACCAAATATCTCAAAGACACGTCACAAACAAACAAACGCTAATAAACAACAGAACAAAAGCACCTTGCTGTATAGGAAGGGATACAAAGGGATGTACTTTTGCAAAGGAAGTGCGTTTGTCTCTGTCTATTTATGCTGTCTGCGTAGCTCACTAAGTTGCCCGGTCCACTTCCAATTTCACTGATTGCGCCGTTCCCGAGTTTTGAGCATGCGCACAGAGGTGCTGACCATGGTCTGCTTCATGTGAGCATGCGCGATCCGGCCGGCCCTTCATTTGCATGGGGTCACGGCTCATTTCAATGAAACACACCCACGTCCTTTCCAATTTGAATTACTCCGCCTTACGCCTCGGAATTTACGTTACACCGGCGCAAATTTCTGCGCAAATACTACGAGGATACGGTGATTGCGCCTCTACATTGCGCCGATCTTACGTAAAATATGTGCCAATGTACGTGAATCTGGCCCATAGTGTCTACAAAATAAGGGATAGATTTATAGCATTTTTACTTTTTTTTTTACAAGTAATGGCGGTGATCTGGGACTTTGACATTATGGCGGTCACATCAGACACTTTTGACACATTTTTGGGACCATTGGCATTCATACAGCGATCAGTGCTATAAAAATGCACTGATTACTGTAAACATTTTCACTGGCAGGAAAGGAGTTAACACTAGGGGGTGATCAAGGGC
Source organism: Rana kukunoris (assembly GCA_029574335.1). Taxonomy (NCBI): domain Eukaryota; kingdom Metazoa; phylum Chordata; class Amphibia; order Anura; family Ranidae; genus Rana; species Rana kukunoris. The sequence goes on from CM056049.1 coordinate 367,631,219, forward strand.
TTAATTGTGTTCCTTAATGTGTGTTCTAACTGAAGGGATGGAACTGACCTAGAGGAGATTACAGATCTTGGTTCGTAGCTATTAGGAACTCACAATCTGTCTTTCCTCAGCTCACAGAACAGGGATGTGTGTGTGTTTACACACACACACATCCCTGTTCTGCCTCTCATGCCCGCGATCGCTCGCGGCTGCAAGGCTTCCCTTCCTACAGATGTTGGCGCCAGTGCCCGCACCCAAAGCAGACTGAGGAATCTGTCCCTATATTAAAAGTCAGCAGCTACAGTATTGGTAGCTGCTGACTTGAAAAAAACATAACCACTGCACAGAGCAGATAAGTATACAATGTTTGTTCTTTAAAAAAAAATAAACCCTTACAATCACTATTAAAGTATCATTGTTATCACAATGATAACAATGCCCTACTCAGCCCTACTCAGTACATTATAATTCTAGTGATTTCATGGGTTGGACATTTTTCCTGAAAAGACAGAGTAATAAGAACCTAGAATGTTCTGCAGGAAATCACCTGACATGAACTGAATTGCGGAAATCCATATCTATTTAAAAGAATGTATTCTAAAGGTCTGCTTGCTGTTTTGTGAACAGATTGTGTGTGTATAGACACCTTTAGCAAAATACCTTTTGAGGTAACTCCTGTAAAGCTGGCAATACTCCCGCAGTCTTCTTGTATTTAGCTTATGTTCTTTGCTTCTTAAAGTGGTATTTTTTTTTCTATTTTAATTACATGGGGCCCCTGGTGGGTGTGCTATAATGTACTAGTATGCATGGCATACTAGCACATTATGTCAGATTTACCTTTCAAATAAAAGCCCTCTAGCACTGCACTGTCACATTTTCAGCGTGTGTCGGGCGCTTCCATCTTCATTTGAATTAGCAGGCTGTGATGATGTCACTCACGTTTATGCGCTCAGGAATCACATCACCACAGTACAGATCGGGTGCCATAAATGTACACCGCACGGGTTCACTTCCTGTTTCCCTGACTGTGGATGGCGGTGCCGGGATCGAGGATCGGCATCGGCGGGGGCCGTCAGCGTGGGCGCCTAGGACAGGTAAGTGTCCTTATTCAAAGTCAGCAGCTACACTGTTAGTAGCTGCCGACTTTGAAAAAAAAAAAAAAAATGCGGGTGGAGCTCCGCTTTAAGTGTGAACCCAGCCTTCCGCCCCTTTCACACTTGTGCAACTTCAAAGTTCCGACTTCTCTGCTCTCCAGGGGGTCTTCTTCTGACTTCAAGGGTCTTCTTTCGTCTTCTCCGCTCTCTTCTTCTGCTCTCCGCGCTCCGACGACGACGGAGGAAGACCGTGCTGGCCGCCGCTAGTAAAAGAGCTGCAAGAAGATAGCGGCGACCAGCCCAGAAGAAGGCACCGGAGCGGGAGAAAAACCGGGGAGCACGGAGAGCAGAAGAAGAGAGCGCAAAAGATGAAAGATGACCCCCCAAAGTCAGAAGAAGACCCCCGGAGAGCGGAGAAGTAGGAAGAAGACCCCTGGAGCTGACTAATAAATGATTTTAAAAACCTGTGTAGTGTGTTTATTTTTTTGACACTTTTCCTCCAGGTGAATGGGTAGGGGTACGATGTACCCCATACTCATTCACCAAGGGTGGGGGGCCGGGATCTGGGGGCTCCCAAGGTTGTCGGGAAGGGGCCCTTGTCCTCATCAACATGGGGGCAAGGTGCCCACCCCCCCATGTTGAGGGCATGCATCTTGGTACGGCTCAGGAGGGGTGGGCGCTCGCTCGTCCCCACCCCCTTTCTGCCCGGCAGGGGTGGTGCTCGGATAAGGGTCTGGTATGGATTTTGGGGGGGGGACCCCACGCCGAAAAAATGGCGTGGGGGTTCCCCTTAAAATTCATACCAGACCGAAGGGCCCGGTATGCTCATGAAGGGGGAACCCATGCCGTTTTTTCTTTCAAAAAAATTGGCGTGGAGTTCCCCTTTATGCACAAGTCATGTACAAGTCGCATGCCAAAGTCGGATCTGTTAATACGGAATCCCACTTTGATCCGACTTCAGAAAAAAAGTAGTGCAGGAACTACTTTGAAGTCTGCACGACTTAAAGTTGTGCCAGTATGAATGGTAGTCATTAAAAATCATGAAGAATGACTTGTCATACGATTTTGCCATCCAAAATTGTGGTACAAGTTGTATAAGTGTGAAAGGGGACTAAAGCAGGTACAATGGTTGCAGCTAGTTTCTTATAAGTGGAGTAGAATGCAGTCACTGACTCATAAGCAACCGAGTTAAGCTGGCCATACATGAGTAATTTTTTTTCCGCTCAACCAGCTGGTTGAACAAAAGAAAACAACTTGATTTCCCAGTCCACACACTCATGGTGGATGGGAAATTCCTTCTGCTGTGCCTTTGTATTCTGACAGCAGGGAGACTACACTGATCAGCAGCGGCGGCGGTGATAAAAAAAAAAAGGTTTCAACAGGATGTTTTTTTTAGAAGTCAATTGATAGATTGACTTAAGTACAACCAGCCTGCCCATCAATGGATTGAAATTCAGCTGGTGCCTGCAGAACTAGCCAGATTTCAATACATGTATGGCTTTAGTTATCTTGTGCAATCTCACCAGTAGTGTAATTATTTTGATGTGTTAGGATATCAGCATCTGTATTTATGCTCCCAGGCAGGTAAGTGACTACAGTGTCACTTGTTAGGTACAACAATGTCCTGTGTAGGCTAACTGGGGCAGATGTAAGACCTTTCTGTGGGCTTCGTTTACATGGGTAGTGTGACCTGCCCAGCAGGAATGAGCACTTTTTTTATGTGGCTTGGGCCACTTGAAGTTGCATGCAGGCGCAACCTATGTTTCTTTATGCGGACCCAGCTTCTGTATGTACACAGCTCCAGGTCCTATTTGGTAGGCATGCAGGAGCAGGTTTTTTATTTTATTCCATAGTTATCCCTTGTCTAATGTTTTGAAAATTCAAATACAATTTCCTACATTTCTCTTTTTCTATGTGTGCTCTTAAATTTTTATACGCCGAATTTATGATTTCTTGGCCATTTTTCAGAGAATATGAATGATAAAACCAAAAACATATTTTTCACTCGTGGTTAGTGTTTGGCTGAAGCCATTAATTATTAATCAACTGTGTTTACTCTTTTGAAATCATAATGGCAGAACCTACCCAAATTACCCTGATCAAAAGTCTACATACCCTGTGGATTTTGGCCTGATAACATGTACACAAGTTGACAAAAAAGGGGTTTAAATGGCTATTAAAGGTAACCTCATCTGTGATCTGTTTGCTTGTAATTAGTGTTTGTGTATACAACCAGGTACCCGCTGCCCCCCCCCCAAAAAATCCCACTTCTGCTCTCGCTGCCTAGGTGACTCCTCCTCTCCACCTACCTCCCTGCAATCTTCTAGGACACGTCACAGGTCCCAGAAGTTAGCCTGGCTACTGAGAATGCGCAGTGCGACTCGCGCTTTCGCACAGTGCGCACCCGGCTGTGGAGCTGCAAGCTGTCACAGCCGGGTGCCCACACTTGCAATGCCGGTGACGCGGAGAATAGAGGGAGATGAGCTGCTGACTTTTGATAAACATAAAAACTATACCAGAGTGAGCTATGCTAAGTTACTAGCCTGGAGTTTCTAAAAAAGACCCCAGTGACTTATTTAACCTAGAAGTCTTAACTTCTCCTGATTGATTTGTCCAGCAATACCTTATCCTAAAAAAAATGGTCTGTCCTTGTTGTGGACCCATTTCTTGTCTTAACAAGAAACTTGACTGTCTGGTTCAAGGGTATGTCCCAAGTCTTCTGTTTTTTACAACTGTAGCTCCTCACTGCATGTCAAACACCGTCTAAAAATTGATCCACCAGGAATCATTTCTCAAAAGGCAACGTGTGTGTAAACAAGCCCTTTAATACCTGGTTTCTTAGTTGTTTCTGCCGCGGAAGGCAATGCATTTTCATCTGGCTCTGTTTCCAGACTTAAACATTATATGGACTAGTTAATGAATTCTACATTGCTGTACCCACACTGGATATGCACATCCTGGTGCAAGCAGATGGAAATGTTTTTTTAGTTTTATGAAGTCTGTAACATAAGTATTTCCTAGTAGTAGTATACTGATGTTCATGTGACAAAATGTCTCATTTGTCATCTTGAAAAATCTGCAACCTAAACTCAAAGTTCACTTAAAAAGTACTGCTATGAAATAACCAAATGTGCAGAGCTGTACAAAATCCAGAAGCTTGGTAACCAGTGCACATAAGAGATTACTATGGACTTCTCAATGTTTGATAAATGCTGGTGCTGACATCTAGGCACTGCATGCTGATGGCATGTGGCCTTCATGCAAACCATGATGAGAGGGTCTTAGAGGGTCTTAGTGCAGAGGGTCTTAGTGCAAATGAGGTGAGTATGCAGCAGAATAAGGGGTCATTGTGGTTAGTTTTTGTTAGTGGTTGACTCTGGGATTTAGTGTTTTTAGAGATTCAGTATTTAAAGCATAGTTTTTTAGAGCTTGGGTTAAGGTTTGGGGGTATTAAGACTTTATTGCAGGGGTTAAAGGATAACTGAAAGAATTGGTTAAAGATTAATGCACTTTTAGTAGAAGATTTAGGCCGCGTAAACACAATCAAATTTGTCCACTGAAACTGGTCCGATGGACCGTTTCAGCAGACAAATCCGATCGTGTGTATGGGCTAGCGGACATGTTTGTCCAGCGGACAAATTTCAAAGCATGCTGCAAAATTTGTCTGCCGGAGACATGTCCGTCGGATATGTCCACTGGTTAGTACACTAACCAGTGGACATATCTGCCCGCACATGCGTCTAATGGATTCGACGCATGCGTGGAAGTTTTTCACTTCCTGGTTCGGTGACGTGGCGACGTCAACGTCACCGCCACGTCACCGCGCTGTCTGCCGGCGGGGATTTTGATCCGATGGTGTGTACACGCCATCGGACCAAAATCCGATGAGACATGTCTGCTGCAAACGGTCCGTCGGACATGTTTGAGCAGACATGTCTCATCGTGTGTACACGGCCTAATGCAGCGCTGTATTTATTAATACATAAAAAAAGGGTCATTTATCTTTGTATGCTCATAGAATTTTACTTTGGTATCAGCCTTTCATAATAGACTCTACGACAGAGCTTAGACTGGGAGAGAAGAAAAGCAATAAAAGGAGCCAGCCAGTTGTGTTGAAGTACTTGTCAGTGTAACAGGTTTTTCCGACGGAATTCCGTTTAAGCTGTCTTGCATACACACTGTCACACCAAATTCCGACCATCAAAAATGCAGTGAAGTACAACACATACGACGGCCGAGAATAATGAAGTTCAATGCTTCCGAGCATGCGTCAACTTAATTCTGAACATGCATGTTTTTTTCTCCGTCGGAGTTCCATACAAACAGAATTTCTGATAGAATTTTTTTCCGTTGGAAAAAAAGAGAACATGTTCTCTTTCTAAAATGTATGGAGAAAAACTGGGACGGCCGCACTCTAAAAAAATGGTTCCTTTTAATAAAACTAGTCACAACATGAACATATCACTATGAATAAGCACTGTATGATAGTGTGAAACGCGTCAGTTTCTCCTGATTTTTTGCTGTGACATGTTGATGTTGTGACCAGTTTTATTAAAAGGAACCAATTTTTTGGAGTGCGGCCGTCCCGGTTTTTCTCCATACATTTTTGCATACTATTGCCGTGCCTGCACCCAGGCGTTTGGACTCCACCTTGCAGTTCCCTGGGACCTCTGAGCGGTAAACTTTCTTTCTCATTCCATAATGTTCTCTTTCTGAACTCCATCTGAATTTCCGATGGAAAAAGTCCGATTGGGCATTCACACGGTCAGAATATCCGATGAAAAAATTCCGTCTGACTTTTTCCATCGGAAATTCCGATTGTATGTTTGAGGCATTAGTGTTTCTAAACTGCAGCAGAGAAAAATCAGGTATCTTCTCCTGTTAGACAGGTTGGTGCTGTGTAACAGAGCTGTGTAAATTAACAATACTGATGGACAAATACAAATACGTTTCCAGGTTAAACATCTCTGCTCAGAAAAGTCTAACCAATTTCTGGTAGCTTTTTTTCTTTAATTTTGTTATTGGAGCTCTTCTTTTAATGACTTAAGCTTAAAAAGGTTGAAACCCTAAAAATAAATAAAATAGCAACCCTGTTCCCCTTTAGCAGGTTAAACAGCACAGCCCTTGTACTGTCTAATCTGTCTTTCTATGCTGTAAGAAACCTGGTTGATCCTGCCTGTTCCTGTGTCCTCCTATGTAAACTGACCATGGTAATCATGGCTGCTGATCCATTGTACCGTGATCAGTTTACATCCTCCTGTCATCTTACTGCTCACCTCTCTCCCCCTCCCTCCCTGACTGTCAGCTGTGTGTGAACGATCTCTTCTCTGCCTCTCCTCTTCCCTCCCCTCCTGCTGCTTTTAGCAGCTGGCAGTAAAATTAAAGAAACATTACTGGCAGTCCCTCTGTTCTACCAAGCTATATTCTACACAGTGTAGATGTATAAAATTATGCCTCTAAATACCTTATTTCAGATCCATTCTGTTCGTTCATATGACCTCCGGCTGCTCTCCTCCCCCCGATCTCAGGGCTACAGGGAGGGATGAGCAGACAGCACAACGGTCGCGTCACCTCCTAGCTGACGTCAGAGGGGGATTTCAGCCCCTTCCGCCTTAGATCAGGGGAGGAGAGCAGCCAGAGGTCACATGACATAACAGAAACAATCTGAAAAGGGGTATTTAGAGGAATAATTTTATACACTGTGTAGTATGGCTTGGTAAAACAGAGGGTCCGGCAGTAATCCTTCTTTGACTTTACAACCACGTTAAGGGTCTTCTTCCAATAACTTAAAGGGGTTGTAAAGGTACAAGCTGTACACTCACTACTTTACATTGTAGCAAATTGTAATTTTTTCAGAATTGTCACATAAAAAGATATAAAAAAATATTTACAAAAATGTGAGGGGTGTACTCACTTTTGTGAGATACTGTATATTCAGTAAGGGGTAGAGCGAGACAGTACAGTGCAGTAATAACTATTGCCATGTGGAGTCGGCCGTTAAAATGGTCTCATTTGCGTTTGTTGGACAGGTCCACGTGGCATTGAAATAAACAGTAAGGAGCCCAAGTGGAGAAGGTAAAAGCAGTAAGGCCCTGTACACACGATCAGACATGTCCGAGGAAACATGCCCGACGGACGGTTTTCATCGGACAAGGCTGAAGTGGTCTGTTGGTCTGATGTGTGTACACACCATCGGACCAAAATCCCCTCGGACCAGAACGCGGTGATGTAGAACACAATGACGTGATGAAAAAATGAAGTTCAATGCTTCCAAGCATGCGTCGACTTGATTCTGAGCATGCGCGGGATTTTGGTCCGATGACTTTGTGTACTAACCATCAAACATGTCCGACGGACAGGTTTCCAGCGGACAGGTTTCTAAGCATGTTTGGAGACGTTTGTCCGCTGGAAAACTGTCCGATAGGCCGTACACACGATCAAACATGTCCGCTGAGGGTTCATGCCGCGTGGCTCTACCGCGACAAACCTTAGACGCCTTTACCTTAATATGCAGACCCCCCTCGATTCCGTCGGCCGCAGGGCACTGTTTGTCACTTGATGCCAATAAGGCTTTCGACAGTGTCGCTGGCGGTATATCTGTGGGCGGTGCTGGTCAAATTTGGCTTCGTCCCCCCGGGTTCCTCAGATGGGTGAAAACTGCTGTATGATGTACCTCAGGCAGCCATACGTTCATCAGACAGATGTCCCAGGCCTTTGCCCTGGGCGGGGGGACCAGGCCAGGGCTGCCCCCGTCCCCTCTGCTCTTCGCTCTGGCAATAGAGCCACTGGCAGCCCTGGTGCGGGATTCTCCGCGTCCAGGGGTTTCCGGTATGGCGACATGCACGAAAAAATCATGCTATACGCGGACGACATGCTCTTACTCCTGGAGGATGCGGAGGATTCCCTGAGCCGGGTGATGTTACATTAGTGGCGGGGTTCGGCCATTTCTCTGGCCTCACCATTAATTGGACTAAATCAGCCCTGATGTATCTCTTGACGGGCCCCCCCCCCATCCGACGGTAGTCCCACGTGTCCTGTCCCCGTAGTAACTTCCTTTAAATATCTGGGGTACATGTCTCCCCTAGGGTGACTGATACTGTGGCCTGAACGTCTTCCCTTGTTTTTGACCAGGTTCAGGGACAAGATCCACATATGGAATAGGCTAAAGATGTCCCTAGCGGCAAAACCAATCTCATCAAGATGATTCTGATGCCACAGTTACTCTACCTACTTCACATTCCCCAGTTGTCATCACCCTCAAGACGTTTAGAGTGGTTAACTCGCTCTTTCGACAATTGCTCTGCACATTAAAGCTCCCAGGATAAAACTGGAACAATGCAGAGGCCCAAGGAGGGTGGGGGGCTGGCTCTTCCCAACCCATGGATTTACTACCCTGGCTGCACAGCTACAGCACCTGATCGGTGCCATGTCCCACCGGCCCCGGCCGGCTCCTCGGCTAGGCTGTTATTGCTTGGCTCCGGGGGCCGCGTCGATACCGGAGGGTCTTGAGGCCCAACGGTTTCAGAAACCTAACAAGAAAATGCCCACCTATGCAATCGTCCAGAAGGTTTGGAATAAGGTCAGGCAGCTCCAGGGGGTCACGGGATTTACTGAATTCAGCCCAATCTGGGAGAACGATACATACATTGAATTGGCAAAGCTGGATCAGGGTCCTAGATGGCGCCGTATGGGCATAACTCTCCTCAAACAGGTATTTCAGGGTGGTGCACTAATTCCGTTTGACACCCTGCGGTCCAGATTTGCACTCCCGCAATCCATTTTTTTATTACCTACAACTGAAACATGCAATAGGGGCCCAGGGAGATACGATGGAGTGGGCCTCAGTCCCCCACTCCAGTATTTCGCGTCTTAAAGGCCGCGTCTGAGACTAAAGGCATTATCTCACAGTGCTACCACATGCTGCTAGACTCATTTCTGGAGGCACATCCCATGAAAGTGGTGGATAAGTGGGAGGAGGATGTAGGTCCAATGACAGGGGACATGATGTGGGAGGAAGCACTGATGGCGGTTAATAACTGTTCACTCAATGTGCACAGAAAGTATCTCAGCTGTACATTTTGTTGAGGGTCCATTATACCCCAGTAAAACTTTTATAAATGGGCGGGGCTGTGGACCCGATGTGCAACAGGTGCAAGGTAATGACCGGCGACTCTGATTCACTTGTTCTGGCGCTGCCCCAAGCTCCACAGGTTCTGGAGGGGAGTTGTGGATACACTTAACTCTGTGTTTCAGGTGGCCGTGCCCCCCTGGAACCGATATACTGCCTGCTTGGAGTGTGTGGAGGGAGTAGTAACAGAGGAACTGACTCGGATGGCACTAAACAGGGCACTATTCCAAGCCAGGAGAGCTATTCTCTCCTGAATTGGAAAATGGAGGACCCCCCACGCTTAAATCCTGGGTGATGCATATGGGCAGGATGCTTGTCATGGAGAAATACATATATCAGCACAGGGGAAATGCGGACAAATTTGATAGGATCTGGGATGCATGGTTGGCCACACCTGGCCTAAGCCCCATAGAACTTGTTCAGGGACGGTTGATGGGTGGCAATTAGCCTTGCCAGTTCAGGGGTGGTGGGACTAGAAGACATGTTACTGGATACTGTTGGAATATGTTGGAGGCTGGTTGGAGAGCAATGTGTGCAGTGTACTATATATGCTGAGACTATTATGTCATATTGGTTTTCTTTTTCTGTATGTTCTGTGAGCAATAAAAACTTTTCTGATTTAAAAAAAAACATGTCCGCTGAAACTGGTCTGCGGACCAGTTTCAGCGGACATGTTCGATCGTGTGTACACGGCCTTAATGGATGAGGGTTTCTAAATCCAAGCCCAAAGGAAGCTGGCTTGACTGTGTGTTAATGCATGCTTTGGACAGAGCAGTGCTGTTATTCCTGGGATGTAGAAATAGACGGGACTATGGAGAGGCATTTTATCTAGTATGCCATCAACTCTTCTGCTCAAGGTGGCAAGAAGTTTATAGAAGATGTGACCCCAGGAGCTAGTAGAGCCAGAGCAGGGAGAATGAGAACTTTCTTGGGAGGAGGAAGATGATGATAAGGAGGAAGCAGCGGATTCTCCAAACCAAACTTTATCCCAAAGACAGGGCACCAGTGAAAAGTGGACAATCTTTGGCTCTACTTTCTGGTGTTTAACAGACATGATGGGGGGGGGGGGGGCTGAAGTCCAATCACTTCATACCAGGGTTATTGTAGGCTTTCCTTAGGAAGCAGCTTGAGACCCAGGGGAAATTTGTACCGTAATACTTAAGGGCTTTGTGGTTTATCACTAACCAATGTGGAAGGAGCTTTGTGAGTATTAGTGGGTGTGTGAGGAAAGGAGATCATATTCCTGCTATCCTTCCACACTGTGTGCTCTTTGTACTATCCTGCATTGTGTACCTTTAAAGGGGTTGTAAAGGTAATTTTTTTTTTGCCCTAAATAGCTTCCTTTACCTTAGTGCAGTCCTCCTTCACTTATCTCATCCTTCCATTTTGCTTTTAAATGTCCTTATTTCTTCTGAGAAATGCTCACTTCCTGTTCTTCTGTCTGTAACTACACACAGTAATGCAAGGCTTTCTCCCTGGTGTGGAGACAGCCACTTGAGGAGGGAGGGGGCGAGCAGGAGGGTCAGGACACTCTCTACTTTGCAAGTAGAGAAAGGAGCTATGTGTTAGTGGGCATCCTGACACTCGCCCCCTTCCCCCTCAAGAGGTTTTCTCCACACCAGGAAGAAGGCCTCGCATTACTGTGTGTAGTTACAGACAGAAGAACAGGAAGTGAGGATTTCTCAGAAGAAATAAGGACATTTAAAAGCAAAATAGAAGGATGAGGTAAGTGAAGGAGGACTGCACTGAGGTAAAGGAAGCTATTTAGGGAAAAAATGTTTTCCCTTTAAGGATGAGCTCAGGCGCATGTTCGCAACCCGAACGTGCAGAGCCCACCAGGAAGTCGGCACTGCACAGCGCTAATCACAGGCAGTGAGACATTTCTCTGCAGCCTCAGATCGGGAAAATGTCTCACTGCCTGTGCGACTTCCTGGCGGGCTCTGTTCTCCCCCCCTCAGTGGTCTCCACCTCTGTTCTCCCCCCCAGTGGTCTCCACCCCTGTTCTCTCTAAACCCCCCCAGTATTCTCCACCCCTGCAACCTCCCCAGAACCCCCCCCCCCAGTGCTCTGCACCCCTGTCTCCCCCAGTGCTCTGCACCCCTGTCTCCCCCCCAGTGCTCTGCACCCCTGTCTCCCCCAGTGCTCTGCACCCCTGTCTCCCCCCCCCAGTGCTCTGCACCCCTGTCCCCCCCCCAGTGCTCTCCACCCCTGTCCCTCCCCCAGTGCTCTCCACCCCTGTCCTCCCCCCAGTGCTCTCCACCCCTGTCCTCCCCCCAGTGCTCTCCACCCCTGTCCTCCCCCAGTGCTCTCCACCCCTGTCCTCCCCCCAGTGCTCTCACCCTGTCCTCCCCCCAGTGCTCTCCACCCCTGTCCTCCCCCCCCAGTGCTCTCAAGCTCCCCCATTGCTCTCCACTCTCCAGTGCTCTCCACGCCCCCGTGCGCTCCACCCCTGTTCTTTCTGCCCCCCAGTGCTCTCAAAATCCCCCCTTAGTGCTCTCCAGCCCCCCCCTCAGCTTCCCGTGTTCTCCACCCCTGTTCTTTTTGTCTCCCCCCCAGTGCTCTAAAGCCCCCCAGCGCTCTCCGCTCCCCACCCCTGTGATCTCCACTCCCCCCTGCTCTTTGCCCCCACCCATGTGCTCTCCAACCCCGCCAGTGCTCTCCGCTCTCACTTCTATCCAGCTCCCACCCAGTGCTCTCACTTCCCCAGGATCAGAGGACAGGCTGACTTGGGGCAGAAAATGAGGACAGCTGAAGTTGCAGGTAGCCAGGGATCACTCCATCTCACAACAAACAGATCCTCTGGAAGGAACACTGTACCCATCCAAGACAAGAACAGACCCTGCATGCTGATGCCGATGATGGATATCCTGCTGGCATGGAAGGTACCGTACCGAGCATCAACAACACAGACAGGAACTGCAGACTGGGACATGGGCCACGGGAGGGGCTGCAATATTTGATGGGCACAGTGAGGCTGTATTTGATGGGCACAGTGAGGCTGCATTTGATGGGCACAGTGAGGCTGCATTTTATGGGTACATTGAGGCTGCATTTGATGGGCACTGATGAGGCTGCATTGAGCTCTTGTATCATGTCTGCAGTCTGACCATCTTCTGTATCATGTCTGCAGTCTCTGAGGGAGTCTGGAGAGGAGTCAAGAGTGGAAGCACCGGTGGGATGAGGGTCATGGGAGAAGTCAGATGTCTGTGGACTGTGGAGAGGAGACTATATAGGATAAAACTAGAGCCACCGAGCTGGAGCCGACTGACTGAGCCCTGCACGGTGCACCTGAGAGGAGGTCGGTGACAGCACCTCTAGGCCAGTCTGAGGGGGGGGTCACTGATGTAAAGGGGAAGTGAATACGATAATGTAAGGGGGCACTGATATAAAGGTTTCCCCCTTATATCAGTAACCCACCCCCCTTACCGTATTCCTTCTTCGGAAGATGATCCCCCCCCCCCCACATTCTGAGTTCCTGGGGTCCCCCTTGATGAGTGACCACTTTTACTTGGAATTTGTGTTTATACTGTTGATATAAAGCCCTCATATCTGTCTTATCTATATATAATACACTCTTTAAATGTGCTTTAAAATGTATGGTTTTCCCCTTTCATGAACAAGAAAATAATGTCGCTGTGCTGTTATGCTGGTATAAAAATGCTGTGGGGCTGGTATGAAATTTTTTCCAGGGCTGTTTTTTATTCCCAGTCCGGCCCTGAATCAGGTTCACTTCTGGATAGAAACTAATGCGCTTCTAACCTCAGCTTGTTCAATTAAGCTATGGTAATAAAACCTGGAAGCTCATTGGTTTCTGTGCAGAAGTGAGCCTGATTTTGCACTTTCTAGCTTCAGTAAATAAACCCCATTGTGTACTTAAAGGTATAGTATGCCTGTATATGGACAGTCACACTCCAAAAAACTATTTACTGTATTTATCGGCGTATACCGGACACTTAAAATCAGGGCAAAATCGTGGGTGTGCGATATACGCTGATACTCGCTTCCCGCTCTGTGTTTGAACTTTGCCGCCGACATATACCGAGCGCAGTACACTCGGCCCTCGGCACTCGGCCCTCGCGGTTATGCGAGAGGAGCCGAAAGGAGCCGAGCGTGCCCGAGTGTACTGCGCTCGGTATATATGCAAAGTTCAAACACAGCACGGGAAGCAGGGATCGGCTCAGAGACAGCGTGGGAGCAGCGGGTAGGACACCACGAAAGCCGCAGACGGACGCCAGACCGGACAAAGCCGCCGATGGACACCGGGCAAGACACAAAACTGTAAGTAATGAAAAAAAACAGGAATTTCACATCCAGAGTAGGGGTGCGCGCTATACGCAGGTGCGCGCAATAGGCCGATAAATACGGTAGTTGCCTTTATTGGTAAAATAGGTTAAAAAAGTCACAGCAAAAATAAAACACCCACTGAAGCGTTTCGCACTAATGCTTAGTGCTTAGTCAAAGCTTAATCAAAGGTTACTTTGTCTAAGCACTAAGCAGCTCGTTTTGCACAGAGTGTTCCCTAACTGCTTCTTCTGGGTTCCTGCGGCGGCTGTCTCAGCTTTTCCAGGCAAGCACTACACACCTTAATGCGAGCGAGCTCCCGTGATAGAGCCAGCGGCTATTGTGACTCACTCTATCATTTGGCCCCGCCCTCCGGGGCGCCAGCGTCATTGGATTAATTGACAGCAACGCGAGCCTGTGGCTGCGCTGCTTTTAATCCATCCACTCTACCCAATCAATGTCCAGGGAGAGCGACGAGGAAAATGATGTGGATGAGTATGGGACTTTCGAGGGCTCAGGTAAGTATAATGGGAGGATCGGGGGGATGGGTGGTATTTAAAGGGGTGTTCCACAAAAATGTGTTTAAAAAGTCAGCAGCTCAAAAAGTTAGCTCTGGCTTTTATAAACACTCACTTACCTGCTCCTACGTTCCCAGCGACGCGCCGACCGGCGCTGCGCTCCCTCCCCCCTCCCCGGCCGGCGTCTCCATTACTGTGGGCACCCAGGTGACAGCCTTCGGCTTCACGGCCGGGCACCCACTGCGCATCGCGCGAGCCGCACTGCGCATGGCTCGCGCGGCGCGGCTCGCCTCTGATTTGAGAGGCGATCGCATGGGACCTTAGTGTCAGTGATCCCCAGGGAGGGCTTTAGCGAAGCAATCGCCTAACCAGCCCCTCGGCGGACAGGAAGTGGACAGGAAGTCCCACTCCTACTGAAGCCCCCATCCCCCCCCAAAAAAATTTACATGAAATGTGGCATGTATGGGGGTAAGGAGTGGGATAAGAGGAAGTTCCAAATTTGGGTGGAACTCCTCTTTAAGTTCTTTCATAGGATGCATTAAGGTGATTTTTTTTACCTTTACAGCCCCTTTAAAGCAGAACTACACTGCATCTGAGCACCACAAAACAAAAACATTATTTTAATAATTTTAAATTTTCAACACAAACCCTCCAATCAATCAATGTCTCCATGCTTTACTTTGCTGAGAAATCACTTTAAAAAACACCCCCTAACATTTCTAGGCCAATTACCATCTTGAGTAAGGGCAAATGATTCATGTAGCATTTACATCCTCGAATTCATCTACCCTAAGCTCAATCATGCAGGTAGGAGGGTGTGCTTAGCTAAGAAAACCCCTCCTCCTCTTCTGCAGACTCCTGGGATGTATGACATAATTTGCCTAGGCATACAAACCAGGAAGTAACTGAAGATATGTAAAAAAAAAAAGGTTAAAACAATTAAATAGAACATACCTTATTATATTATAATATGTCTATTTACTAATGCTAGCAGCATAAGGATTAAAAATAGTCAATGTTGATTGAGAGAGATTGAAGTCCCGCTTTAGGTATTCTTAATGTTTATTAATACTTTATATTTCCCCCTTAGATGATCACATAAAAGGTGAAAATGTTATACTAACAAAATGACAAGTTTCAAATAAGCAATCTAAACTTTACATGATTAACTTCCCTTTTATGCATTTGTGCCCAAGCATATGTACCATACAAGAAGAACTCAAATAATGACCTTACCTTACTTCTAGGTCGTTTAATCCACAAGAAACCCTCATAATATAAAGGTAGTGATGTGAGCTTAGATCTTTGCTGATATATCCTCCTAGGCGCTGGTTCCAGTGTTGCCATATTCACCTTGTTTTGTTTAATCCACGTATCGCTTTAGCTTTTATCCCTCTTTGTGAATACAAGTACAATACGCTGTCTGTAGAAGGAAGTCAGGACATAAAAAAAAGTTGTGCAGATTGTTTGTGCTGTTGTCCAGCCCAACCCATCTCTGCAGGTGGGAGGAGAGAAAGGTGTAAGATAAAGGACAGTTCTATGTCCAAATTCCATTAATCATTAGAAGAATGCAGATTTTGCTGCTTTTAGAAATAGGACACTTCCAGAAAGAAGTAACCATAGCCTCATAGAGATGCATAAAAAAAGTATTATTATTATATTTACACACTCACACTGTCTTACATTGTTAAGCCTCATAATAGTCACTAGTGTGCTGTACAATTAGGTGATCTCCAGACCTTCCCTGCTCATACATAACTCCAACACAGTGAGCTGCAAACTCATAGCTAGAGTTGCAATGTGGTAAAATTGGTGATCAACATGCATTATGTACATATTAACCGCTTAAGACCCGGACCATTATGCAGCTAAAGGACCTTTCCCCTTTTTGCGATTCGGCACTGCGTCGTTTTAACTGACAATTACGCGGTCGTGAGTCGTGGCGCCGAAACAAAATTGGCATCTTTTTTTTTCACAAATAGAGTTTCTTTTGGTGGTATTTTGCGTTTTTTATTTTTTGCGCTATAAACAAAAATAAAGCGCCAATTTTGAAAAAAATTCAATATTTTTTTACTTTTTGCTATAATAAATATCCCCAATAAATATATAAACATTTTTTTCCCTCAGTTTAGGCCGATATGTATTCTTCTACATATTTTTGGTAAAAAATATCGCAATAAGCGTTTGATTGGTTTGCGCAAAATTTATAGCGTTTACAAAAAAGGGGATAGTTTTATGGCATTTTTATTAATAATTTTTTTTACTACTAATGGCGGTGATTTTTTTTCGTGACTGCTACATTATGGCGGACACATCGGACACTTTTGACACAGTTTTTGGGACCATTGTCATTTTCACAGCAAAAAGTGCTATAAAAATGTATTACTGTGAAAATGTTAAGTGTGTACTAAGGGGGGCGTGGCTATGCGTGTGACGTCACTGATTATCGTTCCCTAACACAGGGAACAGACGATCACTGACAGCCACACTAGGAAGAACGGGGAATGTTTGTTTACACTCACCTCTCCCCGTTCTTCCTCTCTGTGACCCGATCGCGGGACACCAGCGGTCACGGAGGATGGCTGGGCATCTTAAAGGGGACGTACCTGTACGTCCATGTGCCCAGCCTTGCCATTCTGCCGACATAAATAGTCTTGTGGCGGTCCTTAACCGGTAAAACAGCACTAGGATCTAATATTTGCAGTGCAGTTTCTTAACATTTGCTATACTTTGGTTTTTCTGCATGTTTGAAAGGTGTCTTGTATATGCTAGTTTTATAAAATGTGTTCTATTAGTTTCAATAAATAACATATGATATATACAGTATCTCATAAAAATGAGTACACTCCTCACATTTTTAAAATATTTTATTCTATCTTTTCATGTGACGGCACTGAAGAAATGACACTTTGCTACAATGTAAAGTAGTGAGTGTACAGCTTGTATAACAGTGTAAATTTGCTGTCCCCTCGAAATAACTCAACACACAGCCGTTAGTGTCTTAACCATTGGCAACAAAAGTGAGTACACCCCTAAGTGAAAATGTCCAAATTGAGCCCAAAGTGTCAATATTTTGTGTGGCCACCATTATTTTCCAGCACTGCCTTAACCCTCTTAGGCATGGAGTTCACTAGAGTCTTAGGCCCCATACACACGATCGGACATATCCGATGAAAACGGTCCGCGGACCATTTCCATCGGATATGTCCGATCGGGAGTTTGATCCGATGGCGTGTACACACCATCGGATCAAATTCCCCGCCGCCGGACGGCGCGGTGACGCGGCGGTGACGTTGACGCCGCCGCGTCACCGCACCAGGAAGTAAAACACTTCCGCGCATGCGCCGAATCCATTCGGCGGCGGCGCGGCGGCGGTGGGGGACGACATGTCTGCTGGTAAGTGTACTAACCAGCAGACATGTCGGGCGGACAGATTCCACCGGATGGATTTCAAAGCATGCTTTGAAATCTGTCGGGTGGAGAAATCTGTCCGCTAGCCCATACACACGAGCGGAGATGTCTGCTGAAACGGTCCATCGGACCGTTTTCAGCGGACATATCCCCTCGTGTGTACGAGGCCTTACAGGTTACCACTCGAGTCCTCTTCCACTCCTCTATGATGACATCACAGAGCTGGTGGATGTTAGAAACCTTGCACTCCTCCACTTTTCAATGTTTGAAGATCCCCCACAGATGCTCAATAGGGTTTAGGTCTGGAGACATGCTTGGGCAGTCCATCGCCTTTACCCTCAGCTTCTTTAGCAAAGCAGTGGTTTTCTTGGAGGTGTGTTTGGGGTCGTTATCATCTTGGAATACTGCTATGAGGCCCAGTCTCTGAAGGGAGAGGATCATGCTCTGCTTCAGTTTATAACAGTACATGTTGGCATTCATGGTTCCCTCAATGAACTGTAGCTCCCCAGTGCCGGCAGCACTCATGCAGCCCCAGACCATGACACTCCCATCACCATGCTTGACTGTAGGCAAGACACACTTGTCTTTATACTCCTCACCTGGTTGCCGCCACATACGATTGAAACCATCTGAATCAAATAAGTTTCTCTTGGTCTCATCAGACCACAGGACATGGTTCCAGTAATCCATGTCCTTAGTCTGCTTGTCTTCAGCAAACTGTTTCTTGTGCATCACCTTTAGAAGAGGCTTTCCCCTGGGAAGACAGCCATGCAGACTAATTTGATGCAGCGTGTGGCTTATGGTCTAGGCACTGACAGGTTGACCCCCCCACCCCTTCAACTTCTTCAGCAATGCTGGCAGCACTCATACATCTATTTCCCAAAGACAACCTTTTCATATGACACTGAGCATGTGAACTCAACTGCTTTGATTAACCATGGCGAGGCCTGTTCTGAGTGGAACCTGTCCTGTTAAACTGCTCTATGATCTTGGCCACCATGCTGCAGTTCAGTTTCACGGTCTTGGCCATCTTCTTATAGCCTAGGCCATCTTTATGTAGAGCCACAATTCTTTTTTTTCAGATCCTCAGATAATTCTTTGCCATGACTGATGGTCTGATGTGCCTATACACCATCGGTTAAAAAAACGATCGTGTCAGAACGTGGTGACGTGAAACACAACGACGTGCTGAAAAAAACGAAGTTCAATGCTTCCAAGCATGAGTCGACTTGATTCTGAGCATGTGCGGCTTTTTAACCGATGCTTTTGCATACTAACAATCAGTTTTGACCTACCAGTTAGGCGTCCATCGGTTAAATTTTAAAGCAAGTTCTCTTTTTGACCGAAGGATAACTGACCGATGGGGCCTACACACGATCAGTTTGGACCGATGAAACGGACCTTCAGTCCGTTTTAATCGGTTTTGACTGATCGTGTGTACGCGGCCTAAGTGGTGTACTCACTTTTGTTGCCAGCGGTTTAGACATTAATGGCTGTGTGTTGAGTTATTTTGAGGGGGCAGCAAATTTATACTGTTATACAAGTTGTACACTCACTACTTTACATTGTAGCAAAGTGTCATTTTTTTCAGTGTTGTCACATGAAAAGATATAATAAGATATTTACAAAAATGTGAGGGGTGTACGCACGTTTGTGAGATACTGCAGATAGTAAAACTGCCCTGGAAAGCTAACCTTGTCAAATTAGGCCCAGATTTTTCTTGCAATGAACATTCAGTAATGCAATGAGCACAGATCTTTCCTTTCCTGTTAAAACTAATACAGTGCATTCAACAAATGTGCTGCCTAATATTTACTGTATTGCATAGTTTGAAACAGACTTAGTGCACTCGTACGGTGTTACTGATGTTTGTATAGTTGTTGGCTGCAGTTCTTTATTTTCATTGGCAGTATTAATAGCATGGGGGAATTGTCCAGGTAAAAAAAAAAAAAAGAAAGATTCAAAGTGGTAACACTGGTTTGCACAGTTGTTTAGTAATGTTGTACTGAAACCTGTTCATAGTAGCTATACCAAAAATGTACATGTCTCTGGGTGAAAGTTAATTTCTAGCATTACAAATTATGAATACTTCCTCTTAAAACATATTTAGTGCAACCTTTAATTCTCCTTTTAAAAATGAGAGATTGTAAGATGGGAAGTGAGATGAGAAAAGTATTTGTAATATGCCTATTTTTATGCCTATTTTAACACACTTTATTCATGCTTATGTAGCTATGGCTTTCCATTTTATGAATGAATCAACATTTTTTTTTTTTTACAGTATATGTGTGTGGTTCGATTGTACAGTAAGACCCTGGTTTGCGAGCATAATTCGTTCTAGAAACATGCTTGTAATCCAAAGCACTAGTATATCAAAGCATTTTTTTACAGGGTATAAAAGAGAAGAGAGACACTTCTAAATGTAGCAATAAGTTGCTAAATGTTGTACCTTCATTAAATGTAACCATATTGCTACACTTAGAGGCTCCTCTCTTCTCTTTTATACTCAGTTGTGACATGACGCTACTCTTCTATCAAGACATCGCTTGTATATCAAGGCAAACTTTATTAAAACATTTTGCTTGTCTTGCAAAACGCTCTCAAACCAAGTTACTCTCAAACCAAGGTTTTACTGTAGTTTCAAAGAGACAAGGTATACTCCTGATTGATTTCTCTGCAAAAGAAAACTACAAAGCAGCGCTCTATGGGTTAAATCCAGAAAGTCCATGTGAAAAACATGTGTTGAATAAAAGCTAGTTTACTGCACTGTAGGCTGAATGAACAAAAACTGCAGAAAACTGTAATGCCGCGTACACACGATCAGTTAAACCGATGAGAATGGTCTGATGGACCGTTTTCATCGGTCCAAACCGATCGTGTGTGGGTGCCATCAGTTATTTAACCATCGGTTAAAAAAAAGCCAACTTGTTTTAAATTTAACCGATGGATACCGAACCGATAGCAAAAAAACGATCGTTTGTAGGCACGACCATCAGTAAAAATCCACGCATGCTCGGAATCAAGTCGATGCATGCTTGGAAGCATTGAACTTCATTTTTTTCAGCACGTTGTTGTGTTTTACGTCACCGTGTTCAGGCGCGACGGATCATCAGTCAGCTTCGTTGGTTAACCGATGAAAACGGTCCATCAGACCATTCTCATAGGATCGACCGATCATGTGTACACGGCATTAGAGCTTCAAATACTGCAATGAACACTTATGTGGGTGTGTAATCAAAATGATGGTGTTCAAAAGCAAACGGAACCACTGATGACATCCTGGTGGAGAAGGGCTAATGTCATCCAAAAGGCTTGACATAGTAAGGGGCGCCATAAGCCATGTTGAAATAGATCGAAATCCGGTAAGAAGGATGGCAGTCCACTGCCTTAAAACCTGTGGTCAGACTGTACCTGTGTCCAGGAAGAATCATACGGCAGGGTGCAGGGGAACGCTGTAAAAAGCAAACAAAAGGACAGGCGCCAATAAATAAAACTGCTGAACTTTTAATGGTAAAATAACACAAAAGCACTCACATGGTAATTGAAGTTCACAGGCATAGAGTGAGGCGAGGGTCTGCAAGGATCGTCAAACCAGCCAAGGATAAATAACGTCCCAGGGAAATCATCCAGCTGATATCTGCTGTGCGAGGGAAGTAATACCTGCAAGTCCGGAAGCGTGCCCGTATTAGTATACAAGTGAGGGGTGGTGGCATCAGCAAGAGGAGCTGGAACGCACTTTGGAGCGCACACTGAGAAGCTATAGTTGCGGCTTGGCGAGGGGGGATGACGTCATCACGCAATACCTCAAGGATGCGACGCGTTTCCGTGCAAGTGCCGTGTGTTGGATGTCTGTCACACGGCGCGCACCTTTTTCAAGCTCGCGCACCTTTTTCAAGAGCTTAATAAAGGTGCCCCCACATAATGCGCCGTGTGACAGACATCCAACACACGGCACTTGCACGGAAACGCGTCGCATCCTTGAGGTATTGCGTGATGACGTCATCCCCCCTCGCCAAGCCGCAACTATAGCTTCTCAGTGTGCGCTCCAAAGTGCGTTCCAGCTCCTCTTGCTGATTCACTTGTATACTAATACGGGCACGCTTCCGGACTCAGCGTTGCAGGTATTACTTCCCTCGCACAGCAGATATCAGCTGGATGATTTCCCTGGGACGTTATTTATCCTCGGCTGGTTTGACGATCCTTGCAGACCCTCACCTCACTCTATGCCTGTGAACTTCAATTACCATGTGAGTGCTTTTGTGTTATTTTACCATTAAAAGTTCAGCAGTTTTATTTATTGGCGCCTGTCCTTTTGTTTGCTTTTTTCATGTCTATTGGAGCATTGCTTCGGCTCCCAACACAAGGCTGCCTTTCATCCAGAAAAACTGTGACTCACCATCAAGCTTGTTACAGCTTATAGGACTTTGCACTGAGGACAGTCTAAATAACAGTAGGTTCTTGTTTGCGCCAGCATTGTGTATATTTGCAGGGGAACGCTGTGCCAACCGCTGTGGGAACCTGAGCTGGTGGCCAGAGGAAACAGACTGGGCTGCGAGCGGTGAGATGTAAAAGCCGCCGTAAGATGTTGTGGACCGGGAGAGCAGAGGAGGAGCCGAAAGAGCCAAGCGCGCTGAGTGACGTCAGCCACACGCCGGAGACAAAGGAAGCAGGAAGCCTGTAGTGCACAGTGGACCGCAAGAAGCAGCAATGGCAGTATTTAAGCCCAATGTGAGGGGTGGGGTGGCAATATCTAGCCTGAAAATGGTAATTAACCCATCTTACCTAGGATTGTCCCGATACCACTTTTTTAGGACCGAGTACAAGTACCGATACATTTTTTCAAGTAGTCGCCGATACCGAATACCGATACTTTTTTTTAAATGTGTCCCCAAATGCAGCCATGTCCCCCCACATATTGCAGCCATGTATGTCCCCCCCACATATTCTCCCCCCCCCCAAATGCAGCCATGTATGTCCCCCACATATTGCAGCCATGTATGTCCCCCACATATTGCAGCCATGTATGTCCCCCACATATTGCAGCCATGTATGTCCCCCACATAATGCAGCCATGTATGGTCCCCCACATAATGCAGCCATGTATGGTCCCCCACATAATGCAGCCATGTATGGTCCCCCACATAATGCAGCCATGTATGGTCCCCCACATAATGCAGCCATGTATGGTCCCCCACATAATGCAGCCATGTATGGTCCCCCACATAATGCAGCCATGTATGGTCCCCCACATAATGCAGCCATGTATGGTCCCCATACCTGTATATATGATGCCGCCGCCACCGCCGTTAATCCCCTGCATTACAGCGTAGCGCCGCGCACGCATTATAAGCTTCCGTTGTGAATACTTTTATATATTCTGTAAAGGAGAGTTTTTGTAGCGCGCGCCGCCATGTATAGACACTCCCCTTTTATTATTTTTCTCAGGAACGGAGGAACCCCCTTACTTATCCACAAGGACGGATCCGTCCAATCACGAGAAGGGGAGTGTCTCTGGTGATGCAGGGGAGCACCGGACCACCCTGGCGCCGCACCCCCTTCACAGCGCTACAAACCCCCCCCTTACAAGTATTTGTATATGAGAGACACAGCTCTCTGCTTTACCACATTACTTTTAACCGGAACTATTACCACTAATATTTTGCTTGTAATGCGTGCGCGGCGCTACACTCACTTTTTTGCTACTCCACACACACTTACTACACATACTTAGCTGTAATGCAGGGGATTAACGGCAGTGGCGGCATACACTCCTAGGCATTGCATATATATTTTTTAGGTAGCACTACCCACTTCTTCCACTATCTACTTCCACCTACCTCCTCTTTGATATGGGGGACATACATGGCTTCCTATCTTATGCAATATGTCTCCCCCCCCATATGGGGTCTCCCCCCCATATGCGGTCTCCCCCCCATATGGGAAGTGTCTCCCCCCCATTGAGATTGTAAGATGGGAGTTGAGATGAGAAAAGTATTTGTAATATGCTATTTTAGTATTTAACACACTTTATTCATGGGGGTATTTGCAGGAGTACAAGTACTCCCGCAAATACTCGGCATCGGTCCCGATACCGATAGATACTAGTATCGGTATCGGGACAACCCTAATAGGGTTGTCCCGATACCACTTTTTTAGGACCGAGTACAAGTATCGATAGATACTTTTTTTACATGTACTCGCCGATACCGAATACCGATACTTTTTTTTAAATGCAGCCATGTGTCCCCAAATGCAGCCATGTCTCCCCCCACATATGCAGCCATGTCTCCCCCCCAAATACAGCCATATCTCCCCCCCCCAAATGCAGCTGTGTCTCCCGCCCCCATGTCTCCCCCCCATATGCAGCCATGTCTCCCCCCCATATGCAGCCATGTCTCCCCCCCATATGCAGCCATGTCTCCCCCCCCATATGCAGCCATATCTACCCCCCATATGCAGGCATGTCTCCCCCCCCATATGCAGCCATGTCTCCCCCCCCATATGCAGCCATGTGTCTCCCCCCCCCATATGCAGCTATGTCATATGTCCCCCCCCCCATATGCAGCCATATCTACCCCCCATATGCAGGCATGTCTCCCCCCCCCCCATATGCAGGCATGCAGGCATGTCTCCCCCCCCCCCATATGCAGCCATGTCTCCCCCCCCATATGCAGCTTACACCACCACATACACGCCCCCACACCGTGAGCCCATCTCCCCCCCCACTATATGCAGCCATGTGTCTTCAGCCCCCATATGCAGCCATTTTTTTTCCTCTGTCTCCCCCCCACTATGCAGCCATGTCTCCCCCCCATATGCAGATTGTAAGATGGGTTGGAAGTGAGATGAGAACTTTAAGTATTTGTAATACCACTGCTGAGTTGTGATACTATTTATTATGCCTGCATTTTAACACACTTTATTCATACTTAGTGTGATTACTAGAGGCTATGTAGCTATGGCTTTCCATTTTATGAACACGCCACATACTGAATCAAGATTGTCATTTTGAGCACATATTTTTACAGTATATGTGTGTGGTTCGCAGGTTCCTATCTTATGTCTCCCCCCATATGCAGGCATGTCTCCCCCCCCATATGACCCCCCCATATATGCAGCCATGTTCTCCCCCATATGCAGCCAGCATAATTCTCCCCCCCATATGCAGATTCTATTTTTATGAAACATGCTTATGTAATCCCAAAATGCACATTTTTTTTCCAGTATATCAAAGCAGCATTTTTTTACAGGGTAGTAAAAAGAGAAGAGAGACACTTCTAAGTGTAGCAATATGTTGCTAAATGTTGTACCTTCATTAAATATAACCATATTGCTACACTTGGAGGCTCCTCTCTTCTCTTTTATACTCAGTTGTGACATGACGCTACTCTTCTATCAAGACATCGCTTGTATATCAAGGCAAACTTTATTAAAACATTTTGCTTGTCTTGCAAAACGCTCTCAAACCAAGTTACTCTCAAACCAAGGTTTTACTGTAGTTTCAAAAAGACAAGGTATACTCCTGATTGATTTCTCTGCAAAAGAAAACTACAAAGCAGCGCTCTATGGGTTAAATCCAGAAAGTCCATGTGAAAAACATGTGTTGAATAAAAGCTAGTTTATTGCACTGTAGGCTGAATGAACAAAAACTGCAGAAAACTGTAATGCCGCATACACACGATCAGTTAAACCGATGAGAATGGTCTGATGGACCGTTTTCATCGGTCCAAACCGATCGTGTGTGGGCGCCATCGGTTATTTAACCATCGGTTAAAAAAAAGCCAACTTGTTTTAAATTTAACCGATGGATACCGAACCGATAGCAAAAAAACGATCGTTTGTAGGCACGACCATCGGTAAAAATCCACGCATGCTCGGAATCAAGTCGATGCATGCTTGGAAGCATTGAACTTCATTTTTTTCAGCACGTCGTTGTGTTTTACGTCACCGTGTTCAGGCGCGACGGATCATCAGTCAGCTTCGTTGGTTAACCGATGAAAACGGTCCATCAGACCATTCTCATAGGATCGACCGATCGTGTGTACACGGCATTAGAGCTTCAAATACTGCAATGAACACTTATGTGGGTGTGTAATCAAAATGATGGTGTTCAAAAGCAAACGGAACCACTGATGACATCCTGGTGGAGAAGGGCTAATGTCATCCAAAAGGCTTGACATAGTAAGGGGCGCCATAAGCCATGTTGAAATAGATCGAAACCCGGTAAGAAGGATGGCAGTCCACTGCCTTAAAACCTGTGGTCAGACTGTACCTGTGTCCAGGAAGAATCATACGGCAGGGTGCAGGGGAACGCTGTGCCAACCGCTGTGGGAACCTGAGCTGGTGGCCAGAGGAAACAGAATGGGCTGCGAGCGGTGAGATGTAAAAGCCGCCGTAAGATGTTGTGGACCGGGAGAGCAGAGGAGGAGCCGAAAGAGCCAAGCGCGCTGAGTGACGTCAGCCACACGCCGGAGACAAAGGAAGCAGGAAGCCTGTAGTGCACAGTGGACCGCAAGAAGCAGCAATGGCAGTATTTAAGCCCAATGTGAGGGGTGGGGTGGCAATATCTAGCCTGAAAATGGTAATTAACCCATCTTAATTAGGATTGTCCCGATACCACTTTTTTAGGACCGAGTACAAGTACCGATACTTTTTTTCAAGTAGTCGCCGATACCGAATACCGATACTTTTTTTTAAATGTGTCCCCAAATGCAGCCATGTCCCCCCACATATTGCAGCCATGTATGTCCCCCCACATATTGCAGCCATGTATGTCCCCCACATATTGCAGCCATGTATGTCCCCCACATAATGCAGCCATGTATGGTCCCCCACATAATGCAGCCATGTATGGTCCCCCACATAATGCAGCCATGTATGGTCCCCCACATAATGCAGCCATGTATGGTCCCCCACATAATGCAGCCATGTATGGTCCCCCACATATGCAGCCATGTATGGTCCCCCACATATGCAGCCATGTATGGTCCCCCACATATGCAGCCATGTATGGTCCCCCACATAATGCAGCCATATATGGTCCCCCACATAATGCAGCCATGTATGGTCCCCCACATATGCAGCCATGTATGGTCCCCCACATAGGCAGCCATGTATGGTCCCCCACATAGGCAGCCATGTATGGTCCCCCACATAATCCAGCCATGTATGGTCCCCCACATAATCCAGCCATGTATGGTCCCCCACATAATGCAGCCATGTATGGTCCCCCACATAATGCAGCCATGGCTTTACAAGTATTCACAACGGAAGCTTGTAATGCGTGCGCGGCGCTACGCTGTAATGCAGGGGATTAACGGCGGTGGCGGCGGCATCATATATACAGATATGGGGGACATACATGGCTGCAATATGGGGGGGCGGGGGAAATATTCTATTTTAGTATTGGGGGTATTTGCGGGAGTACAAGTACTCCCGCAAATACTCGGCATCGGTCCCGATACCGATACTAGTATCGGTATCGGGACAACCCTAATAGGGTTGTCCCGATTACCACTTTTTTAGGACCGAGTACAAGTATCGATACTTTTTTACATGTACTCGCCGATACCGAATACCGATACTTTTTTTTAAATGCAGCCATGTGTCCCCAAATGCAGCCATGTCTCCCCCCACATATGCAGCCATGTCTCCCCCCCAAATACAGCCGTGTCTCCCCCCCCAAATGCAGCCGTGTCTCCCCCCCCCATATGCAGCCGTGTCTCCCCCCCATATGCAGCCATGCATGTCTCCCCCCCATATGCAGCCCCCCCCCCATATGCAGCCATGTCTCCCCCCCATATGCAGCCATGTCTCCCCCCCATATGCAGCCATGTCTCCCCCCCATATGCAGCCATGTCTCCCCCCCCATATGCAGCCATGTCTCCCCCCATATGCAGCCATGTCTCCCCCCTCATATGCAGCCATGTCTCCCCCCTCATATGCAGCCATGTCTCCCCCCATATCCAGGCATGTCTCCCCCCCATATGCAGGCATGTCTCCCCCCCCATATGCAGGCATGTCTCCCCCCCATATGCAGGCATGTCTCCCTCCCATATGCAGGCATGTCTCCCTCCCATATGCAGGCATGTCTCCCCCCATATGCAGGCATGTCTCCCCCCCATATGCAGGCATGTGTTGGTCTCCCCCGCCATCTAGCTGCTCGGCGCTCAGGCCAGGGAACATACACTGTAACAGCTGTCATTTGAATAGCTGTGTGTTCCCCGCCACGCGTCGTCATGGCCCCTCTCCCTTGACCGGGCACTTTGATAGACAGATCACCCGTCCAATCCTGTGCCCGACAAGGGGGAGGGGCCATGACGATGCGCGGCAGGGAACACGCAGCTATTCAAATGAAAGCTGTTATGTTCCCTGGCTTGAGCGCCGAACAGCTAGACGGTGGCAGTGGCAGCAGTTATACATACAGTGTCATGTTATACATACCTGAGGACTGCTCTGCTCTCCGCCCTCTCTCCGACTTCTTCTCTGCCTCCTCTCCGCTTTCTTCTCCGCCTCCACTCCGCCTTCCTCGCTGCCCCCTCAGTCTCCTCTCGCTCTCCTCTCTGATCGCTTCCCGCCCCCTCTCCTCCCGCTCTACATATACCGCAATCGTAAGCAGTGGCATTCCTTTCCCAGCAGACGCCTAATAACGGCGAAACGCAGCGTCGGGTGGAGCCAAGTAATCAGACGCTATTTGCACACCAGTTGGTCAGGCGTGAGCTTAAGACACTGGTAGTGTGTTTTTTAATCTATGTTTTTAACTTTGTTGGATGTTGATAACCTGTTCGAGGGAATAAAGAGCCATTTTTTACTATCTGCACCATGAAGTTTTTTTCTTTTTCTTTTCTACACCGTATCCATTGTTTGCTGAAATATCCCTAAAGAGGAAACGGTTTTGGTGTACCCGGAGCCATAGTCATCTATGGTGAAGATCCTGCTTATCTGATCGGTAGCTGTTTTTCCATGCTGAGGAGTGATGCCCACTGATTGGAGCCAGTGGAAACTTTCTGCTGTTTGTAAGCTGATCTGACCCCTGTCACGCCGGTCCATCTGTTGTGGTAAGCAGACATCTATTCACCTTACTATTGCTAAGCATTCAAGCTGAGAAGACCTGAGTGATTATCTGCAGAAGAGTTTTTTCTTTGCTACAGTGTTACAACGATTGGGAACTTTGCTCTAATTTGTGTTTTTTGTTTCCTTTTTTTTCACCTTTGGGACTTTTTTTATTAAGCCTTTCCATCACTAGGAATTGTTTAATCACACCTTCTTTAAATGTTTGGACTCTAATGATTCACCCAATTTATTCAATAATTTTTTGTGGTTTTATTATTATAAGACATTTTGATTAACGGGTAGCGCATTATTATATATATTTTTTCACATCACCTTTTAGTTTTCTATTCAAACTAATTATTTAATTGCAGCACCTGGTCTTTTATATTGTGTCTTTAATTAGTCACTTTAGGGTTAATATGGTGAATGGACTGCTGGAATCAGCATTCTGTCCTCACATACACCTGCTCACAGATGGTTTAGCGCAGATTAACTTCCTTTAACACTGCGCCATCAATTGTCACCACTGTGCCCATCAATTGTTGCCAATGTGCCCATCAATTGTTGCCACTGTGCCATGCCATCAATTGTCACCACTGTGCCATCAATTGTCGCCACTGTGCCATGCCATCAAACGCAGCCACTGTGCCATGCCATCAAACGCAGCCACTGTGCCATCAATTGTCACCACTGCAGCATCGTTGCTAGCCAGGTGCAGGGGGGGGGGCGGGCCACACCGGGTGAACACCCACCAGAGGGGTGACACCCGTGGGTAGCGGCACCACACCAACTCGCGGCTCCCCCCTCACTTCCTTGTTTGGGGTTCATTCCTGTTGTGTGACATCAGATAAGTATCTGCTCACCAAAACCAGCCGCATGCAGCAGTTCAGTTTCATGACTGTTGCCATTTTCTGTACCATATATTGAGAAATCCTCACTTCCTGTTCTTCTGTCTGTATCTACACACAGTAATGCGAGGCTTTCTCCCTGGTGTGGAGAAAGCCTCTTGAGGATAGAGAAAGGAGCTGTGTATTAGTGGGCACTGCTGTGTTAGTGGGCGAGCAGGTGTCAGGACGCCCACTAACACACAGCTCCTTTCTCTATCTGCAAAGTAGATAGCAACCTGACCCCCCTGCTCGCCCCCCCCCACCTTTAAAAGGCTTTCTCTACACCATGGAGAAAGTGTTGCATTACTGTGTGTAGTTACAGACAGAAGAACAGGAAGTGAGCATTTCTCAGAAGAAATAAGGACATTTAAAATCAAAATCGAAAGGATGAGGTAAGTAAAGGAGGACTGCACTAAGGTAAAGGAAGCTATTTAGGGAAAAATTGTTTTACCTTTATATCCCCTTTAAAAGGGTTGTAATGGCAGAAGGTTTATGCATTCTATGCATTAAGAAAAAAATCTCACGTGTGCAGCAGCTTCCCCATCACGCCCTAATACTTATCTGAGCCCATCTCTATCCAGCGATGTGCACGAGTGTCTCGGCCATCCGGGACTCTAACACTTTATTGGCTAAGATACAGCAGCTGCGCCATTGTCTCCCGCTGTTGTCAATCAAACTCAGCCAATCAGGAGAGAGAGGGGTGGGGCCGAACCACGGCTCCGTGTCTGAATGGACACACAGAGCTGCGGCTCGGTTTGGGTTCCCCCATAACAAGCTACTTGCTGTGGGGGCACTCAGCAGGAAAGGAAGGGCCAGGAGCGCTGACGAGGGACCCGAGAAGAGGAGGATCCGGGCTGCTTTGTGCAACACCACTGCACAGAGCAGGTAAATATAACATGTTTATTATTTAGGGTTGTCCCGATACCACTTTTTTAGGACCGAGTACAAGTACCGATACTTTTTTTCATGTACTCGCCGATACCGAATACCGATACTTTTTTAAATGTCATGTGACAGTTTTCAAACCACAATACAGACTAAGGATATTTTCTTTAGAATTATGAAGAACTCAAGACATTATAAAAGAATAAAAATGATTAAAAATTAATAAAAAAAATTTATTTGCTTGTCACGCAGTAGTAAAAAACTCAAAGAATTTTCACAGAACATGTTGATAAATACAAAAAAAGTATCGGCAGAAGCATCGGCAGCATTTGCGCGAGTACAAGTACTCCCGCAAATACTCGGTATCGCTCCCGATACCGATACCCTAGTTATTATTAAAGGAAAAAAAAAAATAGACTTTAGTATAATTTAACCACTTAAGGACCCAGAAGGATTTACCCCCTTAATGACCAGGCCATTTTTTGTGATACGGCCCTGCGTCGCTTTAACTGACAATTGCGCGATTGTGCGACGCTGTACCCAAATAAAATGTATGTCCTTTCTTTCCCAGAAATAGAGCTTTTGTTTGGTAGTATTTGATCCCTTCTGCGTTTTTATTTTTTGCGCTATAAACAAAGAAAGACGGACAATATTTGTAACTTTTTGCTGTAAAGAATAATAAAAAAAAAAAAATTCTTCCTCAGTTTAGGGCGATATGTATTCTACATATTTTTGGTAAAAAAATCACAATAAGCATATGTTGATTGGTTTGTGCAAAAGTTATAGCGTCTACAAAATAGGGGATAGTTTTATGGCAATTTTATTATTATTATTTTACTAGTAATGGCGGTGATCAGTGATTTTTTTAGCGGGACTGCAACACTTTTTTGGGACCACTGACATTTTTACTAGGGATCACCCAATATAATTTTTTAGGTGCTGATACAATACCGATACTTTGGCCACCTCTCCAGCCTATAGCCAATATTTTTTGCCTATATTTTGTACATTTGGGGCCAGATTCTCAAAAGAGATACGCGGGCGTTTCGTAGGAAACACCGTCGTATCTCTGTTTTTTTTACTGGGTATCTATGCGTGTGATTCCTAGAATCATTTACGCATAGATACAGTGAAGATCCGACATGTGTAAAACCATTACACTGGCGGATCGTAGATGAAATGACATCGCCGGCCGCTAGGTGGCCTGTACGTTATTTTCTCATTTGCCTATGCAAATGAGCCTAATCCGACGATTCCCGAACGTTTTTACACCGCCCCGTCGTAGTTTACGCCGTTTCCGTACGCGTAAGGTTACCCCTGCTATATGAGGGGTAACCTTACGAAGTTCTGTCGTTGCCATGTTAAGTATGGCGTCGGGTCAGCGTCGTCTTTTTCAGTCGGTTACGTCGTTTTTACTAAGTCGTTCGCGAATAGGGATTTACGTAAACGACGCTCACGTCGGTTTCATTCACTTTTTCCGACGTGAGCTGGAGCATGCGCACTGGGCTATTTCTGAGGCCGGCGCATGCGCAGTCCGATCGACGCGGGGGCGCGCTTAATTTAAATACAAGCCGCCCCCTTTGAATTACGCGGGGATACGCAGAGCTATTTACACTACGCCGACGCAACTTACGGAGCAAGTGCTTTGGGAATACGGTACTTGCTCTGTTAAATTGCGGCGGCGTAGTGTAAATGGCTTACGCTACGCCAGCGGCAATTCTACGGGAATCTGGTCCTAAATTTTTATTTTTTTACACTACCATTTTAATTTTTTTTTCGTTTTTTATGCCTATTATTGCTGTCAGAAGGAATGTACACATCACTTGTGGCAGTAATAGCCAGTGACAGATGCTATTTATGGATAGATCGGGGTCTGTAAGACCCTCAACCCCTTCTCTGTACTTCAAAATATTTAAACGTCAAAATCTGCATTTTTGAATACTTTATTTTCTAAAACTGGCGCCTTTAAGATGCCAGTAATCAAAGAAGTGATGTCATGTCATGAGATTGCTTTCGGATTAGTAGATCAGAGACCCGAATGAAGCATCGGCTTTGTCCGGGTCTTCGGTCAGCCGGCTGGTTGCTCAGGAGAGGCCGAGCGAGCGGCGATAGGTGATGGGGAGGGGGGGGGGGCGATTCACTTTGGATTCACTTTAAGTTATTTCCATTTTAACTACTCCAGGTATATTTCTATACAAGACTTTTCCAAAGCCCTTGTCACTGACTTTAAAGCAAGCACCTTTTTTTGGGTAACTATGCTAATGTGAGTTTTACCTTTTTAGCTGAATGCAGTATATAAGAAGTATTTTCTTTGGTAAAGTTGTGCTTATCATGTAACCTAAGTACTTTCTACTCTGTTGTTGAAGAAACAGCACCATCTAGAGGTAACTCTGTATTGCTGCTTTTAAGAATGTCAATACCTTACACCACAGGTGTCAAACACAAGGCTTGCGGGCCGAATCTGGCCCTCCAGGTCATTTTATGTGGCCCTCGCACCTCTCCTGCAGCTGCAGGAGAGCTCCAGCCCTCCTCTGGTCCTACTCCAGACCCTGTACTTTCTGCTTTCGAGCAATGCACCCAGCTTCTTTCCAGCAGCAGCATGAGGAAAGGGGGGGTGCACTGTGATGTAAGGTAAAGTAGGGGGACTCAACTTCTGATGGTGGGGTGGCTCTTGAAATCTAATGTAAAGGGGAGGGGATGCGCTGGACATCTAATCTACAGATACAACCGGCCCTTTTGAGGGCAATCAATGCTGATGCGGCCCACGATGAAATTGAGTTTGACACCCCTGCTTACACATACTTTATTTACTGAAGAGTGACCTAAAGTGATCCTGGGCAAGATTTAAAGTGAGCTGAAATTAACTTCAGATATCCAGTAATGAAAAGAAGCTTTTTTTAATTTTTATTATTATTCCCGTACAAATAATTTGATGTTTGATGTGAAAAAATAATTAATTAATTTAACTCATCCGGTACAGTTTACTACACTTCAAACTTTAGCAAATTGGCCCTATAGCTTATCCATGTTCACATTCATGGATAAAAACAGGATACGATTAGATAAAAGGGGTAATACATTACTTCTAATTTCATTGTTTTATATATACTAGGGGGAGTACGACTGGGGGAATCCGTAGTGTAGAAGGATCTGGGTGTTTTGGTAGATCATAAGCTCAATGCGTAAATAGTTAAGTGAAGCAGCGCTATAAACTATAACCAATGCAAAACAAAATAAAGTGCTAAATCCAATATATAAATAAAGTGCAAATGCAGTAAACAAATCATGTGCAAAAGTGCAATCATATATCATAAAAAACACAGGATTTGTTTACTGCATTTGCACTTTATTTACAGTGCCTTTCGAAAGTATTCGGCCCCCTTGAACTTTGCGACCTTTTGCCACATTTCAGGCTTCAAACATAAAGATATAAAACTGTATTTTTTTGTGAAGAATCAACAACAAGTGGGACACAATCATGAAGTGGAACGAAATGTATTGGATATTTCAAACTTTTTTTAACAAAAAAATAATAAAAAAAAAAAAATTGGGCGTGCAAAATTATTCAGCCCCCTTAAGTTAATACTTTGTAGCGCCACCTTTTGCTGCGATTACAGCTGTAAGTCTCTTGGGGTATGTCTCTATCAGTTTTGCACATCGAGAGACTGAAGATTTTGACCATTCCTTCTTGCAAAACAGCTCGAGCTCAGTGAGGTTGGATGGAGAGCATTTGTGAACAGCAGTTTTCAGTTTTTTCCACAGATTCTCGATTGGATTCAGGTCTGGACTTTGACTTGGCCATTCTAACACCTGGATATGTTTATTTGTGAACCATTCCATTGTAGATTTTGCTTCATGTTTTGGATCATTGTCTTGTTGGAAGACAAATCTCCGTCCCAGTCTCAGGTCTTTTGCAGACTCCATCAGGTTTTCTTCCAGAATGGTCCTGTATTTGGCTCCATCCATCTTCCCATCAATTTTAACCATCTTCCCTGTCCCTGCTGAAGAAAAGCAGGCCCAAACCATGATGCTGCCACCACCATGTTTGACAGTGGGGATGGTGTGTTCAGGGTGATGAGCTGTGTTGCTTTTACGCCAAACATAACGTTTTGTATTGTTGTCAAAAAGTTTGATTTTGGTTTCATCCGACCAGAGCACCTTCCTCTACATGTTTGGTGTGTCTCCCAGGTGGCTTGTGGCAAACTTTAAACAACACTTTTTATGGATATCTTTAAGAAATGGCTTTCTTCTTGCCACTCTTCCATAAAGGCCAGATTTGTGCAGTATACGACTGATTGTTGTCCTATGGACAGAGTCTCCCACCTCAGCTGTAGATCTCTGCAGTTCATCCAGAGTGATCATGGGCCTCCTGGCTGCATCTCTGATCAGTCTTCTCCTTGTATGAGCTAAAAGTTTAGAGGGACGGCAGGTCTTCGTAGATTTGCAGTGGTCTTATACTCCCATTTCAATATTATAGCTTGCACAGTGCTCCTTGGTATGTTTAAAGCTTGGGAAATCTTTTTGTATCCAAATCCGGCTTTAAACTTCTCCACAACAGTATCTCGGACCTGCCTGGTGTGTTCCTTGTTCTTCATGATGCTGTCTGCGCTTTAAACGGACCTCTGAGACTATCACAGTGCAGGTGCATTTGTACGGAGACTTGATTACACACAGGTGGATTCTATTTATCATCATTAGTCATTTAGGTCAACATTGGATCATTCAGAGATGCTCACTGAACTTCTGGAGAGAGTTTGCTGCACTGAAAGTAAAGGGGCTGAATAATTTTGCATAACCAATTTTTCAGTTTTTTATTTGTTAAAAAAGTTTGAAATATCCAATAAATTTCGTTCCACGTCATGATTGTATCCCACTTGTTGTTGATTCTTCACAAAAAATTACAGTTTTATATCTTTATGTTTGAAGCCTGAAATGTGGCAAAAGGTCGCAAAGTTCAAGGGGGGCGAATACTTGGATTAAGCGCCTTATATTGTGTTTCATTGGTTATAGTTTATAGCACTGCTTCACTTTACTATTTACATATCTATTGGTGCTGGTGACACTTCAGAAGTTCAGCAGCTATTTACAATTTGATTTACACTAATTTAATTGTTAACATTTATTTTTTTTGTCATTCAAATTTAAGTTTATTTTCATAAAATGAAGAACATACAGAGTAGTAAACGTAATACAGAAGATACATCAGGAAATATTGCATTGACGATTATAAATGTGAACAATAAATTAAATTTCTTAAGTAGATTTCCCCACCTCCCCTCCCCCCTCCCCCCCATGTTTAAACTATAAACCTAGTAACCTTTACATGGTAATGTAAACGTGGGTAATAGGGAAGGATGGGAATCAGTAGAGATAGCGAAACCTTTTAAAGCTAGAATCCCTGTTTACTAAGGAATCAACAAACCTTCTATTTTAAGCTGAGGAAACAAAACTAAAAATGTATGAAAAAGATCAATTATACTGAACCGTAGAGAGGATAGATTTCTGGGGGTACCCCTTCCCCCCCGACACCCCTATCGGGAACAATCTGTGTCGAGGAGGGGGGACAGCCCCCTCAACCCAGCCCCTCCTCAATGAGAGAAAAAAAAGCTGAATCTAAATGATAACCAGAGATACCTCTCTCAGTCCGCTCTTGACTTGTAAACCTAAAAGACGACAAGGACTTCAATAAGTATATTTAGTTAAATTAAATCAACATTATAAGAGACCAATGGAGAATGTAATATGCAGTGAATATCTCCTGTTAAGAAA
The DNA here is from genome assembly GCA_029574335.1 of Rana kukunoris. NCBI lineage: Eukaryota > Metazoa > Chordata > Amphibia > Anura > Ranidae > Rana > Rana kukunoris. The sequence goes on from CM056049.1 coordinate 367,667,223, forward strand.
AAATAGAGAGAAGTGAAGAGAGGGGGAGAGAAGGAGAAGAAAGAAAAAAGGGGAAAGGGGAACGGGAGAAGGGGAGTGGGCCCACCTGCCAAAAGAATGCGTCCGTCTGAGGCTAAAGCCATAGCTAAACTCTCATGTTGTAGGGGATTCCCATATAATTTAACCAAGGTTCCCAGATTTTAGTGAACTGAGTAAAGGTATCTAACATGGAGTTAATTATTTTTTCTTGTTCCATAATCCACGTGACCTTTCTTTTCATGTGTAAAATGGTTTCTTCCAAGCTGCCGCTATAGTGATTCTGGCACCAATCAGTATAAATAGAATCAGCTGTCTAGTGGCCTTAGAACTCTGTGGGATTAGTCCATTCAATAAGGCTATTGCAGGAGACTGATGGAGATTGCAACCAGTAACTCTCCTGATAATTTGAAATACCTTATTCCAGAATCCCCGTATCCTAGGGCATTCCCACCAGGTATGTATCATGGTGCCTATTCCTTGGCAGCCTCTAAACCAAAGGGGTGAGGATGCCGGATACATGGAGGCCAGCTTAAATGGAACCAAGTACCATCTAGTGAACATTTTTATATTGGCCTCAATGAGAGACAAGCTCTTAAAACCCTTGAGAGATCTAGAATAGTTTTTTTGCCAGTCAACTAAGTCCCAATCTTCCTGCAGTTCTCTTTCCCAAGCTAGCATGTGAGGTAGCTTTACGTTATTTGATGCAAGAGATTTGTAGATGATAGAGATATTACCTTTCCTATTCTGAGCTTGTTCACATTTGTGTTCGTATGGGGTTAGAAGGCCAGAAATCAATTTGTCATTCCAAAGTTTCTGAGCAAAGGTATGTATTTGATGTAATCTGAGTCTTTCAGAGGGGGGGGGGCGCTAAGATTATGTATAAGGAATTGCTCAGATAGAGGGCCTGTATGCTGAAAGAAACGTCCAATGCGGTACACCCCCTTATCACGCCACCATTTGAAGGAGTCCACTTCTGTATTGGGGTAAAAGTATGGGTCAAGAAAGATACTCGACAAAGGTTTGCCTCTAGACACTAAGAGTGGGTTATTTTTAAGTGAGTCCCATAGGACTAACGCTTGTGATAAAGTGGGGGATAAAATAGGGGGTCTACTTTTAGGAGTGCTCCACATGAGTTCTTCAATTGTTGACGATGGGGAAGCCTGTTCTTCTATTTCTATCCAATCCGGGGGGTCATTTTGGAGGTAAACCTCCGATAATTGCGTTAACCTCGCAGATTGATAGTACCAGAACAAGTTTGGCACTCCTAAGCCCCCCTGTTCAGGTAAGTTAAAGCGGAGGTTCACCCTAAATATAAGATCTCCCATGCGATCCAGCATACTGGCGTTAGCGCCAGTATGCTGTTTTTTTTTTTTTTTAATAGCACACTTACTGTATTATTGTGGAATTCCTTTTCTGTCCCCCGCGGTGGACGGCTGTAGTATAGCGCGTCACATCTTCCTAAAATATCCGATATGGACTCGGGTAATCTCGGCGAAAATGCGGCGCCTGCGCACAGACCTAGGAGCTGACTGCGCAGGCGCCGTATTTCTCCGAGTCCTATTTCGGAGGGCGTGACGCGCCATAGCCGTAGGACTCGGAGAAATACGGCGCCTGCGCAGTCAGCTCCTAGGTCTGTGCGCAGGCGCCGCATTTTCGCCGAGATTACCCGAGTCCATATCGGGTATTTTAGGAAGATGTGACGCGCTATACTGGCGCCGTCCACCACGGGGGACAGAAAAGGAATTCCACTATAATACAGTAAGTGTGCGATAAAAAAAAAAAAAAACAGCATACTGGCGCTGACGCCAGTATGCTGGATCGCATGGGAGATCTTATGTTTAGGGTGAAATACCGCTTTAAATAGACTACGGGAGGAAAGACGAGGACCCTTTTTGTTCCAGATGAATTTGGTAATTTTACCTTGAAAGGACTTCAGATGGCTTTTTAATATCGGGATCGGAAGGGATCGAAAAAGATATAGGAGTTTCGGGAGAAGAGTCATTTTAATAGAATTAATTCTGCCAATCCAGCCTATTTTCTGCGCTCCCCATTCGGTTAAGTCCTTCTCAAGTTTCTTGAACATAGGGGGATAATTAGCTAAGTATAGATTCTGAAAATTTGGGGTCAGATTGATGCCTAAATAATTAATAGACGTAGAGTCCCATTTGAAAGCATATCTGTTTTTCAAGAGAGACACTGTGGAATCGGGTAGAGAAATATTAAGGGCCCTAGACTTGGGCATGTTTACCGTGAGGCCCGAGACTTTAGAAAAATCGTCTAGCAGGGAGAGGATTTCCGGGAGGGAGGAAATAGGAGAGATTATAAAGAGTAGTAAATCATCCGCAAATAATGCACATTTGTGTTCCTTTTTGTTGCAAAGAACTCCCCTGATGTTCGGGTCATCTCCAATGGCTATGGCCAGAGATTCAATAACGATAGCGAACATCAGGGGAGATAAAGGACAGCCCTGCCTTGTACCCCTTTGGATTTTTATAGATTCCGAGAATATGCCTTGTGACCGGATTTTAGCTTCAGGGGAAGAGTAGAGAGCAGAAATAATTCCTAAAAATTTAGAGCCAAAATCCCAACGTTTCAATACAGTAAACATGAATGGCCAGGATACTGAATCGAAGGCTTTCTGGAGATCAAGTGAAAGAAGCATGCCTCGTTGTCTAGTACCTCCAGACCACCCTAAATACATTAAAGAGATAAGATCAATAGCTCTCCTGATCTGGTCCGGGCCTTGTCTCCCTATGATAAAACCTACTTGATCTTTGGTTATGTATTGACCTAAGAAGGCAGACATTCTATTAGCTAAAATTTTAGTAAGTATTTTAAGGTCATTATTAATGAGCGAAATCGGTCTATAGTTCTCCACTTGGCTGGGATCTTTATCGGGTTTTCGGAATCAACGAAATATAGGCCATGTTAAGTTGTTTATCAATTGGAGAGCCCTCAGTCATATGATTGTAAAATCGTGCTAAGTAGGGTGATAGAATGGTTGGAAATGTTTTGTAATAAGACCCCGAGAAGCCATCAGGGCCGGGAGCTGTGTTCAATTTTAAGTTTTTGATCACTGACATAACTTCCTCAGCTGAGATGGGTGCCTCCATCGCCTCCTTGTGAACCTTTGTCAAGCTGTCCAAATATTCACCTATTTTGTCTGAAGAAAAATTACTATCATTAGTGTAAAGTTTGAAATAGAAGTCGTGGAAGGCCCCCAACGCCCGCTGAGGATTTAAGGTGAGGGAACCGTCTGCCATTTTTATCTTAGGTAAGGTCCTTGATTTAAATCTAGGAGACAGTTTACGTGCTAGCAATGGACCTATCTTATCCTTTAAGTGGTAGAATCTGGCTCCTGTCCATTTTAGGTAATTTCCTGATTTTGCTGTAAGTGCCAGGTTTAAGGCGGATCTAGCAGTATCAAGAGCGTGAGTAGGGACTCCAAGAGGGTCTGATTTATGTTTTCTACGTAACTCTAAGTAGGTTTCTTCCAATTTTTCTATGGTCAATTTCTTTTGCCTTCTAAGTTTGGCTGCAATTTGTATTATTTTTCCCCTAATTGTAACTTTATGGGCAGCCCATAAAGTTTCGGGGGATATATCTTTAGTATCGTTAATTTCAAAATATTCCTTTATGGATTGTTCAATTTCTACCCTGAGAGTAGGATCTTTTAGGATCGACTGGTTAAGCGTCCAAAGAGACACTCTGTGAGAAGTAGCCTCTTTTCTCAAGGCTAACAGGACCATGGAGTGGTCCGACCAGGGGACGTCCTTTATAGTAGATTTAGTGGCTGTTGGGACATGATAGTTGGATATTAATATATGGTCTATACGACAGTACGATTTGTGAGGATTAGAATAGTGGGTGTAATCTTTGGTTTTCGGGTTTAGTTTTCTCCAAATATCTGTTAAACGAGATTGATGAAGCATACGTGCTACTTGTGTGCTAGTTTTGGTTGGCCTTATGAGTTTATTATTATTTGGTTTGGATTTATCTAAGCCCGAGTCGAAAGCTAGGTTGGAGTCTCCTCCCATAATAATGATGCCCTCCATGAATGGGTGGAGGACCTCAAGCATCTGAGAAAAAAACTTCTTCTGTCCCCTATTGGGAGCGTAATAGGAAACAAAAGTGTATAATCTCTCATCAAGGGTTCCTTTTGCCAAAATATATCTGCCTTCCGGGTCTCCATATTCTTTTAGTAAATTAAAATTACAACATTTTGAAAACAAGATCGCCACTCCTTTTGTCTTATTTTCGACGTTGGATAAATAGAATACTGGGAAGTGAGAATGTAGGAATGAGGGGGTGTACCGCTGTGGGAAATGTGTCTCCTGCAGGAGTACTATATCTATATGAAGCGCCTTGTATGCCTGAAGGGCTTTTCGTCTTTTAATAGGAGAGTTCAGCCCCTGGGTGTTGTGTGTCACAACACGCAGGGGCTTAGTAATATTATTTGAGCCAGCCATGAGACATGAACACTGCTATGGACAGATAGTGTCTTAAAAACTGAGCCCATAGATCAGAGGGCACCTGTGTTGGCAGGTGGGCCGGGGGGGAAGGAGGGGTAGTAAAGGGAGGAAAGAAGGGAGGAATGGATACTAAGAATAGAAAGCAAAAATAGTAACAACAAAGCAGAATGTAGTATTGCATAAGGTCAAACCATGACCCAGAATGAAGGAAGAGAAGTTTGCTCCTTCCTTCAATCAAACAGAATTTATTAGAGTAGTCCATTTAGGGGACTAACTTCCTACTCGTCAGGACGACAAAGAGTCGTTCCAAGAAGTAGGTTGAGGCTCTGGGCCTCACCGTCGTCTGTCACCGACAATCAGAGAATCATATACTAGATTTTGAAAAACAAGATTGATCCCCAAGAATGACAATTGATGGTATAGGACCACCCCCCCCCCCCCCAAAAAAAAAAAGGGGGGGGGGAATTATTATAATGTCATAGGAATAATTAAATGTTATAATCCCATAGGACAAATAAATGAATTACGTAAGTGTACCTATAAATATTATCTCTTACTCTACCAGGAAATATAATAGGTTATTTGATCAGGTACTGAGGCACAAGTTATATTGTAGGAGGGCATACTGGGGAGGAAAAAAGGGAAAAAAATATAAAAATATATATATAAAAAAATAATAATAATTATAAATTAAAAAAAGGGGGGGAGGGGGAGAGACCACTGGATCTAAAAAGGAGTCATTACAGTCGATACTCAATAGAGTTGTTTCAAACTTTCCTGTGTTTGACTCTATTCCAGGAATTCGAGGGTGGACTATTGGGTGTATTTCTTTTAGCTGAAGGTTGTTGAGGTGGTGAAGTGTCCATGGCTGGTTCAAGTGAAATAATTTTCAGGTCTAGTAATAGTCTTTCACCTTCTTGAAAGTTGTGTACTACGTGGTGTCTGCCGTTGTAGCTGAATTTCAAGGCGAATGGGAAGGCCCATTTATATTTGATGTCCTTTTTCAAGAGGGCAGACAGTAATGGTTTCATCGCTCTCCTCTTCTGAATGGTGTAGGGAGAAATGTCTGCAAATATTTGGATTGTTGCGCCTTGATATTGGAGATTTTCTTGTTGTCGGGATTTTTTCATCACCTCATCTTTGGTGGAATAATAATGAGGTTTTACTATCACATCTCTCGGTAAGCCATCTTTTCTTAGTGGGCCTAGGGATCGATGTGCTCTGTCTAATTCCATTTTGTGAATAGGCATGGAGGGGATCAGGGTTTTTATGATGTCCTGTATAGCTGAGTGTACATCTGTGATGGACTCAGGTAGCCCCCTAAGTCTGAAGTTGTCCCTCCTTGATCTGTTCTCCAAATCATCTATTCTGGCTTGGGCCGCCTCCAGTTGTTCTTGCAGGTGTTGAAGGTGGTCAGTATTTTGTTCGATTTTTGAAACGTTAATATCCAGTTTCCGTTCTATAGATTCGATCCTGTTTCCAAGGTTCTGAAAGTCAGCTCTGATGTCCTTAGTGATTCTTTCAGCGTTCTGGGCCAGGCCTCTATCTAGCATTTCCGATATTCTATTGAATAGGTCAGTGACATTGAAGGAAGCTTCAGGGGAGTGTTCAGTCTTAGAATGGATATAGATGGGGTTATGAGCAGAGATCTCGGTAGGGGTTAATTGACCCGACATTGTAGATATTATTCCTTCTTTAACAACAGATGAGTATAGAGCCGTATGTGATATAGAGTCTGAGGAAGGGGGTGGTGAGATGGCCAACAAGTGAGATGAAATTAGTTTGACAGACATAGAATTTTCGGTGATTTCCAGCGTACTTGTCTGGAATTTGGAGTCCATGTTTTTAAGAGATTTCTCGACAGCTGAAATTTTAATAGTATTTTTGTTCTTCTTGCTTCGCTTTCCCTTCATGTATTGTATGTGTAGCAGAGTATTTGCACCCACGGGAGTCAAGACAAAATAAATATTAAGATTGGCAGCTTGTTGAGTGTCTTGTATCAACCTTTAGTAGGAGCATGATATTTCAGTGCTCAGTCCATACCTAGGTTCTAAAGCTTGTAATCAAATAGTGAAAAACGGAAAAAACTGTTCTAGGTGGAGTCCATATTTAATATATTAAGTGGGTGTCACTGCTACAGATGAGGGGGAATAAAGATCCTCAATTTTTGTCGATAGGCATCTGACTGTGAGTGGTGGGTCTTTTCTAAGTCGCCACCTTAAGAGTACTCAGGCAGTGGATTATAGTATGTGATTTGCGACTATTGCAGGTTGTATAAGTTATTGTTGAGTGAAAGTTTTCCTCTCGAGACTACAGCCCTTAAATTGTCTGGTGTATATTCCTTCTGGCAGTAGATAAATTCTGTGAGGTGGTAGCGAAATCTGACAAGGAAGGAATTAAAGACTGGGGGTCTCGTGGGAAGGTGATGAAGTAACCACTATTTTCCTGACCCTGCGTATTATATCCACTCAAATTGGGTTGCTGGGGAAGCCTCAAACAGGGATTATATCCTAGGATGTAAAGTTTATTGATGAAGTGTATAAAATATCAGATGATATTATTCCTCTGTGCTGTCACCGTAGTATATGCAGGTGTGAGGGTTGGTCACAGGGTTCTCAGAGTGGGGGGGATGTCTTGGGGAGGAGGACCAAGACCAGAGCTATCTACTCTTGATTGGTATCTGTGGTATGTGGCAATTTCCAATGGAGTTTACCTCACTTAGGAGTTCTTGTAATAGCAGTTACCCTGGAGTTATTTTTCAATAGGTGTATAAATAATAAAAAAAAAAAAAGGGCACCTTCTGGGTCACTTGCTTAGCTGGCAGGGTGTGTTTGGAGAACAGTGGGGTTAGAAAGCAGGCACTGAGGAGGAGAAGAGGCTGCTAGGGGGATGAGGGAATAGCAAGATGGATGTTGCTCACCTCCTCAGTTAGTGCTCCGTCCATGCATGGATTTCTAGGTGGTTCCACGGTCCCCTCTGCCTCCTCTGCTGGTGCTGGGAAGTCTCCTCAGGAGGAGTAGGGGTGAGGGAACCCCTCACGCTCCGTCCGGCACCGCTCCCGAGGCTGAGGATTCGCCGGCCGTCTAGGCCCAAGGATGGCGGCGGGACCGCCGTGGATATAGCCGACCGAGGGCCGGAGTGAAGAGCTGGCTGCCGGCCGGGGGTTGCGGTGTGTGGGGCGACCACCTCGGATGGGACCCGGGAGAGGTTGCCGTGAGCGCCGCAAATCGCGTTACTCGAGGACGCGGATTCCGCGGCAGTCTAGGCCTCAAAATGGCGGCGGGGCCTCGGTGGACGGAGCCGGCCTAAGACCGTGGCGCCACTCTCATTGCCGGCCAGGGAGCATCCAACAGGTAGGGAACTGTACGGGGGGTGCCCAGAAGTCTGGATGGAGGGATTAGAGGGGGAAAGAGAAGGTTGCTTGCCCAGGATGGAGATGGATTCACCGTGGCTAGCAGAGCTCCTCCATATTGCGTCCTTCTCCGTTCGCGTCCGGCCACGCCCCCTAATTGTTAACATTTCTAGTAGCTCATAAGCACTTTACCCATTTTTGCAGTTCAGTTTTGGGCACCAGTTCTCAAAAAGGATATTGGGGAACTGAAGAAATTGCAGAGAAGAGCAACCAAAATGATAAGAGGCATGGAGGAGCTCAGCTATGAGTAAAAATTAGAGGAACTGAATTTATTCTCTTTTAAGAAGAGGGAATTAAAAAGGGGGGGGGGGGTGATATGATTAATATATTTAGAGTTGAAAATATGTTTATTGGTATTTTAACATAATGAACATAAAACAACATGAGGTGTCACAATCTGCGAACAGTCACAAGTATGCTTGAGGAAAGAGTCAGCCAAATGGCTATCGCCCACAGCGGGACTCCTACCAACATGTAAAACTGTATGAACAGCAATGACTGCAACAGTAAACAAAAAGTAGATACGACCTTAAGGGCCTCTTTGTTTTTGCCAGAATTATTACTAGAATTTTCCCCTTTTGTCTTCCAGGACAGCCCTGAGATATAGCTCCTCCCTCCGGGACAGGAAACACATCAAATGTAAATTATAAAAGGAAGTCCTCCAGGCCTTCTCCTCAGTTTTTGTGTTTCCTGCCGGACGGGAAGGAGCACATTCAGGAACGTGCCTCTTTGGAGGTGGTTTTACCTTAGGCTTCAGGACCGTGGTAGGAGACATCTCAGGACTTTCCTGACATAGATGTCGGTTGTGGTTGCCTACCTTTTCCTGCAGCACTCCTCTGGCCCTAGGGGTAGAGAGCGTAGCTGGGACCACCGCTGCCGTAGCTCAGCGAGAGTCGAACCCCCGGTGACGGCGGAAAGCTTATGTCCCCAGATCGCTGCATCCCTGACAGCGGCGAAGGCGAGAGACGCCAGGCAAAGCCGCATGTGTCTGTGGACTTCCGGGAATGGCGCGGGGGGGCGGGGCTTCTGCGTTCCAGCAAGGGGAAGTGACGAATTTTCCCGGCGGAAGTGCGTCATCGGGGGCGCCCGGAAACGATCCTTCCAGTTTCAAAAGGCGGTGGCATTCAGGAAGCCGGAGCTGGTGTACAAGATTCAGAGCGCTGAACAAAACACCACGAGCTATGGAGACTGCAGCGGCACATCTCGATGCTGGTTCAACAGGCTTCGGTGCCTCTCAGGTAAGCTTGGTGAGAGCACATGGCTTACTCTGTGGGGCAGTGAGCCGTTAGGCTCTATACCCCCCGGGTGGTGAACCTTGTTGGTGGTGGGTTGGGCACTTTTTTAGGAGCCATGCACAGCGGTGTAAAGGCTTAAGCTGGTGGTAATTGGTTTATTTTTCTCTGTTTTTCTTAACAGGTCAAAACCCACCAGATCCCTAGAAAAAAGTGTGCCGTGTGTGGAACAAAGTTAGGCCCCAGTTGGGATAAACCTTTGTGTCCAGAATGCGTTAGTAGCTTGGTGAAAGAGGACTCTGTAGCTACTTGCCATAAAATTTTGTCATCTGTAAAAGATGAACTTGCATCTACATTTTAGTCTTTCAAAGGACTGATGGATAGAATGCAAAGTCCAGCCCCTCCCTTACCCAGGGCTTCCAGCATGCCCTCCTTAACCCAAGCTCAGGAGGAGGAGGAATGGGAAAGGACTCCCAGGTCTGTTGCTTCCTCACAGGCAGGTTCAGCCACAGAGTCAGAGGAGGATTCCTCCAGGGGGGCTAGGTACAAACTATCCTTAGAGGATGTAGGGGACCTACTAAAAGCGATCTAGGATACTCTAGATATTCGGGAAGAACAGGTCCAGCTCTCCAAGCATGACCTTATGTACCAGGTGTCTTGTGCAAGTAATCCCCGAGTCTTCCCGGTTCACAAATTCTTGGTTGACGTGATTTTGCAGGAGTGGGAGCAGCCGGAGAAACGTCCTTTCTTTTCAGGCAACCTTAAACGTAGGTTCCCATTCGAGACGGATGCATCTCAGCCCTGGAATAAAAAACCCAAGCTGGATGCTCCATTAGCCAGGGTCTCAAGAAAGACAGATCTGGCTTTTGATGACTTGGGCTCCCTAAGGGACCCAATGGACAAAAGAGGTGATCTACTGTTAAAGAGAGCATGGGATGCCTCTTCCATTGGTCTAAAGCCTGCGCTGGCAGCGTCTTGTGTGGCCAGAAATCTTGAGTGTTGGCTCAGACAGTTACAGACCCACATTGTTGCTGGTACTTCTAGACAGGAGTTGGCAAAATCTTTTCCGCTTTTATTTAAGGCAGTAGGGTTCTTGGCGGACGCTTCAGAGGAATCTGTGAAGCTGGCGGCCAGAACGACAGCTTTGGTAAATGCAGCTAGAAGGTCAGTTTGGTTGAAGACGTGGGCAGGTGATGCCGCTTCCAAACGAAAATTATGTGGTTTACCTTTTTCAGGAGACCACGTGTTCGGTTCGGGCCTCCAGGAGGCGCTAGAACGAACACAGGATAGAAAGAAGGCTTTTCCGGACAAAAAGAAGAGATCAGAGGGAAAACGCTTTTTTCGTGGGTTCATACAGCAGAACCAACAAAAAGAAAGCCAGCCCAAGAAGCATTGGGCCGGACACAAGGGGCGGGGGAGAGGAGGAATCCTGTTCAATCCTCCTCAACCCACCCCAAAAAACTCAGTGACTGTTGTGTCCCAGTGGGAGGAAGATTAGGGCAGTTCCTCCCACAATGGACCAAGGCGACTTCAAGTCCGTTCATTCTAGATCTAATAGAGAACGGATACAAGTTGGAGTTCGCATCAACGCCCCCCTCCAAGTTCATGATCACACAACTTCCCAGAGACTGAGTGAAGGCAGAGGCGCTGGGCCTGTCTCTGGGGGAGTTGGTAGACCAAAAGGTACTGATTCAGGTGCCCCAGAGGGAGCAAGGGCAGGGAGTATACTCTCATGTTTTCGTAGTCCGAAAACCATCGGGCAAGTTCAGGATGATCCTGAACCTCCGACCCCTAAACAAATTCCTCAAGCACAAGCGATTCAGGATGAAGTCCATCTTCACAGTAGCAAGGCTCCTTTTCCCCAAGTGTTACATGGCAACCCTAGATCTCAGGGATGCATACCTACACATCCCGATCCATCCAGATTTTCAAGGTACCTCAGAGTAGCAGTGAGGGGGCGATAACGGTAATTCCGTATCTGGACGACCTCCTGCTTGTGGCAGGGTCAGCTCAGCAGTTGGAGAAAGACTTACGGGAAGCCCAGAATTTTCTATCCTCACTCGGGTGGATAGTCAACCGAGAAAAGTCCCAGTTGATCCCATCCCAGGAGGTTCTATACCTGGGGTACAGGGTTTCCTCAGTGGAAAAAAAGATCTATCTCCCTGAAGAAAAAATAGAAAGGGTAATCCAGGCAGTTGCCCAGTTACAAGCTACCCAAAGAGCTTCGGTAAGGGAAGTAATGAGGGTTCTGGGAATTATGACGGCGTGTTTTCCAGCTGTGCCTTGGGCGAGGTTCTGTCAACGTCCCTTGCAGGAGCTCATGCTTCGCTTTTGGAACGGCCTAAGTCAGGGCTTAGAGGAACAGATTCCAATCTCTTCAAGGGTCAAGAGGGCCTTGTGGTGGTGGCGAGCTCACCAAAACCTAAACGGGGGACTAGATTGGGTCATACCGGTAGAAGTAGTAGTCACCACAGACGCCAGTGCCTGGGGATGGGGAGCTCACCTGGGGGAAGCAGTGGCCCAGGGGCCATGGTTCCCAGAGGAAGCAGGTCGCTCCTCAAACCAAAGAGAACTTTTAGCAGTCCTCAAGACGATCGAGGTGTTTCGAGAAAGGATAATAGGTCGTCACCTGCAGGTACGCACAGACAACGCGTCCGCAGTGGCGTACCTGAACAAGCAGGGGGGAAGAAGGAGCCCTGCCCTTCAGGGCATATCCAACAAGATTCTTTCCTGGGCGGAGAGGAACTTGGCCTCACTAACAGCGGTTCATTTAAAAGGGGCACAGAACACTCTGGCAGACTACCTGAGCCGTCAGCCGGTGAGACAGGACGAATGGGCGCTCAACGAGGAGGTCTTTGGGCTAATAGTGCAAAAATGGGGTCTCCCAGAGGTAGATCTTTTTGCAACAGAAAGGAACAGGAAAGTAACCCAGTTCTTTTCTATCCATCCCGGGGACCAGACCAGGAGGATAGATGCGTTCTCCAGTCCTTGGAGGTTCAACATCAGCTACGCATTTCCTCCAGTGAGGATGATTGCTGCAGTTCTCCAAAAATTTTGGTTAGAAGAGATGGATTTACTTTTGATAGCACCCTTTTGGCCGAAAAGGCCATGGTTCTCCACCTTGAAGGAACTAATCATTTTCCCACCTTTCGGCTGCCCACCAGGGAGGACCTGATATCTCAGGGGCCCATCTATCACCCGCAGGTGGACAGATTGAACTTAACGGCATGGTATCTGAGGAACAGTTATTAAAATCTCAAGGTTTCTCAGCGAAAGTAACTGAAACCCTGTTATAATGTAGGAAGCCAGTAACTAGGGCTATCTATAATAAGGTTTGGAAGAGGTTTTGTTCTTGGGTAAGAGAGAAAGCTCTATCTTACCCAGGGATACCAGCAATTCTTGAATTCTTGCAGGCGGGGGTAGACCTGGGTCTTTCACCAAGCACCCTGAAGGTACAGGTGTCCGCTCTTAGCGTGTTTCTCCAATGCTCCCTTCAGCAAAATCGTTTCATCAAGAATTTTTTCACAGCCCTGTCAAGGTCCACACCAGTGAGAGTGTCATCCTGTCCTTCCTGTGATCTTTCTGTAGTGCTTAAGATCTTATCAGAAGGTCCATTTGAACCTCTGGAGGAATCCAGTTTGAAATGGGTTACCCTTAAGACAGTTCTCTTAGTGGTAGTAACCTCAGCGAAGCGGGTTGGTGACCTAGAGGCTCTTTCTATTAGAGAGCCGTTTTTGTTAGTTTTTGATGATAGAGTTGTGTTAAAAACAGACCCCAGTTTTCTCCCCAAGGTGGCGTCCAAATTCCACAGGACACAGGATATTGTCCTGCCTAGTTTTTGTTCCCCTTCGGGTCCTGAGTCATCATCTCCCAATTTATTAGACCTCAGGAGGTGTATTTTGTTTTATTTGGAGGCAACCAGAGAACTCAGAAAGTCGGATTCTCTTTTCGTTAATTTTTCAGGGGTTAGAAAGGGGCGTAAAGCTTCTAAAGCTTCCATAGCCAGATGGATCAGGATGGCTATTCAGAAGGCATATGAGTTAGAGGGTTTGCAGGTTCCATTTGTGAAAGCACACTCTACTAGGGCGGTCTCGAGTTCGTGGGCAGAGAGGGCCGGGGCCTCACCAGAAGAGATTTGTAGAGCGGCGACTTGGTCCAGTTATACCACGTTCGCTAAGCACTATCGCCTGAATTTGATGTCGGAGAAGGATCAGGCATTTGGCCGAAGGGTCCTCCAGGCAGTAACCCCACCCTAACAAGTAAGTTTCTAGTTTATCATCTCAGGGCTGTCCTGGAAGACGAAAGGGAAAAACCGGAGTTAGGCTTACCGGTAACTCTTTTTCCAGGAGTCTTCCAGGACAGCCTGGTTTCCCACCCGGTGTTTTTTTCTGAGTAACTGGAGTTGGATGAATGTACTAACGTTGTATTAGTATGTTATGTTTTTCAGAGCCTTCAGGATTTCTTGTGTGAACTGAGGAGAAGGCCTGGAGGACTTCCTTTTATAATTTACATTTGATGTGTTTCCTGTCCCGGAGGGAGGAGCTATATCTCAGGGCTGTCCTGGAAGACTCCTGGAAAAAGAGTTACCGGTAAGCCTAACTCCGGTTTTCGGTAGAGAAATAATAAAACCAAAAGGAAAAAAAAATTACAAACAGGGCAAAAATTCTAATGAAAATTAAAATAAAAAACGAGAGATCAGGAGACAAGAATACAAAAAGGTGGGAAAAGAAGGGGAAGAGAAAAAAGAAAGGGGAGAAAGAAGGAAGAGAAAAGAGAAACAAGCTAGGGGGGATCAGAAAGAAGAGCGTGAGTTGCTGTCATGGACGTGGTCGACCACCAGGTGGCGCTAGCGGCACAGCGGCGCGCACGGGTGCGCCGGGAGGGCGCATTCCCAGCACATCGGCGCGCATGGGCACGCACAATCGCGGCAGCGGCGCGCGGGCACGTGCTGACGCCATTTTGGCGCCAGTTTAGGCTATTTAATGGGGCTCATCCCTTAGCCTCTTGCTGCTCAGTCTTCAGCGTTCCTGTTAACCACCCGATACCCGTTACCTGATTGACTTCTGTTCCTGTGTACCCGGCTTGTCCCTGACCCTGCTGACCTCCGCCTGCCCTGACCTCTGGCTTGTCTGACGTTGCCTCTGCCTTATCCTTCTAACTGGTTGCTGTCCGCCTGTTGCTGATCCGGCTTGAACCCTGACCTCCGCTGCTGCTCTCTCCGTGAATCTGATCCATCCGCCTGTGTCCGACCCGGCCTGCCTGATCCTGCCTGCACCAGTACTACAGTACACCTTCCTCCTGCTGACGGCTCCAGCGATCTGCACCAAGCTCCTGCTACCTGTCAGCATTGGTACTACAGTACACCTCCCTCTTGCTGACTGCTCCAGTGATCTGCACCAAGCTCCTGCTACCTGCCAGCATTGGTACTACAGTACACCTTCCTCCTGCTGATAGCTCCAGCGATCTGCACCAAGCTCCTGCTACCTGTCATCTTGCTGTTCCCGGTCACCTGCACCAAGTTCCAGCTGTCTACGGTCCTGCTGTTCCAGCTCCACCGACATCTTCCTGGAGACCACAGGAGACCACCGCAGTTCCTGCACAGCATCCTCGCCAGGCGCTAGTGCGACTCTGAACTCCAGCGCTCCCTGTCTACTCTACTAGGGGTTCCGGAGTCAAAGGAGCAAGAGTGGCCACTCCCACACGTCAGGCTCTGCTCTGTACCAGGTACGTGACAGTTGCTGATAAGACAATCAGAGAAAGGCAATGCAGGGCAGGTGTAGAGAGGAAGACCCTGGAGGAGGAACCCAGCTTGTCCCAGGGCAGAGGAATATATAGGAACGATCTTGTCGGGTGTGACAACATGCTCGCCAGAGTGTCAGAGGAAGAGAAGTGGAGCCAGATGAGCCACAGCAGTTTATAATTATCAAAAGTGTCGTTGTCAAGAGCCAACATCTCCTCCATTCTCATAGTGTCGTTCATAATTGAAACCCAGTGTGAAAAGGGAGGAATGGTGGTCGACTTCCAATAGGAAGGTATAAGCTGTCTCGCTGAGGACATAAAGAAACGGAGGAGATTACGCTTCTGTGATGTAACTGATCCCAGCAGTATAGAAAGAAGAGCAATCTTAGGAGAGGGAACCAAAAATACATCATAAGTTTTATTGCAACACTCAAATATCTGAGTCCAGAAGAGGCGGATCCTCTCACATTCCCACCAGACATGTAGGTAGGTCCCCGTGGCTGCAGAGCATGGACACTGAGGTGGACGGAAATATTTTGTGCAACATGGAGGGGACCCTGTACCATCTTGACAGAATCTTGTAGTTCTTTTCCTGTGAGTAGCAGGAAATCGTAGACTTGTGAGTAAAATGAAATGAAGTCTGCCATTCTGTGGCTGCCCCGTGGCTGCAGAGCATGGACACCGAGGTGGACGGAAATATTTTGTGCAACATGGAGGGGACCCTGTACCATCTTCACAGAATCTTGTAGTTCTTTTCCTGTGAGTAGCAGGAAATCGTAGACTTGTGAGTAAAATGAAATTAAGTCTGCCATTCTGGTCGCAGGATGTCCTCACCCAAGTCTGCGGACCACATCCTGGTGTAAGAGGATAATTCGGTGTGTGAGTGTCTGTTAGGCCGCGTACACACGATCGAACATGTCTGTTGAAACTGGTCTGCAGACCAGTTTCAGCGGACATATCCGATCGTGTGTACGGCCTAGCGGACAGATTTCCAGCAGACAAAAGTTTTAAAACATGCTTTAAAACTTGTCCGCTGGAAACCTGTCCATCGGACATGTCCGCTGGTTAGTACGCCTAACCAGCGACTGAAATTTCCCGCATACGTCGATTGGATTTGACGCATGCGTGGAAGCATTTTACTTGGTTTGCGATTTTGGTTTGAACGTGTGTACACACATCAGACCAAAACATCCCAGGAGACACGTCCGATGAAAACAGTTCGTCGGACCGTTTTCATCGGACATGTCTCCCCGTGTGTACGCGGCCTAAGAGGTTATATATGGCTGAGAGAAGGTGTCTGGGAGTCTCCAAATGGGTGCACAGCTGTTCAAACTCAGTACAGGGACGGTGTATTTGGGAAGAGGAATGTAAGTGCTTTGTGAATGTAGATAAATGTAGAGCAGTTAGCCAATAGTGAGATCCCGCAGGCGTCACCGGTGACCCTAGTGTTGCATGTACAAACGAGCGCGCCTGGGGCCATTCAGTCCTTTTGAAGGCACCTAACGTTGGTACACCGATACCCTGAGGAAAGGAAGGATTGTCAAATAGGGAGGACAGCAGCGAAGGATAGGAGGGAACACAACCCCCCATTATACCAAATTCTGAGAGAGGCTAGTGTTAGCGGGAAGGGAGGGGGCATGTGTGCTAGATCAGTCCTGTATCCCCATAGTAGTGCTCAAAGATCCACGTGAGCCAGGTCCTGCTCTATGGCAACAGAGGCTTTTATAAAAGGATGCAGGAACCATTCTAAGACAAGTGCTAAGTGGGTGGCCTTGTAATATGTCTTGAAGTCGGGGAAACCAGCTCCACCTTGCAATTTTGGATGGGTGAGCAAATTATACTTCACCCTAGGTAACCCCCCTTCCCCCCGGCTCCACAAGAATCTAATAGCGAGAGAACGTAGGGAAATGAAAAAATATTTGGGGACTACAATGGGGACCGTTTGAAGGAGATATAGAAGTTTGGGGAGTGTGTCCATTTTTAGGCTGTTGATCCGTCCGAACCACGGTAGAGAAGACCCTCCCCATTCCTCCAGATCCTTTCGTACGCGGAAGAGTAATGGGACATAATTTAAAGAAAAAAGATTGGAGGGAATAATGACCCCAAGGTATGAGATCAGGATGTGAAATAAAAGGAATGGAGCATCGCGAAGGTCTAGGGCAGGAATAAGCAATTAGCGGACCTCCAGCTGTTGCAAAACGTCTGCCACACAGACGGGGTTTCGAAGCAAATTGTCATTTAACCTCCAGTGTGTGCCTCTACGTGGCGATGGGGGATGTGCAAGGGTCAAGTAGACCGGGGCATGGTCGGACCAAAGCAGTTGACCTAAAGATGCCTGGATGGAGGTATCTAACAGCGATTGGGATGTTAGAAAGTGGTCCAATCTGCTATAGGAATTGTGTGCTGCTGAGTAATGGCTGTAGTAGCCTTTCCGTGGGATGCTGCACACGCCAAACATCCACCAGGAGGGAAGAATGAAGGAGAGCTTTGATGCGTATCAGTATAGAGTGTGGTACAGAGGATTTACCCGAGGATGTGACAGCAGACGGGGACATGACGACATTGAGATCTCCACCAATGATGTAGCAGGGGCCCCCGAAAGAGGACAGTCTGGTGAGAACCGATGAGTGGAACCAAGCCTGACCCACATTAGGTATGTACTGTAGATGTTGGCCACTGTGAAAATTGTTTAGTTTTAGTTTGAGGAAAATGCGACCATTAGCATCAACAAGTGTGTCTAAGACCTCTGGTTTAAAAGATTTATGGAATGCTATGGATACACCCTTAGACTTGGCTCGGGGATTAGCACTATGGAACCATTGTGGGTAGTATTTGTTGCGCAGAGCCGGTACGGAATCAGTACGGAAGTGAGTTTCCTGCAGTAGTAAAATATTAGAACGTTGTTTATGAAAGTGGTAAAGGATCTGACTTCGTTTCTCAGGTGTGTTGAACCCCCTACAGTTGAAGGATGCTAAAGTTAACGGGCAAACAGAAGTCATGGTATATGCAGGTATTGGGGGGTGGGGGAAAAGGGAGGAAGCTCGTGTAGCAGGAGTATCACATATCAGCAACTCACGGAAATGGAAACGTCGCCAGTTGAGGCCCAGAGGAAAGAGGAGATGAGGACAGACAGGGGGGAGAAAAACGAGAAGGGACAAAAAACAAAAAGATCCAGAGAATATATAATGACAGGAGGGGAGGTGGTGAGGGAGACCAACACAACCAAGTAAATAAAAAAAAAAAAAGAGCAATAACAAAAAAGGCCACTAGGTGGCTCCAAAAGACTGCAAGGAAAGAAGAAAAAAAAAAAACCTTCGAAGGGCAGGGTGGACCCCCAGCTCCACGGAAAAACAATTATGGAGCAAAACCAATATACCTGACATAAAAAACATTGGTACGAAAACAAAAACAGAATTGATTCAAGCACATGTAATAGGAAACAAAATGAACAAGTAGGCACATTCTACAATTAAGTGAAAATATATTAAGAAAAATCCATGGTGATAAAGCTGCAAAGAACGGACAAGCTTTCTGAGGTTACAAATGAGAAATACTCTGGAACTGTCTGCGGGTTGCTCCTGGCCTGAATCATGGAGCCTGAAAAACCTGGAAAGAAAACCAAGAAATTAACAGATACAATAGCATTAGGGCAGGCCAGGGCTCAGGAAGGGGGTTGAAACAGTTACTGGGGAGAGCAGCAGACTGATTTCCGTAAAAAAGAAAAAAAAAAAAAAAAACAATAAGGGCCCTTTCACACGTGCGGACGAACGGTCCGCTTTTTCTAAGTCCGTAAATGGACTTAGAATGGGGCCCTATGGGAGCGGATCCGTTAGCGGACGGAAGAAAACCCTATTTTTCTTCCGTCCGGTGGATCGGATCGGATGCAAACGGACAGACGGTCCGTTTCCATCCGATTCCCCATAGGGGAGAGCGGAGGAGAGACAGGGCGGTCCTGCACAGTGTGCGGGGACCGCCCTGTCCGCCGACAGCTGAGCGGAACCCCCCGCTGAGCCGACGGACACACGGAGCGGACCGAAAAACGGTCCGCACCGTGTGAAAGGGCCCTAACTCACACAAAGTGAAAACTGAGATAGTAACTCTTGCATGGGGGGGTGTCAAACCGCAAAAAAAAGCAATAATAAACAAGAAATAAAAATAGAATTGCGGTGGCTTTAACCCTGTGTCGTTCCAGGGGGAACCCCTAAAAAGGCAAAACAAGTGAGGTGACTGATTCAACCAGGGCATGTTCAGTCCTCAGAGTCCCGGTGAGGCAAAGGCTTGGGGTTGCGTTTGCGGCCCTGTGTCTGTCACGGAGAGGCAAAGGGCAAGCCCGGTGTAGTTAGCGTGAATGGCCAGTCAGGGAGAGACACCTGTGGAAGCTCCAGCGTGCTGAGGAAAGTAGGCAGGTCACCCAGTGTGCGAAAGATGGCGGTCTTGCCCTCGTGGTGCACTCGCAGGTGGGATGGGAATCTCCATTGGTATTTCATTTGCTAGGATTGCAGAAGTTGGGTAAGCTGTTTCAAAGCTTTTGTAATTGCCAAGGTCTGACGCGACAGGTCTGGAAGGAGCATCACGGGTGTATCGTTGAATAGTTTAGTGTCTTGCGAGCTAGCAGCTCTCATGATGGCCTCCTTGATTTTGTAGAAATGAACCCGGCACAGGGTGTCGAGAACGAAGGAGGGGCCCTGGATCCGCAGACCCGAGGTTCTGTGAACCCGGTCCAGCTCAATTGGGTCATCCTTAGGGTGTTGCAGCAATTGGTTAAAAATGGCAGTCACAACTACAGGCAGGGTCTTGGCATCTACTGACTCAGGAATTCTGCGAGTGCGAATATTATTGCGTCGATTACGATTTCGGATATAGTCTTGTTGGTACGCTAACTGCTGCAGCATGACAGTATGGGTGTTCAGCATTTTGTCATGCGTCTGCACTGCATTTCTGAGACTGTCTGTAGTGGCATCCAGGTCCTCAAAGCGTGCACCCACATCTTTTTTAAAGTCAGAAATTTCTTTCTTATAGGCCTTTTCAATCCTGTGGACACAATGTTCAAAATCAGCCTTGGTGGGCAGGGATCTAATATAACTGTGCAGGGAACGGATCTGTGCCTCCATATCCCATCCCTCACCCAAGCCCAGGGAAGCATTTGAGCGGCTTCTGGAAGGAGCATCATGGGTGTATCGTTGAATAGTATAGTGTCTTGCGAGCTAGCAGCTCTCATGATGGCCTCCTTGATTTTGTAGAAATGAACCCGGCACAGGGTGTCGAGAACGAAGGAGGGGCCCTGGATCCACGGACCCGAGGTTCTGTGAACCCGGTCCAGCTCAATTGGGTCATCCTTAGGGTGTTGCAGCAATTGGTTAAAAATAGCGGTCACAACTACAGGCAGGGTCTTGGCGTCTACTGACTCAGGAATTCCGCGAGTGCGAATATTATTGCCACGATTACGATTTCCGATATCGTCTTGTTTGTACGCTAAGTGCTGACAGTATGGGTGTTCAGCATTCTGTCATGCGTCTGCACTGCATTTCTGAGTCTCTCTGTAGTGGCATCCGGGTCCTCAAAGCGTGCACCCACATCTTTTTTAAAGTCAGAAATTTCTTTCTTATAAGCCTTTTCAATCCTGTGGACACAATGTTCAAAATCAGCCTTGGTGGGCAGGGATCTAATAGTATTGTAGATAGAGGCTCCTGCCTACCGAGGGGCGTGGTGGAGTGGGATAGGGTCACTGCTGCAAACACCTGACACTCTGTCCTGGGCAGAGAGAAGTAGCAAATGGAAAAACAAGGGGGGTGGTGTCTGCGCTGTGAAAAGTGGGTGAAATCCAAGGGTGGTACGGGAATAAATCCCTGGGCTGGTGAACGTGGGGGAGGGGGGGGGAGGGGGGGTTGGGGTGGTGTTTTTAGAACAGAGTGATAGCATACATAAGTTTAGTGTCAATACGTAAACCGTCAAAATGTAGCACAAAAGATAATATTGAATACTAAACAATGGCAAGTGACAAAAAAGGAGTACAAATTCACAAGCAGTAAAATGTACACAATGTGCTGGTCCAAGTAATGTGATATCAGGGAGAACTACCGCTAGGGGCGCCCCTGAATGTGTAACACAGTGAACAATACAAATAATAATATATAAATCAGTGAAGAAATGCAAAAAAGTCTCTGAAAGTGTTTCCCAAATGTCCCAGAAGACATTTAGGGGAAGTCATGTGACATGACGAGACGCGTAGGTGCATCCAGGACTTAGGACGAACTCGGTGTTCGTGGGAGATAGGCCCACCATCCATCACCTCCATGTGAGTGGATGTATGAGTGAATGATGTTGCCTGTTTAGACACTTCCATAACACCATATCCTACTTGCTTTGTATCTTCTCCATGCCTTACTGCTGAGTGCTGATGTCGTTTCTGTCCATTGAAGTGTATTCCTCCTCCCCCTGCCAGAGGTGGTTTTATTTGGCTATCCGTGCCTTAGCCGTGAGGTGAGGGGCTAGGGACCACCTGAGGTGTTCACTGTACCACGTCCTTTCCCGGCACCATTTCCTCCATCCTTTAGAAACTGTCTTCTGGGACATCTTTGGAACCTGTCTTCTGGGACATTTGGGAAACACTTTCAGAGACTTTTTTGCATTTCTTCACTGATTTATATATTATTATTTGTATTGTTTACTGTGTTACACATTCAGGGGCGCCCCTAGCGGTAGTTCTCCCTGATTTCACATTACTTGGACCAGCACATTGTGTACATTTTACTGCTTGTGAATTTGTACTCCTTTTTTGTCACTTGCCATTGTTTAGTATTCAATATTATCTTCTGTGCTACATTTTGACGGTTTACGTATTGACACTAAACTTATGTACGCTATCACTCTGTTCTAAAAACACCACCCCTCCCCCCCCCTCCCCCACGTTCACCAGCCCAGGGATCTAATAGAACTTTGCAGGGAACGGATCTGTGCCTCCATATCCCATCCCTCACCCGAGCCCAGGGAAGCATTTGAGCGGCTTCTGGTGAGCACAAATTCGGATTCCCCAGGGAGAGGGAGATGGCTGTGTGTGCTCACCTGGAAATGCAGGGATGGCTCAAAGCAGGCTGGGGACGGAGGCACCGGCGCCATCTTGGATTCCTCCAAATCGCCTCCTTTCTGCTCCCCACCAGTGCCCTTCTGTGCCGGTGCTTGTCCTTTCCCATGTGCCGATTTTGGTCCGGTTTCCGGACGTTATTTAGTCCGTGGAGCTGGAGGTCCAGGGAGCCAGGAGAAAACACGTTGCACTGCTCCATGTGTCAAGCCACGCCCCCTGATCAATGTATTTAAATTAATCAGTGGTCTATGGTTATTCATTTTAAGGTCATCACAGAGGAAAAGGGGCAAGGGGCACTTTAAATCTTGAGGAAAAGAGATTTAATATGATTGTAAAGACTCTTTTTTTAAATAACAAACATGTCAGACTTGCCTCCTCTGTGCAGTTGGTTTTGCACAGAGCAGCCCAGATCCTCCTCTTCTCGGGTCCCTCTTTGCTGCTCTGGGCCCCTCCCTCCTATCGAGTGCCCCCACAGTCAGCAGCTTCCTAAAATCTTACGAAACGTACGTCAAGACGAGCCTTTGTCACGTCACTTCCGGTCCCTTTGGTCTGTGTGCGTAGGAAGGTGGAATTCACACCAGCTACGGGTGAGAGCTACGGGCATCATTCGGCCATCAGACACGCATGCAGCCTCAGTTCTAGGATAAGGCACTTTTTATGTAAGGAAGCCAATTTGGCTTTTTATCTTATATTTTTTATAATAAATGGGATTACACTATTTTTGGCTCCTCTGTAATTTTTTGCTTTATATCCCGTCCGTGATCCCTTAAGTGAAGAGGTGTTTTCTTGTCTATTTAGCAGTTATTATTGGTAGCAGGCAATTGCATAAATACATTGGGGTAGATTCACGTACCTCTGCGCATCTTTCTGCCGGCGTAGCGTATCTTCTTTACGCTACGCCGGCACAACGTTGAGAGGCAAGCATGGAATTCACAAAGCAAATGCTCTCAACGTTGCGCCGGCGTAGCGTATAGTTGTCGGCGTAAGATGACGTAAGTCAAAGTAGGTGGAAGTGTAACATTTAAATGAAGCGTGACCCCATGCAAATGATGGACTGAGCTTCAAAAAACGAACTGTGCATGCGTCGTATCTTGGATGCATCTCAGTGCGCATGCTCACAGTCACGTCGAAATAACTGGCTAAGATACGTCAAAACACTGCCTACGACGTGAACGTAACCTACGCACAGCCCTATTCACGTAAAAAAATCAACGCTGTTTGTTCCCTGGTCCATACCTTTGCATGGGTTGCGCCTCCTATATGATGAATAACTTTACGTCGGACTTAACCCTTACGCAAATCGCTTAAAACGTTGTTTTTTGTGTCATAAAAAGTGATGGTGTGTGGGCAAAACGATGTTGAAAATTACGTTTTTAAACCCGCGCATGCTCAGAAGCAAGTTATGAGGCGGAGCTTCAATGGAACAGAGTGCCGTCGAATGTGGTGTACGTCACCACGCTTTGCTAGAGCATTTTGGAAAAAACGATGGTGTGTATGCAACGTCGTTTTGGAAAATGAAGTTTGAAAAACATAGTTTTTTTTCATGAGATGAAACGTAATTTTTTTTCATCACAAAAAGTGATCGTGTGTACGCGGCATAAGTATAGGCTTACCTGTAGCAAAAAGTGGTCTGTAAGGCCTTGTACACACGAGGGAATATTTCCGCTGAACATGGTCCGACGGACCATTTCAGCCGAAAAATCCGCTCGTGTGTAGGGGCAAACGGACCGTTCTGGCCGGATTCCTCCGGCGGAAAGATTTCAAAGCATGCGTCACCGCACTGTCCGCCGGCGGGGAATTTGATCCGATTGTGTGTACAGCCATCGGATCAAAGAGCCTGGCGTAAATATGCGCTGTAAACGGTCCGGGGACCGTTTACAGCGGATATATTCAATCGTGTGTATAAGGCCTAAGGGTTTACAATCCAAGTAAACTCAGTGGTTAAAATAGTTTCTGGCCCCTTATCTCAGTGGTGGACCCCAAATGTCACTGTCGGCAGCCCCAGTACTAAAAGCTGCTGGAATCCAAGTGACTTGCTTAGTCTGAACATTGTTTTAAGTGGTTAAGATATGTAAGGAATTTGGGTGAGTGAGTCCATCCTTTTGTAAACCATAGACAGAAAGTCTTGATGACATTATCCCTGGTCTCATTAAAGTGGTTCTAAAGCCTTAGGCCTCGTACACACGAGCAAATGAATCTGTTCAAATACTTGTAATGACCGCCGCACCATGTATAGACACTCCCCCTTCTCGGGATTGGACGGATCCGTCCAATCCTGAGCAAGGGGGAGTGTCTATGCACGGATCCGTGTATAGACACTCCCCCTTGCTCTGGATTGGACGGATCCATCCAATCCTGAGAAGGGGAGTGTCTATGTGGGGGACATGGCTGCAATATGTGGGGGGACATACATGGCTGCATCTGTGGGGGACATGGCTGCAATATGTGGGGGACATGGCTGCAATATGTGGGGGACATGGCTGCATCTGTGGGGGACATGGCTGCATCTGTGGGGGACATGGCTGCATCTATGGGGGACTTGCATGGCTGCATCTGTGGGGGGGACATGGCTGCAATATGTGGAGGGACATGGCTGCATTTGGGGACACATTTCAAAAAAGTATCGGTATTCGGTAGGGTTGTCCCGATACCGATACCAGTATCGGTATCGGGACCGATTCCGAGTATTTGCGGGAGTACTTGTACTCCCACAAATACCCCCGATACCCAAATAGAATAACCCCCCCCCCCCCGCCGCCGCCGCCAATGTATGTGCAAAGCCGACCTGTTAATACAAAGCCGCCACTGTGAACATTACACGCACCTTTAGTTTGAACAGTTGTTTACCGCGCGCCCTGTGTAAAGGACACTCCCCCTTGCTCGGGATTGGACGGATCGTGTAATGTTCGCGGCAGCGGCTTTGTATTAACGGCGGCATCATCATCATCAGGTAGGGGGACATGGCTGTATATGGAGTATATATATAGAGAGAGTGTATGGATGGAGTGTGCACCCGCTGACACTTGTAGTCCCTCTGTCACCCACGCAGTATGATCTCTATGGTGTATGGTCTGATGATCCAATCCGCTGCCCTCCTCCTCCTCCATATATGATGGGGAACATTTTACACCAGGAATTAATAAGAGAGGAACAGTGATTGCCATTGTCTGCGTCTCCAGAAATACCAGCTGCCTGGCTGTCATGTTTAAAACTTTGAATCACAAACCCAGAACAGGTGTGTAGATGAGGATTTCCGACTTTTCTACATGGCTGCAATATGTGGGGGACATACATGGCTGCAATATGTGGGGGACATACATGGCTGCAATATGGGGGACGGACATGGCTGCAATATGTGGCGGACATGGCTGCAATATGTGGGAGACATACATGGTTGCAATATGTGGGGGGACATGGTTGCAATATGTGGGGGACATACATGACTGCAATATGGGGGATGGACATGGCTGCAATATGGGGGACGGACATGGCTGCAATATGTGGGGGACATGGCTGCAATATGTGGGGGACATGCATGGCTGCATCTGTGGGGGACATGCATGGCTGCATCTGTGGGGGACATGCATGGCTGCATATGTGGGGGACATGGCTGCATATGTGTGAGACATGCATGGCTGCATCTGTGGGGGACATGGCTGAATATGTGGGGGACATGCATGGCTGCATCTGTGGGGGGGAAATGGCTGCAATATATGTGGGGGGGACATGGCTGCATCTGTGGGGGGACATGGCTGCAATATGTGGGGGACATGGCTGCATTTGGGGACACATTTAAAAAAAGTATCGGTATTCGGTATCGGCGACTACTTGGGAAAAAAGTATCGGTACTTGTATTCGGTCCTAAAAAAGAGATATCGGGACAACCCTAGTATTCGGTATCGGTGACTACTTAAAAAAAAAATCGGTACTTGTACTCGGTCCTAAAAAAGTGGTATCGGGACAACCCTACTGCATAGTATTTTTATCAGATTTATCTGGGCAAAAAAGCACCCACGTCTATCCTACAATCTTCTGGCCAGGCCTAAAACCCAGGGTGGTATGGCATTCCCAGATCCAAACCAATACTATCAGGCAGTACACCTTGCCAGGGTTATGGCGTGGTGCAGAGATGGGGGAGGTAAAACATGGGTAGCAATTGAACAATCATGCACCAAGATTCCACTTCAATGTGTGCCATGGTTAAGACCAAATGTACTTGGCATATTGAGGAACCATCCTTCCATAGGGGCAACTCTACGAGTAATACAACAAAGCCATTTTTTCTCCAAGGAAGATGGAGAAATATCCCGGATGTATGCAATATTGGGAAACCCAGCATTTCCCCCTGGATATACAGATAGCCCTTTTTAGACAAACTGCGAGACAGGGTAAATTTTGTCTAGGTGATTATCTTGAAGAATATAGGCTGAAGACTAGGGCGGAAATACAATTGATGTTTAATCCACCACTGGATCCATGGCGGATGCAGCAACTTACTCACTTTCTCAGTTCCCTTCTTCGTAAGAAGTGGTCAGATCGTCCGAGTGCACCCGTGGAAAATGTATGCTTGGTAAAAGCTCCCTCAGCACATGGGGTATCTGAGATGTATAAACTGTTAGTACAATCGTCAGAGGGTTATGCCCTGGGATTCCTTCAGAAATGGGAAAGAGATTTAGACATTACATTGTCTGAAGAGCAGCGGAGATATATTTTACATTTTACTCATCACTCCCCAACGGCTACTAAGTACCAAGGGTTGTGTTATAAAATTCTCACACGTTGGTATAGAGTCCCATCATTGTTGCATAAAATTTATGCGGAAAGGATAAATATGTGTTGGCGTTGTGAGGTGGCAAAGGGCAATATGCTCCATATTTTTTGGTCGTGTCAAAAACTGCAGGCATTCTGGGCCAAGGTCCGAGATATGATAAGACAGCTGACAGGTTAGGACCTGGGTTTTGAACCAGCTAGATACCTGCTCCATCTTTCAGAGCTTTCTAGGCGTAAATATCTGAATGCAGCCAAGTCATGTGTATCAGCTCTCTGGAAGCAGGAATCATCTCCCTCCGTCTCGCAGTGGCTTAAAAAAATTGCTGAAATATACAGTATACTATGGAAAGAGGTAGTGCTACTATTCAAGGCAGAGAAGAGAAGTTTAACCACTTGACCACTGGGCACTTAAACACCCTTAATAACCAGACCAAATTCCAGCTTTCGGTGCTCTCACAGTTTGAATGACAATAACTCAGTCATACAACACTGTAACCAAATGAAATTTTTGTCCTTTTTTTCCCCACAAATAGAGCTTTCTTTTGGTGGTATTTGATCACCTCTGCATTTTTTGTTTTTTTTTGCTATAAATGAAAAAAGAACACAATTTTGCAAAAAATAATAATTTTTCTTCATTTCTATTATAAAATTTTGCAAAAAAGTAATTTTTCTTCATAAATTTGGCCTAAAATGTATACTGCTACATATCTTTGGTAAAAAAAAAAAATGTTGGATATTATTTAGTCTGGGTGAAAGTTATGGGGTCTACAAGCTATGGTACCAATTACTGAAAATTGATCAATTTCATCACACCTGATGTACTGACAGCTTCTCTCATTTCTTGTGACCCTAACATGCCAGAAAAGTACAAATACCCCCCAAATTACCCCATTTTTGGAAAGAAGACATTCCAAGGTATTTAGAAAGAGGCCTGGTGAGTTTTTTAAAGTTGTCATTTTTTCCCACAATTCTTTGCAAAATCAAGATTTTTATTTTTTTTTCATCAAATTTTCATATTAGCAGGTTATTTCTCACACACACAGCATATGCATGCCACAAATTACACCCCAAAACACATTCTGCTATTCCTCCCGAGTATGGCGATACCACATGTGTCAGACTTTTACACAGTGTGGCCACATACAGAGGCCCAACATGCAGGGAGCACCCAGGCCAATTCTGACATTCCTCTCCTACATGTAAAAATCATCATTTATTTGCTAGAAAATTACATAGAACCCCAAAACATTATATATGCTTTTTAGCAAAGACCCTAGAGAATACAATGGCTGTCGTTGCAACTTTTCATCATGCATGGTATTTGCACAGCAATTTTTCAAACGCGTTTTTTTTGGAAATAAAACAGTTTTGTGCTTTTAAAAAAAACATTAAAGTTAGCCCAATGTTTTTGCATAATATGAAAGATAAAGTTACGCCGAGTAAATAGATACCCAACATGTCACCCTTCTAAATTGCTCACGCTTGTGGAATGGCGCCAAACTTCGCTACTTAAAAATTCCCATAGGCAACGCTTTAAATATTTTTACTGGTTACATGTTTTTAGTTACAGAGAAGGTCTAGGGCCAAAATTATTGTTCTCGCTCTAACTTTCGCAGAGATACCTCACATGTGTGGTTTGAACACCGTTTTCATATGTGGGCGGGACTTGCGTATGCGTTCGCTTCTGCATGCGAGCTCACGGGGACAGTGGCGCTGTATGCCCAGAGTATTGCCCAGAGTATTGCCCAGAGTATTGCCCAGAGTATTGCCCAGAGTATGCCCAGCCGAGTATTGCCCAGTATTGCAGAGTATTGCGCAGGGATGGCTGAGCAGGGAGGGATGGATCTGTGACTGCATTTGTCACAGATCCAGCCCACAGCACTGCCGCTGACATCCGCTCCCTCCCCTCTCCTCTCACACTGTACCGATCGGTACAGAGAGAGGAGGGAGGAACCGGCGTCATCAAATGAAGGCGATTTACTGTGATCCGTGATGCGCCGGGTCCTCTGGTTGCTCCCGTGTGCGCGCCTCAGGGGGAGCGCGATTCTAAGAAGCCGTTAATTAACGGCCACTTAGAGTTAAGCAACCGCCCTGTAGACGTACTTTGTCTATAGGGCGGTTGTAAAGTGGTTAATAAAAAATGGTCAACATGGTCAGCGTATGTCTGCTCTAGAGAATATGGCTGTTCACTGGCGGAGGCAGAATAGAGAAATATTTTTTTATATATTTTTTTTCTCTGTTTATGTTTTGATTTGATTTGTTTTTGGTTTGTTTGTTTTTTGTTGTGCCAGCTTGATAAATAGGAAGGACGAAGGACGATGAAGATTATACCGCCAGTATATCTAGAAAAGGAAACATTTTGGAACTGAAATGCTTTGTATATTCCTTTTATTGCAGAATCGATTTGTGATATGTTATATATGTGAGTCAGTGAGGCAGACGGATTAGCAGGAGCTCACAGCGGCGCACGTCTCCTAGGAGTAGGAACGTGTGTGTCATAGCTCCAGGCAGGTGGAGGAGGCAGACAGGCAGGCAGGGTCTAATCCTAGCCCAGCTCAGCCCAGCTCCAACTCCAGCTCCAGCCTCTGTGCAGCCCGCTTCTGAACCTAGCCTTCTCCTCCAGCCTCTCTTCAGCATTCCTCCTCCCCTCCTTTGAAGGTGAGTCTGCCTGTCTCCCTGGGATTAAGGGCGGCCGTCCTTTTCAGGACAAGCCGCGGTTTTCGATCCCAGGAGGCAGACGATCGAATCCCCCTCCTTGCACCTACACCCCTGTCCACTGTTCGAGGCATCCCTTCCTCGCCGCCTCCCCCCCACCCCCCCTCTGCTGATTCCCGCCTTATTTCGACGGTCCGTGCCAGCCTATGCTAGACCCGCGGCAGCCGCGTCTTAGGAAAGACCGCGGCTTCGTCCACGGCCTAGCGGCGCACCATACCCACGTTCAACATTACCACTAGATTCGCCCAGATTTTCCCAGTATACCCCCCCCTCACCCCTGGAGGACCCCATCCACCTCCGGGTTAATCAACCCAGCCCCCTCTCTGCTGCCAATCCACCCTGCTGATAGCCCCCCCGGCCTGGGTTCTGTGTCAGGCCGGCGGCCATCTTGGTACACCCCCCCAGCAACAGAGATATCTCCTACCCCCAGCCCCTCACAACCTAATAGTATTTGATCCAGGGTCTTGGCCGATCGCCTTTCAGGGATCAGGAAGGAATTTTTTTTCCCTGCTCCAGCACATTGGCATAGCTCAGCCAGGGTTTTTTTGCCTTCCTCTGGACCAAAGCCGGGAGAGAGGATTCAGTGAATCTTCCCTCCATCGCCATCCGACCACCGCCCCCCCCCCTGGGGACGGCAACTATGGCTAATCTGCGGTACTCTGCAGAAACCATTTGGGGTCTGAGGCGATTTGCCACAATACTACCAGCCGTCACCAAAAAGGCCCTAAGAACTGAGCAACTCTTGAGAATCGATCGACGATCGACTGTCAAAGAATTCAGTCACCCATCCCAACCTAAGCACATATCATGTGCTTTGATCAACACAAGATCGGCAGTAAAACACTGACTAGAAATCCATGATTTCATACTACAATACGATTTAGACTGCCTCTTTATTACAGAAAGCTGGCTTAAAGCCGACTGTAACACCATTCTAGGAGAACTGGTGCCAGAAAACTATCGTATTATAACTGAAAACAGAATAGGGCAAAGAGGAGGAGGCCTGGCGGTGATCCACAAGACGCATCTTGCGATCACTAAACCAGTCCTTCAAAACCCTCTTCCATTCATGGAAACCCTTACTCTACAACTGCAAACAAATCCCCAGGAGACCGTCCGTATTCTACTCTGCTACAGGCCACCCGGGCCAAAATCGCAGCTTCTACCATGACGGAGTTTATCTCCACTTATACCCTAAACAGCAAACACCTTTTGCTGTTCGGGGACTTCAATCTCTGGGCCAACTCCTCACAGTATCCCGTTGCCGATGCCTGTATTGGCCACCTGGAAGGTTTAGGGCTACAACAACTAGTATGTGGCCCCACACATGCTTCAGGTCACACGCTCGACCTAATTTTCAGACAAAATCTGAAAATTAGTATTTTGGAAAATGAACCATTGCCATGGACAGATCACCATGCAATTAGTTCCCCCATTGATAAAAACACCTAAGCTGGTGACAACACACTGGACTAGATCTCAGAAGAAGCTCCATTCGGAACTCTTCAAATCAACCTTTGGAAATAAAATAAAAACACTCCAACCACTTCGAACAGTCTCAGATACACTGGATGCCATAAATGCAGCCCTACTACAGTCAGCCGAGATAGTAGCACCGAAACGCAAAGCCCGCAACCAGCTGTCGCTACTGAAGCAAGAGCGCAGAAGGGCGGAAGCCGCCTGGAAAAGAAGCGCTTCAGAGGAGAACCTCATCGGCTACAAGGCAATAACAAGAAAATACCATAAAGAAATCTTCCAACCCAAGAAACATTATTTTTCTAAGGCTATCAATAGCGCCCTAAATCGCCCATGCAAACTCTTCAAGCTGGTCACACAGACCATGAATCCAGGCTGTCTTGAAGCCCCCCAATTCAGATACCCAAGAATTTTGCGATGAATTATCGGATTTCTTCATCAATAAAATTGAGGGAATCCAGGAAAGCATTCGACAAAACAATACCCCCCACAACCCCCCCCCTCCCCCTTAATCAACCACACAACACCCATAGAAACCTTCTACAATCAACTAAGTTCACTCTGGAACCCATCTCCGTTGATGCAACAAAAAAATATCATCGGTACTTTGCGAAACAGCACAGCACTAAACTGCTGAAGGAATGTGCCGACATCTTGGCACCACCTATCACGCAGCTCATAAACCAGTCATTCAAGGAAGGCATAGTGCCCCCCCTGCTGAAAGAGGGCACAATCCAGCCCATCTTGAAGAAACCTACCCTAGATCCCAAAGACCCAACTCACCGCCGTCCCATAAAAGGCCTAAACGTTCTCTCCAAGGTAATGGAGAAAGTAGTGGTACAACAGCTGCAACAGCATCTAGATACCCATAATCTACTTGATCCATTTCAATCAGGTTTCCGTCCTGGACACGGGACGGAAACAGCATTGCTCAAAATATGGGACGACGCTCTTGAGGCCGCAGGCGAAAGAGAATCTTGTCTCCTGGTTCTACTGGACCTAAGCACAGCCTTTCACACAGTAGACCACAAACTATTACTGACTCGGCTGGCTGAAGTAGCCGCAGAAGGTGATCTATCATGGTTTTCCTCCTTTTTGGACAACCGATCACAAACAGTGTCATGCGGAGACCCTCAAGGATCCCCCCTGTCACCGGTGCTCTTCAACATCTATCTTCGCCCTCTCTTTGAAATCATCAGTAGCCAACAACTAGTAGTATAATATCAAAATTAGAACACAGAGTCCAGATGATAGACAGCGCTAATAGGGCTGGTTAAAATGTCCAACAACATATAATGAGCTCAGATGATGTAGAAAAGAAATAAACAGTGATGGGTGCTTCTCAGAAGATTCTCAGGATCCTACACCTTGTCCAAGATATTTCACCACAAGTGAGGCACACTCCCCTTCGGGGTTTAAACTCACCAGAAAGGCAGTAATATCAAGCCTTAAGAAAATCACTTTTCACCTCAAACATCCGTCAGCCCAGCAGGAGATCAGTAAGGGTTAAAGCTCCACATAAAACAAATAAAATCCGAAATAGTGTAATTCCGCTTTAATGTTTAAAAAGGAACAGCCCTTTACCATACATAGAACCCCCGCTCACAATGCACGTACCATTAATCAGCAGAGATGAGCCATAAGAACGACAATTTTCAGATGGAATCAGAAATCCCAGAAGCAGGCATGCAGTGTGTGAGACCAAATGTGCTTCCTGGTCAGAAACCACCAGTGGAGCGCAGAAAGCGTCACTTCCGGAAACGCCGCGTTAGCCCCGCCCTGACCGGTTTCGTCTTCCAATCGACTTCAACTGAGGGCGTGGCTCAGCGGCAAATGTTGAATACTTATAAAGGCCCTCCCGTCCTGTCAGTGGGTCAACTGGCAGCACTGAGAGCTCCCCCATTGGTCAGTCGCTAAATCCCTCAATGACAGGCACAAGGAAAAATAAACATACAAGCGTGATCACACAGGGTAATCTGTAGAGCGCATATATTAAACGGGGAACTTATTTCTCATATAGAGATGCACTCAGCGTTCGTGACATAGTTTTTATGTATCAATGAAAACGGAGAGTTATATTAGCATCGAACTCACTCGAGAATGATACCAAACTCAAAGATGCTGCTTCTGGGGTTAATGAAAACAAAACCGAGCATAAAAGGAAGTATACATAGAGCTAATAACCACTGCATATTTACACATTGCTACATACACGTAAAAAATACAGGTTATAACAGAATACTTTAAAAAATACTGATAAAATTAATTCATTATTTAAAAAGGGGGTAATTCATTATTTAAAAAATAATTAAAAATAGGAGAAATTTTCCTATACAGTCATATATCAACTCTAGATATATATGTTTGCCACTCATGAAACCCATAATTACATGCGTTCCACAAGTGCTGAATAACTGAATGGCAAAAACATATATAATCAGTAAAGGTAAATTCCTCACCCAAAGAGGTAGATAAATGGATAAAAGGAATATATCATACATTTCACTGAAATATAGTAATTTAAAACAATGACATAAATAAAATAGATAAAAATAGATAAAATACGATATGTATATATGAGGTAGAAAGGAGAATGCTAGAGATCGCTTATAAAACAATGTCTAATTCGACATTTAACCCCTTAGGAGCTAGGGTATCAGCAGTATAAATATATTTAGTCTCAAGTTTAGAGAGTTCCCTCACTCGGTTACACCCTCTCCAAGGAGGTTTCAACTGTTCCACCCCCCAGAATCTGAGACCTGCCGGATTTTTGTCATGATGGAGTTTAAAATGCAGAGACACATTATGGTCTTTGTATCCCAATTTTATGTTCGCAATATGTTCTGCGATTCTTATTTTAAGTTTTCTTTTTGTACGGCCCACATACAGCAGCTTGCAAGGACATTCCAAGAAATAGACTATATATGTAGTGTTACAGGTCAGAAAATCTTTAATCACAAACATGGCATCATTTCTGGAAGTAAAAGTGTCCAGGCCCCTAACATGACTAAGAACCTCTTTGCATGGACCACATTTTCTGCAAGCAAAAAAAAAGCGTTTTTCTCCCAAAATGAAACTGGCTTACTTGGGGGATCTAAAACTTTTTTAATGATCCTATCTCCATAATTGGGAGCCTTCCTATAGATAAAGGAGGGTTTGTCCGGGATCACATTTCTCAGGACCTTGTCCAAAAAGAGTATGTGCCAATGGGTGGAAAAGATCTTTTCAACTTCTTTGTATTGTGAATGATATCTAGAAATGAAACTACATTCAAAAATATTCTGAATTCGAGAGGATGATGATGTAGTGGCCGAGAGAGGAGATAAAGGTACTACACGTAGTTCTTCTATAAGTTTATTTAATCTCTCTTCAGAGTAACCCTTCTCCATGAATTTAATTTTAAGGACCCCTGCTTGTGTAATATAATCGGTGTCTTCAGTACAGTTGCGGCATACTCGCATGATCTGTCCTTTCGGTATATTCCTAAGCCAAGTAGGGTGATGCCCACTTTTAGTTGGTAGATAACTATTTGCATCTGTAGGCTTGAAGTAAACTTTTGTTCCTAGTTTATCTCCATTTCTATATATCTGGAGATCTAAAAAGTGTACGTTCTCTTGATTATATTCACATGTCAAGCTGATGTTACGGTTATTGGTTATTCAAAACCTCCAAAAAAAGTTCTAAAGATACCAGAGAACCTGTCCACACAAAGAACAGGTCATCTATGTACCTACGGTAAAGTAACAATTCATCTCTCTTAACATTAAAGATAGTTTTATCCTCCCATTCAGCCATGAAGAGATTGGCTATGCTGGGGGCAACCTTGGCCCCCATTGCAACGCCTCTCTTCTGGGAGTAAAAATTTCCATCAAACCAAAAATAATTATGACCTAAACAAAAATCAAGGGCATTACCTAAAAACTTTTTTTGAGCATGAACTAAATCTTCTCTTTGGCTCAGTGCCCAATTCAATGCCAAGGAGGCCATCGTCATGCTGTATTACCGTATAAAGAGACGT
This sequence comes from Rana kukunoris, assembly GCA_029574335.1. NCBI lineage: Eukaryota > Metazoa > Chordata > Amphibia > Anura > Ranidae > Rana > Rana kukunoris. The sequence goes on from CM056049.1 coordinate 367,702,156, forward strand.
TACGTCAGCAGTGACCAAATAAACGTATTTTCTTCCTGACAAATCAACATTATTCAATAGCACCAACAAATCTTTTGTGTCCTTTAGATAGGCTTTTGTACAGCTCACACTTTTTTGTAGGAAATGATCAAGGTATTGACCCAACCGTGAAGTAATGGAGCCGATGCTATTCACAATTGGCCTTCCTGGTGGCTGAACCAAATCTTTGTGGATTTTCGGTAAGGTGTAGATTGTTGGGATACGACCATTGCTAGGTACCAGATATTTCCTTTCTTTATTAGAGAGTGCTCCTTTAGAATATCCCATTTCCACTAAAAATTAAAAAAAAAATTTCATATTGTGGGGTATGATCCTTATAATGTAACTTTATCCATTAGCATATTGGACAGTTGTTCTTGATAGAAGCTTTTAGTTAGAATGACTACCCCTCCCCCTTTATCCGCAGGTCTCACTACGATATCCTTCCTTTCTTCTAAAAGTTCAATACCTTCCTTAATGTAGCGAGGGTTAACATTCTTTTTAGGGTTAATACCTTCCAGATCACGCAAAATAAGTCCTTTAAACACGTCCAATGGTTGGTTTGATCCAACCAAAGGGTTAAATAGGGACTTATTACGAAGTCCACTATCAACGAGTGCTAGGGAAGTTCGGGATGGTGCAATTGAATTAGTTACTGTATTAAGATTCTTGTTAAGAAAATACTTTTTCATATTTAACCTTCGCACATATTTATGCACATCAATAAATACGTCAAATTTGTTAATCAGATGATGTAGGCCACACTTCAGACCTAAATTCAAAATGTTAGTCTCTTTGTCGGATAGAACTATATCAGTCAAATTAAAAATACCTCCTAATCGTATCTCCTTTCGTGTTCTTTCCTTCTTCTTTTTTTGGACATTACGTCCGGCCCTACATCCTCTGGTTCTTCTCTCGTTGTTCTGGGTTGTACTGATCTGTCCCGATCCCATTGGGGTAAATCCCTCCATGGTTGGTTCTGATTGTTCTCTACAGGATAATATTCCCGATATTGCGGGGGCTGTTGAGGATATGAGGCCGGTCTTCCCCTGTATTGTTTCGAACCCCTGCCTCTCCTCTGCCATCCTCTGCCTCTTCCTAAAAAAGGCTGTGATGTTTGATAACCTTGCCTATTCGGATCATCTCTTAAGGGCTCAAACCTATTATGAACCGGAAGATGATACTCGTTAGATGGCCTTTGATTAGAATAATTAGAAGGGCCCATATTCCTGGATCTACCTCTTCCAGGGTTAGAGCCCCACCTATTGGGTGTAGACTGATAGATAGGCACTTGTGGAATGGGTAGTACTCTCCCTTCAGTACTCCTAGAAGGCTGATCAATAGTGGGTTGGGATCCTCCCACATTATCAGCTTGTTGTGTTTCCATAGTACCCGGATCATCGCTATCTCCAAAGGTTGTAGGATTTGATTGCTGCCAAACATAAATCGATTTTGTCCTAAAATCGCTGACGTCACGATGACATTTCTTAATTTTTTTCTTCTGTGTCTCCTTATCTACCTTCTCCAATTTCTTTTTAATACGAATATTAAAATCTATAACTTGTTGAGTATCCTTAATGGGATCAAGTTGTTTCTTTAGCTCCTCAATCTTTGCTTTCAATTTAGACATCTTTTTTAATTTCCTTTTTAAAATAAGTTCCTGGAGTTTAAGACCAGCTCCATTAAAGAAGTCAAGCCACTCAGACATAGATTCAAGGTCAGTGAGTCCATCTTGAGGGACTACCTCCTACCTTACTCTAATACGCTCTTTTAAATATTGTTTAAAGGTGCAGATGTCCCACCAGGTTCTCGCCTGCTTTTCGAGACAATTACCTAAAGCACTCATAACTCCATTAAAATTAACCTGTGCGGGAGTTTGCTCATCTACTGAAAAAATACTATCCAAATCAACAGTTCTACTACTCAGAAAAAAACAATGCATCCATGGCTGCTTATGAGAAAAAAAGTTAAATCTCTAGATAGAGAAAAAAACAAGCAGGTATGGAAAAAAGTGTGCGTCACTAGGCCTAAAAGCACATCTCAGCGCCACAGATGCTGGTATGTTTGTAAAAGTAAGTAGAACAAAAACAGTTTATAAATAATTAATTGATAAATAAGGATAATAATTAATTCACTTAAAGTCCTAAAAGGAAAATAAGTGAAAAAAAGCAGCTATCTCAAACACTATCAGCCAAAAGCTGACAGGGTAAACATATTGGGCCAGATTCAGCAAGACTTGCGCTGGAGTATTTCGATATGCGCCGCGTAACTGTGAAGATGCGCCGTAGTATCTATGCGGCCGTACCCACCAAACTAGATGCGACAGAAAACGGGCTTTCCCCGACCGGCTTAACTTTCCGACGCCAGAGTATCGTCAGCGCATAATTTCGCTTGGCGCATCAGTCGCGCCTATTGATTTCCCCTGCAAATATGCAAATGAGGGAGATTTCCCGATTTGCGAACGGATTAGCACCATACGCTGGCTACATGCGCCGCGCATATCTCGTCCGTCCGGCGCAAAGTTATTTCTACAAATAGCTGCTTTATCTTTACTCCAGACGGCCACAGGTCAGCAGGAGAGCAGCTACAGCAGCAGCGTTACCGACGAAACTAGCAAGCTGAACAAACACACTTGCAAGGACAACACCTCTGTGTGCCAACATACCAGGGGCAGTCGCGGTCCTAGCACTAGTACTGGGTCCCCCGTTACAGAGGAGGCGGGCAGGTGAGAGGATATACCGCACGCGCATGAGCCTCTTTGGCATGGGGGATGAGGAGGTGTATCGCCTCTTCAGATTTAGCCCTGATGCAATACTTGAACTAACCACAACCCTGCAGGATGACATCACCAGCAAGACACACCGCTCACAAGCAGTGCAGCCACTGGTGAAGGTACTGGCAACACTCCATTTCCTTGCAAGTGGATCAGTCCCCGCAATCCTCAGACGCATGTCCAACCAGTTCATCAGACCCACCACTGAGGAGCTGCGGCTGAAGGCAATGACAGATTTCTACAGCATTGCCAGATTCCCACGCACTGTGGGGGCCATTGATTGCACACATGTGGCCCTACAGCCCCCCAGTGCCACAGAGCACATATACCGCAATCAGAAGCATTGGCACTCCATCAACGTACAGGTGATAGCTGATGCCCAACGCCTCATATGGCACGTCCGTGCCAAACACCCTGGGTCCAGCCATGACAGCTTCATATACAATCAGAGCCCCATCCCAGCAGAATTCGAGCAGAACATGTATGGGGACAGCTGGCTGGTTGGTGAGTGACATGGGTGGCAGGCATGACTATCCCCTCCCATGATGCACACATCACAAGTGGCACATGAATGACTAACATCCTCCTGTCTTTTCCCTTACAGGTGACTCTGCATATGCACTGGGACCCCATCTAATGACTCCTTTCCGGAACCCCCAAACCAGAGGAGAGAGAAAACCTGTGCAGTGGTGGAGCAAACATTTGGGCTCCTGAAGTCCCGTGTCCGCTGCCTGGATAAGTCCGGGGGGACCCTATTGTATTCCCCTACCTTTGTGTGTCAGATCATCGGTGCATGTTGCATTCTGCACAACTTTGCTATGAGAAAAGGCCTGCAGATTGACATGCGTGATGACCTGACCCCCGACCCACACAGTCCCCACCTGCCAGAGGAGACCCAGTCTGCTGATGGAAGAGCAGTCAGGAGGGTCCTCGCCGTAGGCATCTTTGGACACTAATACAAAACATTAATCACACAGACAATGCATGCATGCACACCACTGATGTCCCTAGATCACACACACCACATTCACATCACATTGGATTAGCCCAAGTCCAGCATGTAGGACTTGGGAGCAGCAACGCCAGCGTCAAGGCCCCAATGATGTCGCTGTCCATTCATACACCTTTCACACGTCATTCATACAGCCGTGGGGATAACTTCTCCACCACGGCCGAGGGTGACACCCCTTACTGGCAGGAGTGCCACCCCCTCACAATCACACACCATTCACACTGTCCCCTGCACTCCTGACCGTGTGCAGTTAAAAATAAAATATAAACTCATAACCTGAGTAATAAAATAAAATATAAACTCATAACCTGAGTAAAAAAATAAAATATAAATTCATAACCTGAGTAATAAAATAAAATATAAACTCATAACCTGAGCAAGAAAAAATAAATAAAAATTAACCCCCCCCCCCCCCAGGGAGCTGTGGTGGCTCAACGTGATTGGCACTGCGTTGACAAGCCATTCACCTCTGCAGCCAAGGGTTCGGATCCCGGTCTCGGCTACATGTGAATTGAGTTTGGTGGTCTCAGCCCGCCTCCCGGTGGGTGTGCTATGCAAGGTACGCCTGTGCTTAGTACGCCCACCCCCCCCCCAAAAACCACCACACTTGCACGCACACAAAATTGGTTTAAAACACACGCACTTTGGCCATGCGGTCTCTTAAAATAAAGAGAGGCGAAGGACCTACGGGGCTGGCTGGGTGGGCTAGGCCCCCTCACTCCCTCATAGGCGGAGTCCCTCTGCCCCATTGGGGTCCCGTTGGGCCCCAGTTGGGCTCCCAAGAGGAGCAGGTAGGGCGGGGTGAGTGGGAGGCCCCCCTTCACACCCGCCATTGCCACCAGGGGCATGGAGAAGGATGGCGAATGCCTCCGGGGGGAGGGTCTGCCTACTCCCAACTCCTGCAGTCCGGCTCCTCTCTCTCGAGTTCACGCACAAAAATACACTTTAAAAAAAATAAAAAATAAAATTAACCCCCCAAAAAAAACACCCTCATCTGGGATGACGGGGGCTCCGCCTTGTGGGCACTCTTGGGCTCCTCAGCTGCCTGGAGGGAGTGGGTGGGGGGGCATCTAGAGGAGGCTGATCCCCGGGTGGGCCACTCCTGGCAGCTGTTGGCTGCATGCCCTCCAAGGCCACGGCAATCCGGCTCAGATAGAGATTGGTCTGGGCCTGCATTCTGGTAGGTAAATTGGATCGTCCAAAAATTGACCCAGTATATATGTATATATGTGTGTATGACTGTGTGTCCATAGCGTGTCAAGATCCTATGGGGTAAAAATGACCGCACCAGCCAAGCAGACACTGGCTGGAAAAAGCGCCCAGAGGCGATTCAGTTCGCATGCGTTGCGCTATACAAGTCATTCATTCATTCATTCATTCTCAGCTGGCGGGTGACATTATGCCGCTGGGCACGCTGCCGCTGCCTCCCCTCTTCCCGGATGGCAGCTGTGTTGGCGTGGACGGCTGCTGTGAGGTGCCGTACATCAGCCTGCACCTCCCCCAGGCTGGTCACAACGTCCTGCACACCACTGGGCAGCTGCGATACGGAGCCCAGGCTGTCAGCGAGCCGGTCCAAGTGGCCAGCAATCTCCCCCATCTGCTGTGTTTGCCTGGCGTGGTCCATCGCCACCTGGTCCTGGACCAGATCAGACACCCCCCTGGTCTTACGGGTTGCCTTCCTGGGGCCAGGAGAAGGTTGTCCCTATGGGGATGGAGTCGCCCTTGAGGGGCTACCGAGGATGGGTGAGGGGATGACAGAGGGGCCTGCAGAAGGGGAGGACTCTGATAAAACCAAAAAAAACTCCTGCTGAGGAACAGGCTCCTCCTCAACCATCTCTGCAGAAGTGGTGTGGGCACTCTCCTCCACCTCGGTGACTTCAGCACCCAGGGGCTCGTCCTCAGGATCCCGTTGGGGGGTTGGGGTGGAATGGCCAGCAACAGATGATGGCCCAGCTCCGTCATCTGTGGATGACACAAAGCAGACACATGTTGGTGGTCCCACACACTTGGCACATGTACTCTCCCCCCCCCACATGCAACACACCAAATAGGGGATAAAAAACACTTACCTGTCCTGGAGCCTTCCTCCATAGAATCATAGCCTGGTACCCCCTCCAACTGCTCCCTCTCCAGGCAGCGGGCGACCACCTCCTCCTCTGTGGTCAGGCTGACCGGACATGGGGGTCCACCACCTGTGCCCCTCTCATGCCTCCTGATGGTGGCCACCTTGCCACGGACCTTGCGCCGCAGGTCGTTTATTTTTTTCTGGATATCACCAGCAGTCCGGGGTGGAGTACCCCAACACATTCACCCTGCCAGCAATGGTTTCCAGGATGGCCTGCTTCCTCTCCCGGCTGGTCTTCCGACTTTTCTTTCCGTGGAGAAAGTCATTATAAGTCTCCATAGCGGACATTACCACAGAGACCTCCTGGGCATTGAAATTGAGGTTCCTCCTCTCTTTGGGGGGAGCGGAAGCAGCCATAACAGAGCAAAGGTAACTTCCCTGGGGTGGGGGGAAACGGAAATACTTTTGCGCGGAATGGTGCTTCCGCTGGCGCTTTTATACGCGCAACGGAACACATTGCGCTGACGTTTCCCGTGAAGTGGTGCCGACGGAAGTTGTGAGCATGCGCACAGGGGGCCGAGTGAAGCCTCACTCACTGCGCATGCTCCGTGGATGATGCGCTGAACGTAAGCCTCTGCGCTGGGCTCCGCCCATCATTTACATATGATCACACCCACTTCCACTTGCGTCGGGTTGCGCCAACGCATCTTCGTTACTCTGTCGCAAAGTAACGGCCATGCGCTTGGTGAATGCTGTACTTCACTCGCTAGTTTGCGTCAGCGCAGCGTATATGCGTTGCGCTACGCTGGCGAAAAGATGCGCGCATCTACCTGAATCTGGCCCATAGTATAATATCAAAATTAGAACACAGAGTCCAGATGATAGACAGCGCTAATAGGGCTGGTTAAAATGTCCAACAACATATAATGAGCTCAGATGATGTAGAAAAGAAATAAACAGTGATGGGTGCTTCTCAGAAGATTCTCAGGATCCTACACCTTGTCCCAGATATTTCACCACAAGTGAGGCACACTACATGCCTGCTTCTGGGATTTCTGATTCCATCTGAAAATTGTCATTCTTATGGCTCATCTCTGCTGATTAATGGTACGTGCATTGTGAGCGGGGGTTCTATGTATGGTAAAGGGCTGTTCCTTTTTAAACATTAAAGCGGAATTACACTATTTCGGATTTTATTTGTTTTATGTGGAGCTTTAACCCTTACTGATCTCCTGCTGGGCTGACGGATGTTTGAGGTGAAAAGTGATTCTCTTAAGGCTTGATATTACTGCCTTTCTGGTGAGTTTAAACCCCGAAGGGGAGTGTGCCTCACTTGTGGTGAAATATCTTGGACAAGGTGTAGGATCCTGAGAATCTTCTGAGAAGCACCCATCACTGTTTATTTTTTTTCTACATCATCTGAGCTCATTATATGTTGTTGGACATTTTAACCAGCCCTATTAGCGCTGTCTATCATCTGGACTCTGTGTTCTAATTTTGATATTATACTATACGTTTACCCTGTCAGCTTTTGGCTGATAGTGTTTGAGATAGCTGCTTTTTTTCACTTATTTTCTTTTTTAGGACTTTAAGTGAATTAATTATTATCCTTATTTATCAATTAATTATTTATTAACTGTTTTTGTTCTACTTACTTTTACAAACATACCAGCATCTGTGGCGCTGAGATGTGCCTCTAGGCCTAGTGACGCACACTTTTTTCCAGTAGCAAACAACTACTTTATTACTCATACGCAGATGACACGCAACTGGATTTTCGCATCTGCAATAAAAAGGATCATCATCTGAGGCCGTGTACACACGGCAGAGAACCTCGACGGGCAGAACACATCGTTCCGCCCGTCGAGGTTCCCTGACGGCCGTCGAAATCGGCGACCCGCCCGTCGGGAATGGCAACCAGCCATTCTTCCAGGCGGGCCGTCGAGGAAGCTCGCCGAGAGTGTACACACGGCCGAGGTCCTCGCTGGAATGCAGCTTCCAGCGAGGTTCTCGCTGGTTTCCAGCGAGAACCTCGGTCGTGTGTACACGGCCTCAGTTTAGAGAATTGTCTCTCTTTGATAGAAAACTGGATGACTAAGAGTTATCTTAAACTCAACAGCTCCAAAACAGAACTCCTTCTGTTTCACGCCCGTCGTAAGAGTCAACTGGCAACAACTTGGACACCCCTGCCCATTCTGGGCCAGATCCTTCCCCCTAGCTCCAAAGTCAAAAGTCTCGGAGTCATCTTTGACACCTACATGACAACAATTGTGAACTCCAGACTGGACTATGCAAATGCCCTTTACCTCGGACTCCCAAAGTACCAAATCTCTCGTCTGCAAGTCGTTCAGAATACGGCCGCCAGACTTGTGACTGGAAAAAAAACCTGGGAATCAATCTCACCTTCGTTCAGAACCCTTCACTGGCTGCCGGTAAAAGACAGAATTGCTTTTAAAACACTCTGACTCATAAGTGCATCCATGGGAAGGCTCCGCAATATCTATGCGAAAAGATAGAAGCCCACAATCCCAATCGCGTTCTGCGATCCACCGACCAAAATCTGGTCAAGATACCCAAAGCCAGATACAAGTCCAAATGAGAAAGATTTGCTTTCCAAGGTCCCAGACTATGGAACGCTTTACCAACCAGCATTCGGTTGGAGGAAAACCACCTGAGCTTCAGAAGACAGATAAAAATTCTGCTCTTTTGATGACTAGAGAGACAGGAACAACGAGCGCCCAGAGGCGATTCAGTTTGCATGTGCCACGCTATATAAGTTTTTCATTCATTCATTCATACCTATGCAATTGAAGTATGTTTGTATAAAATGGATTAAAAAACGATAAAATATAGAATTTAAGAAAAAAAAAACCTTTATGACTCGGCCCTGCCCCCCGCCTCATTGGATATGATTGACAGCAGCGGGAGCCAATGGTTGCGCTACTATCAATCTATCCAATCAAGCTGGGACTCCGTGGAGAGAAGGATGAGCCGAGGGGCTCAGGTAAGTTAAATGATTGGCTGGGGGCCGGTGACTGCCAGTTGTTTTTTCACCTAATGCATAGGATGCATTAAACGTGAAAACTGCCGGGAATCCCGGCAGGAAAATAAAGAACCTGCTCTCCATTTTCCCGCTGGGATTCCCTGCGGTTTTAAACTTGGCAGTTTTCCTATGGGGAAACACTGTGATGGAGCATACACAGGACCGTGATTCCTGGCCAAATCTCCCCTCGCAGTTTTTCAGATGGGAAAACCTCTCGTGTGTACACGGGGAAACTTACCGAGCAGGTTCTCGGTTTTCCCGTCGGGATTCCCAGTGAACTTTATACTGCCAGGAATCCCGGTCGTGTGTACAGGGCTTAAGGATTAGTACCTTAATGCATTTTTATTATACACCAACATTTTGGCAGTCAAAACATATCAGCCAAAAATGGTGTTATTGTCATTTTGCCGATATGAGAAAAGGGTGGCGATAATGTCACAGAAAACGCTGTGACTTTACTATGCTTATGGTGTGTTTTTCATTAGGTCAGTTGACTCAATGCAATAAAAACGTAATACGAGTGCATTATTGATGCGTTAGTGGATTTTTTTAACTGACCAAAAAGGCAGCAAGCAAGATTTGTAACAATGGAAATGCAACAAACCAGTGCAAAGACATAAAGTGGGGAAGATATTTGATCCCCTGCAGATTTTGTGGGTTTGCCCACTTTCAAAGAAATGAAGGGTCTATAATTTTAATCATAGGTGTATTTTGAGTGATAAAGACAGAATATCTACCAAAAATCCAGAAAAAAACACATGATACAAATGTTATAAATTAAGATTCAGTTCAGTGAGTAAAATAAGTACTGTATTTATCAGCGTATAACGCACTTTTCCCCCCTTAAAATGAGGGGAAAATCATGTGTGTGTGTTATGCACCAGACAGAGTTGGATCTCCAGTGAAATCGGCTCTGCTCATAGTCACGCCCAGTCCCGCCTCCTAGCATTAACCCTCCTGGCTGTATTCCCGAGTGGGGCTTGGGGTGAGATTTTCAAGCTACGATCGGTAACCCCGAGCCACACTCGGGCTTGCCTCGCTGGATGCAGAAAGAGGTTTCTTACCTTTTCTCTGCGATCCAGCGACGAATCCCCGCAGTACACGGCGGCCGGACATCCACCCGATGCTCTGTGTTCCCCTGATTCCGTTCCCTTCCCAGAACGGGGGGGGGGGGGGGGGGGGGGGGGGGGAGTAAAACACACTGATACTATTGGATTGAAATTTAAAAAAAAAAATACAGTGACCTTTGATTGCCCCCCCCAGTGCTTTCTCCAGTGCCCAGTCTGCAGATTTACAGTACCAGTGTCTGTATACTGCACAGCAATCATGGCAAAGCGCGCCTCTACTTCTAAATCGCTATGCGGCCTGCTGCCAAACAGCGACAGAGATACGGAATCACTTGCGGAGGAGCTGAGTGACAGCGACACGTGGGAAAGTTCGTCATCAGACGCAGAAAGCGATGTAAGTGACGATCCTGCACCTGTGCCCAGCCATGTGCGGACTTGAGGTGCAATTGATTGTGCTACGGAGCACGTAGCGCCCCCAAGGTTTCCATTCACAGGATCACCTGGGATAAAAGTGAACATAGAGGATGACAATCCCTTGGAATACCTTTGACTTTTTTTGACGGATGAGGTGATTGACAAAATCATTTTGGAGACAAATCGATAAAGATCAGCAAGCTGCTACCCATCAGCTATTTTCAAGGCGCAGAAAATGGGAGCCTGTGACCAGCGACGATATCTGGAAATTCCTTGGCCTCCTAATTTTACAGGGAGTGGTGGGGAAACCACTCCAAAAGTGGTATTGGACAACAAATAAATTATTGGCCACACCTTTTTTTGGAACTGTAATGTCGGAGTATAGATTTTCATTGATAATGAAATATTTGCACTTTGCAAATAACGAGGAATTCGATGAACGTTCTCATCCAGCTCCAAAGCTGAAATTTTTTTGGGATATTTACCAAATTATTTTGCAGAACTTCCAGCGGACCTATATACCTGAGAGGGACATTACCATTGACGAAAGTCTAATGGCCTACAAAGGTAGGCTCAGCTGGATTCAGTTAATTGCATCTAAGCGCGCTTTGGAATCAAATCCTTTATGCTGTGTGAATCCAGCTCTGGATATATCTGCAACGCAGTACTGTACAGTGGCAAAGGGACCAAATTCTCCCCGAGATTCAGCGGTTTTGGGATGGCAACCGCTTCAGTTCTTTCATTGATAGAGCCCTTGCTCAACCAGGGCTACTGTGTCACTACAGACAATTTCTATACCTCCCCAGAACTGTACGAGTTCCTTCTTATGAATAGGACGGATGCTTATGGGACTGTGAGGCCTAACCGGCGTGACATGCCGTCAGCATTTTCAAATAAAAAGCTCGGGAAAGGAGAAGTAGCTGCATGGCAAAAAGGGAAAATGTTGGCACTAAAGTGGCGGGACAAAAGGGACGTTTCCCTTATGAGCACAATCCATAACACCTCGACCGCCATGGTCCATACCAGAGGTGGAAAAGATGTTGGAAAGCCACAGGTTGTGTTGGACTACAACCACACAATGGGAGGTATGGACAGGGCTGACCAGGCCATGACCTTTTACACAGCCATGAGAAAGCAGCAGAAAAAGTATTCTAAAAAAAATTTCCGACATCTTTTGGAGCAATGTCTCTGGAACTCCTTCATCCTGCTGAAAAAAAAAAGTGTCAGGTCTATGGTCCATGCAGACTTTATGTGGAAGGTGGCAGAACAGATTTTTCTGAGTGGTGTTGTGAATCCTGAGCGACTGACTGGTCGTAATTTTTTGGACTATGTACTACCCACTGGAAAAAAAAAACAGCACCCACATGGGTGTGTGTGGTTTGCTGCTCCAAGCGCGATGACAACGGAAGAAAAATACGCAAAGAAACGCGCTGCTGTTGTCTCGACTGCGACGTTGGACTTTGCACCATTCCTTGCTTTAAAGATGTTCATACCCGAGACATTTACTGAATAATGATTTTGCACCCTTGTTTGACCTCCCAAAATATCAGAGTTTTTGAATATATTATTTATTAAAATGTATTGAATAAAAAGTATTGTTATTATTAAATTATTATTTGTTATTATATTATAATTTATGATTTTGTGTTTCAAACTTTGTCATAGTCTACTAGAGACTCTGGTTTGGACAGTCTACTAGAGACTCTGGTTTGGACAGATTTAGGTGAGTTATTCCTAAGTATTGCAGGCCTGCAATCTAAAACGCCAAATTTCGGGGGCGTGGCTTGACGCATGGAGGAGTAGGACGCTTGTGCCTGGAGCTCCCGCACACACTGCCAGCATAACGGCCCTAAAAGCAGCCCTGACACGCCAGACACTCCGGTGATGGAACGGAAGGGAGGGGGTGAGACTCACCGCAACACAGTTCCAGGCAGAGACGGTGAAATTGATCGATTCTTCGCAAAAATCCGGCCGGAGCAGCGCGGCCCATCTCCAGCCAAGATGGCGGCGGCCCGTCCTTCAGGATCCCACGCGGCCTCTCATGGAGCCTCCTCGCAGCGCTCAGCATCAGGTATGAAGACTAGACAGAGGGCTAGCTCCCCACCGACTCCGATGCTGGCTCCATCCGATCGGGCGGGCATTCCCCAGACTCTCACCGCTCCTATGGAGGCTGGGACCTTGAGGCCTATATCAAAGCCCTACCCACCAGACATGACTTTGAGCCCTGCGTTCAGCGTATGGAGAGATCCTATAAGCAGGAGATTTCTGAGCTGCGCAGGGATGTTACTGACAGGCTGGAGGAAGTGGAGCAGCGTGTGGAGGAGACTGTGGCCACCGTGCAATCCCATGAGGCTATCCTTAATGACCACACTATCCAGATACAACAGCTTATGCTATCCCAGGACGACCAGGAGAACAGAGCCAGACGCAATAACATTCGCATTCGCGGCCTCCCTGAGTCGGTTGAGACCAAGGATCTGTCCCTAACTGTGGTGGCCCTGTTTAATGACCTACTGCGGAAGGAGAAGGAGGCCCCATGGAGCTGGACCGAGTGCACAGGGCTCTAGGTCCCAGGAACCCCAGCCCGGATCACCCTAGAGATGTGATTTGCAGGGTTCACTTCTTTGCTGTTAAGGAAGCTATCATGCAAGCCGCACGTACGCAGGAGGCCATCCTTTTCAATGACACTCGCATCCATCTACTGCCTGATGTCTCCAAACTGACGCTGGACTTACGTCGGGCTCTGAAGCCCCTTACTGGAGCCCTGCAAGCTAAGAACATTAAGTACCGCTGGAGCTTCCCTTTTCAGCTGTCAGCCTCCCATGATGGAAAGTCGGCTGTCTTTCGCTCGCTGGGTGACCTCCCCAGGTTCTTGGGTGCCTTTGAGCTCCCACAGATCTCCATCCCAGACTGGCCACTGCGAGCAGCCACCCCAGGCTTTCAACTCTCCTCCGGCTGGAAGAGACAATCTAAGAAACCTCGACGATCCAGGTCGGAGACCGCCAAGACCCCCGATGGATGAGTTGACCTGGCCCCCCACGCCATTTGAGTCGCTGTATGTCGCTGCTCACGGACTTTAGTCTGCTGAGATCCTTACTGTCTGGGTCATTTGGTTTTGGAGGAACACTGGGCTGGGGGGGTGGATGGACTGCGGTGGGGTGGTGTCCTCCCCTATTACTGGGCCCTCTCCGGCTTGGTGGCCCTTGGTGGCCCTTGGTTTCCCCTTGGATCACATAAGCGAACTGTGCCTTAAACCATCCCAACTTAGGCGGGCCACCTCCCGCCTCTCCCTTCCCTATGCTGTTTTTCTAGAAGTCTCACCCTTGTCACCAAGGCGTGTTCAGATGTTCACCACAATACCCTGTAGGATGCAGATTTACCAATGTACTCGGGAGGGGGATACCCCCCAAGCTTAGTATACATGTTATCTTTCAGCAAGTAGTCCTGCAGAGGTTCTAGCTAGTTATGAATACCGTTATTGTATTTTTGTAAATGTTTGATGTTTAATGTGTGCGGGTGCCTCTCCGTGCGACACCCACGTTACCCCACCTAGGACCTTCAGCTCCCCTTGCGGTGTAAGCTGAAATGTTGCTAGCAACGATCTCCGGCCTAATGTTTTCTGTGTTTCCCTCTTTCTCCTTCTCTCTTTACTTTACCCTGGGCCCTCTGCCCACTGTCGCCCCCCCCCCCCCCTGTGCTCTGGAGACGGTGTGCTCATTCCCGGTAAGCTGCTTTTCTCCCCCCCTACTGTTTCACTCATGGCCTCTTCTAATTTCCTGACAGTATCCTCCCTGAACTGCAGGGGTCTTAACGTCCCGGAGAAGCGAAGACAGATAGTATTCCACTTCCATAAATTACGTACCCAGATCCTCCTCCTCCAAGAAACCCACTTCAGATCTGATTCGGTCCCCACCCTTCTTCACAAGCAATACCCCACTTGGTTCCACAGCACTAACCCAGCTGCAAAGTCCAAAGGGGTCTCCATTGCATTTCATGCCTCCTTCACACCAGATGTTCTAGATACCTTCATAGACGCTAAGGGGCGATTTATTTTTCTTAAATTGTCATACAAGAATGTGGTATACACTGTAATTAACGTGTACTCTCCCAACCAGGACCAACTGCAGTTCTTCGCCTCCATGACATCCCGCTTGTGGAAGTTTAGCACGACCAACATGATCCTGGGCGGTGACTTCAACGTGGCTCTGGTACCCCGCATAGACACGTCGGCTGGTAAGTCCTCGCTTTCATTGGCTTCCCTGACCAGGCTGCGCACTCTACTTACTGATCTCTCCCTGGTGGATGTCTGGAGAGTCCTTCACCCCTCCGCCAGGGACTACACATACTATTCCCCTGCCCACTCCACATACAGCAGACTAGATTATATACTCATGTCACAATCGTTGCTGGACCTCTCGCCTTCTGCCTCCATTGGTCTTACACTTTGGTCGGACCATGCCCCAGTACATGTGGAGCTGGGGAGGCCTCCCCCCCCTAGGCCCAGAACCTCATGGAGGCTCAATGACAATCTCCTCACAGACCCGACCTGCACAGACGACATAGTTCAAACCATTGCGGACTTTATCGCAGATCATGCCCATGATGACACCAACCCACTTACGAAATGGGAAGCCCTTAAATGTGTTCTTCGGGGTAAATTCATCCAACATGGCTCCAGACTCAAGAAAGCCCGTTCGGCGGACATATCCCGCCTTCTGGCTACTATCTCGACCCTGGAGGACTTACACAAACGATCGCCCGATGCAGCCACTTTGGTGGACCTGGCAGGTGCTAGACGGGACTTGTTACAAATTTTCTCTGACCGCTGGCGGTGGCGAGAGACAAGTGCCGCTTCACCCATTACTCTCAAGCCAACAAGTGCGGTAAGCTTTTAGCGAACACCCTTCAGCCACGGCAGGCTAGGAAACACATTCCCTTCATTGCATCTCCCGGTGGGGGTAAGGTGTTGGCTAATTCCGCCATAGCAGAGGAATTTCGCCACTACTATTCCGATCTTTATAATCTCTCCTCCCAACCCACTAGGCCCTGCTCCACACCTGGGGATTCTCCGGCAGATCTATCCTCCTATATTGCAGACACCGCCCTCCCGTCCATACCGGCCTCCGCTGGTGAAGAGCTGGAATCTCCCCTGACCGAGGCCGACTTCCGACTGGTTATCAAAAAACTTAAAAATGGCAAAAGCCCCGGCCCAGACGGTTTTACAGGCCGTTTTTATAAGTTGTTCGCCCCCCACCTGGCCCCCCTACTCGCGAAAGCCTTTAACGCCATCGCGGAGGGTGTGCGTCCCTCCCCATCCCTGCTTTTGGCCCAGATTGTAGTCCTCCCCAAATCAGGTAAAGACCCGTCTCAATGTTCCAATTACAGGCCTATCTCTCTTCTTAACATCGACCTGAAACTCTTCACGAAAATTCTATCCGATCGGCTTTCCCCCCTATTGCCCGCTATCATACATGGTGACCAGGTGGGCTTCGTCTTGGGCCGTGAGGCCCGTGACAACACTGCCAAGACCCTGCATCTCATCGCTTATGCCCAGAGACACGGGCTACCATCTTGCCTTCTCTCCTGTGATGCGGAGAAGGCTTTTGATAGGGTCAGTTGGTCCTTCCTGGAAGCTACGCTCCGTCAGATAGGCTTAGGCCCAAAAATGCTCTCGCGTATCCTTTCCCTGTATTCCACTCCCTCGTCCTCTATCTTGGTCAACGGCACGCAGTCAAGCATGCTATCGATCAAGAACGGTACTCGGCAGGGTTGCCCCCTGTCCCCTCTCCTGTTCGCTCTGGTGATAGAACACCTAGCACAGGCGATTAGGGCTAACCCAAATATTCATGGGATCCAAACGCCCTCCGTTAATTGCAAGCTCTCCCTGTACGCGGATGACCTGCTTCTTTATGTCACTCAACCCCACTTGAGCATCCCATCCATTCTGGCAGAGATTGACAGATTTGGCATACTCAGCAATTACAAACTAAACTTGTCTAAAACGGAAGCGTTAAATTTATCCCTACCACAGCGTACCCTCGCCCTTCTCAAATCTAATTTTTCCTTCCATTGGAAGGAGAAATCCATTTCCTACTTAGGAACGGCCATACCAGCCCATTTGTCCGAGATATACGCCCTAAATTATACTCCACTCTTAACCAAGCTCCGGCTCCTCACAGAGAAGCGCATGGATCTGCCGGTGTCATGGTTTGGGCGTATGAACACTCTAAAAATGGACGTTCTGCCGAAGCTGTTATACCTGTTCCAAGCACTCCCCATAGCTCTCCCCACCGCTTTTTTTCGTACATTGCGCTCTATGGCTATTCGGTTTGTGTGGCAGGGGAAATGCCCTAGGCTGAAACATTCCATGCTCTGCTCCCCCGTTTCCAATGGGGGTGCGGGCCTCCCAGACTTTGAACTCTACCACGCGTCTGCGGTGCTCTCTCGACTCTTGGAGTGGTTTCCCAGCCCCCTGACTAAGATCGCTACCCAGGTTGAACAGGACTTAACCTTAACCGATCTCCGGGCGCTTCTCTGGGGACACGGTGGGGGGTACCGGTCTATACCAGATCTGTCTCCCCTAACCAAAGATGCCTTGGGGCTCTGGTACCGCAGGAGGGAGGCCTGGGCACTTTCGACCGACCCCAGACCACTGACTCCCCTGTTTGATAACCCAGCCTTCCCTGAGAGTAGACTGACCAGGGTTCTCGGTGACTACGATAGGGCTTCCTGGCCGACGGCACGGCATTTCGTGCATGCCTCCACAGGCTCCTTTGTCTCACCGGGGGCTACCCCTTCAGCTAGATTGACCTGGCTCACCCATATGCACCTGACGACCTATTGTAAGACACTACACATTTCTAAGCAGGTCCACAGACCCCTGACGGGCTTTGAACACCTATGCTCACTGCCAGAAACCCAAAGGCACACCCTCTCGTCGGTATACAAACTGATTACAGAACACACCCATGGTTCCCTTCCTACATTCACTGCAGCATGGTCAAGGGACCTAGAGAGGCCCATCAGTGAGGCGGAATGGCGTATAGCCTTTCTCTTCACCCATAAGTCCTCAGTGTCCAGTTATGCGCAAGAAAAAAATTATAAATTACTGACTAGGTGGTACAGAGTCCCTTCCGCCCTCAGGGTCATGTTTCCATCGGCTTCTGACTCCTGCTGGAGATGCAACTTGGCTATAGGTACGTACTGTCATGTCTGGTGGGACTGTGACTTACTCCGTCCGTTCTGGAACCATATCTTTGAAATATATTCTGAACTGTACGGAGATCCCCTCTCCCCATCTCCCTTTATTGCTCTTCTATCCATTCTCCCGGGCTCCATTAAATTTCAAAAGAATTCCCTCCTGAAATTCTGTCTTAGCGCAGGTAGACAACTGATCTCCCGGCACTGGAAATCACCCTCCCCTCCGACTTTGATTGAATGGGTAAGCGAAATGAATGGTATCATGCTAATAGAAGAACTGCAAGCTAAATCCCTAGACAGATATGATAAATTCTCCTTTACTTGGAGCTTGTGGAGACACTACTCCACATCGGACAATTTAAAGACCAGACTCTCGTCCAATGTACCCCAGCAGACACCGATCTCAAGCCCGCAACCGTGCACTTAGAAGCGGAGTTGGAGTGCAGTCTCCCCTGACCCCTTCTATAGGCTATAGGCTTAGTTTCTTTTGCTTTCGAAGATTGTATTCCCTAGGCGGGAAAGGAGCACGCCGTCTCCCCGACCCCCCCCCCCCCCTTCTCCATCCTCCCCACCTTCTCCTACCCTTTTTCTTACTATTCCTCCCTCCTTCTCTCTACTGGTCTTCTTGGCCTCCCCTTGGGTCGCTCTTGACGGCCGACTAGTTACCCACGGGCACTCTATTAGTACATCGAGCCGAACATATTTTATGGAAGTGGTACCGTTATATGGCTGTTCGGTAGCTGTCAGCACTCCAGCTTAGTTTTTCTCGTCCTTCGAGCTACATAATCTTTCACCTCCTTGGATCTCGGGCGCAGCAGGATCCCGTAGGGGCGCCCGGATCGAGCTCGAAAAGTAGTTCCCTTTTTTTATTTTTTATTTTCTTTGTATGCTGGTTTGCTTTATCGATTTATCGATATATGTCCACCCACAATATCCATAATGTGAATATTTGTGCAAGTTTATGCGTGTACTTTGGAGTGTCTATGTTTTTTCTCCTAATGGATCTGGCTACCCTGTGTTGGGGGCCAGGTCCAATATGTTCATCTTGTTTATTTTTCACTGTTTGAAAACCTTTAATAAATACTTATTGAACCTAAAACGCCAAATTTCCATGCAAAATAATGGTACCGCATTCAGCACCTAAAATCTGAAAGAATCATACTGCCAGGGAGGTTAACATCCAGACCTAAGCGTAGCATTTGATACAGTAGACCACAAACTATTACTGACTCGCCTAGCTGAAGTAGCTACAGTCGCGGACTCAGATTTACCCTGGTTCTGCTCCTGCTTGGAAAACCGATCACAAATAGTAAAAACTAGGTCCTTTCACTTCTGAAAAACGCACAGTGTCATGCGGAGTCCCTCAGGGATCCCCCTTGTTGCCTGTATTATTCAATATCTATCTCCGCCCTCTTTTTTAAATCATCAGTAACCAGAAGTTACTCTACCACTCCTACGCGGATAACACGCAACTATATTTTCGCATCTGCAACAAAAAGAATCATAATCTCGGACTAGAGAAATGCCTTACTTTGATAGAAAATTGGATGACGAAGAGTTACCTTAAACTCAACGGCTCAAAAACAGAACATATCCTGTTTCACGCCAACCGAAAGAGACTTCCAGCACCAACATGGACACCCCCTGCCCATTCTGGGACAAACCATCACCCCTAGCACCAAAGTCAAAAGTCTCTGAGTCATTTTTGACACCCACATGACAATGGATGCACAAATAGGGTCAGTAGTCAGCATATCCAACCATCTTCTGCGCCTGCTACGTAGACTTGTTCCCTTTATCTTGAAAGAAGACAGTCGTGGTGGGAACAATTATTAACTCCAGACTCGACTATGCAACTGCCCTTTACCTCGGACTCCCAAAAAATACCAAATCACTCGCCTGCAAGTCATTCAAAATACGCCCGCTCGAATCGTGACTGGAAAAAAAACATGGGAATCAATCTCACCTTCACTGAGATCCCTTCATTGGTTGGCAGTAAAAGACAGAATTACCTTTAAGGCACTCTGTCTGATGCATAAGTGTGTTCAAGGAAATGCCCCCCAATATCTATGCGGAAAATTAAAATGTCACAAACCCAATCGCGTTCTCCGATCCACCGACCAAAATCTACTCCAGATACCCAAAGCCAGATACAAGTCCAAAGGAGAACGAAGATTTGCAGTCCAAGGACCTAGACTATGGAACGCTCTACCAACCAGCATCCGAATGGAGGTGAATCACCTGGCCTTCAGAAAAAAACTCAAAACCCATCTTTTATGAAGGCAAATGTACAGTAGGGAATGGATACTGTTATGCTATATAAGTTTCTCACTCACTCATTCACTCACTCAGCTATTGAACCGATGGTATGTCTATCATAGGAACCAGGCCAAGGGGCGGGACTGGGCATGACTGCGAGCCGGAAGTAGAGTGAATGTGCAAGGTGATGGCGCTGCTGGGTATAGTATTGGTAGGTGTTTACAACTAATCAGGTGTCGGGTACCTGTGTGCGGTGGGCTTATATGAAAGCCTCCACTTGTGCAAGGTGCCCTTTTATTGAATTTGCTAATAACTCCAAACAAGCACTTGGCAGGCCCACCACTGTGCTTAACGTGAGAGAGAAAAATGTGTCACCTAAAAACTGTGAATCTAAGCCTTTTTTGAGGTATTAATTGAGCCTGAGTGTGTGCATTCACACTGTTGGAGCCCCAGGCAGAAATGCACTAATAATTGTATGTGGACACTGGACAACCAAAAAACAAAAATAAATAAATAAGAAATTGGGGTCCTCCTGACTGTGCTCTGTTTTAAAATAATTATTTAAAATAGGTGTTGAAAAAGGTTGTTTAGAGAGGTATAGATAGTACCTCGGAAGTCACCTGTGATAACAGTAAATTGTGGTAAGGCAATAAACATTAAGTACGTGACGTCTGTGCATTGTACAAAACATAGAGGTAGCGTACCCTGTGACTGAGTCCTAACTGATAAAATAACTGTTAGTTCAACAAGTGGGTATAGTGGTATCCCTTTAACTAAACACAAAGATGCAAAAGAAGGTGAAGTTTGCAGATTGTAGTTTCCAAAAATGGCAGCCTTAATTCCCTGCTTCAGACATCAGATGAACTCCAATGATCCCCCCACATGTATCCCTACTCACCAGATAGTAGTCCCCTCGGAGGGGTGTAGAGCCTTAGGGATCAGTGGGCCACGTTGGTCGCTTACCAGCTGTCCTGTCTGGAGGTCCTTTGTAGATAATGGCAGTCCTGTTAGATGCCGTGGGTCGTGGTAGTATGAGGAGAGAAAAAGAGAGGAGTCCTCATAGGGTAGTAAACCCTGTATCCTGGGTATTTTATTATAAAAAGTTGGGCATTGCCACAAAAATAAAAATAAAATAAATGGTAAAGTAAACTAAAAATGATATAAAAACAAACTTTCTCCTTTCCAGCAATTTCTGCAATAACAAGACTGCAGATGGGCACTGATCTGACTACAATGTTGGGCAAAACTGCAGATGGGCACTGATCAGGCTGCAATAATGGGCAAGGCTGCAGATGGGCACTGATCATGCTACAATGATGGGCAAGGCTGCAGCTGGGCACTGATCATGCTACAATCATGGGCAAGGCTGCAGATGGGCACTGATCATGCTGCATTGATGGGCAAGACTGAAGATGGGCACTGATCAGGCTGCAATGATTGGCAAGTCTGCAATGATGGACAAGGCTGCAGATGGGCAATGATCAGGCTGCAATGATGGGCAAGGCTGCAATGATGGACAATGCTGCAAATGGGCAATGGCGAGGCTGCAGATGGGCACTGATAAGGCTGCATTGATGGGCACTAACCCTTATTTTGCTTCAGAATTCTTTATTTAAAATTTTTTTTTTTTTACCTAAAACTTCCGTCTTAAAATTAAGGTGGGTGTTATATACCAATAAATACGGTATTTAATCCCCAATCAAAACATGACTTAGTACTTGGTGGAGAAACCCTTGTTGACAAGCACAGAGGCAAGACGTTTCTTGCAGTTGGTGACTAGGTTTGTACACTCTTTTTTACAGATCTTCTCTAAGTACTGAAGGTTTCTTGGCTGTCGCTTGGCAACTCGAAGTTTCAGCTCCCCCCATAATTTTTTTTTATAGGATTAAGTTTAGGAGACTGGCTAGGCCACTCCATGACCTTAATGTGCTTCTTCTTGAGCCAATCCTTTGTTGCCTTGGTGGTATGTTTTGGGTCATTGTTATGCTGAAAGACCCATTCATGACCCATCTTCAGTGTTCTGGCTGAGGGAAGAAGGTTCTCATACAATTTTTGAAAATACATGGCCCTGTCCATTGGCCCTTCAATGGGGCAAAGTCCGTCTGTACGTTAAGCAGAGAAAGCCCCAAAGCATAAAGTTTCCACCTCTGTGCTTGAATGTAGGAATGGCGTTCTTAGGGTCATAGTCAGCCTTTTTCTTCCTCCAAACACGATGATTCCCCCCTCCTCAAGTAGACATGTGTACAGTCATGCCAATGCCTTGAAAAAGTATTCATACCCCTGAAATTTTTCACAATTTGTCATGTTACAACAAAAAACGTAAATCTATTACAGGTGTTTGGGATTTTATGTGATAGACCAACACAAAGTAGCACATAATTGTGAAGTGGAAGGAAAATGATAAATGGTTTTCCATTTTTTTTTACAAATAAATATGTGAAAAGTGTGGCATGCATTTGTATTCAGCCCTCTTTACTCAGATACCCCTCAGATATCCACTAAAATCTAGTGGAACCATTCGCCTTATTGGTAAATAGAGTCTCCTTGTGTATAATTTAGGCTCTGTTTCCACTACTGCTAGTTGTTGTGCGACTCGACACATGTCAAGTTGCATGACAAGTCAAAATCTATGTATTTCAGTGGTCCCAGTTCTAATTGCAGCGACTCCAAAAAATAAATTTGTACTACTTTGTTCCGACTTTGGTGCGACTTGTTCTCCCATGGTTCTCACCAGTCTAATGACATTGCATCAAAAATCGCATTGCAAAGTCCCACTGTAAATTGCGCGACTTTGGGTTCACACTAGTGGAAGCCTTAATCCCGGTATTAATTTCAGCTGTCCTGTGAAGCCCTCAGGAGGTATGTTAGAGAACCTTAGTGAACAAAAAACATCATGAAGGCCAAGGAACACACCAGGCAGGTCAGGAATAAAGTTGTGGAAAGGTTTAAAGCAGGGTTAGGTTATAAAAAAAATATCTCAAGCTTTAAACATCTAACAGAGATGTTCAATCCATCATCCGAAAATGGAAAGAGTATGGCACAACTGCAAACCTACCAAGACATGGCTATCCACCTAAACTGACAAGCTGGGCAAGGAGAGCATTAATCAGAGAAACAGCCAAGAGGCCCATGGTAACTCTGGAGGAGCTGCAGAGATCCACAGCTCAGGTGGTGGAATCTGTTTACAGGACAACTATTGGTCATGCTTTCCACAAATCTGGCCTTTGTGAAAGAGTGGCAAGAAAAAAGCTATTGAAAAAAAGCCATAAGACATCCGTTTGCAAGACGTCATGTGGGGGACACAGCAAACAAGTGGAAGAAGGTGCTCTGGTCAGATGAGACCAAAATTGAACGTTTTGGCCTAAAAGCAAAATGCTATGTGTAGTGGAAAACTCACACTGTACCTCCCCCTAAACACATGTGAAACATGGTGGTGGCAGCGTCACGTTGTGGGGATCCTTTTCTTCAGCAGGGACAGGGAAGTTGGTCAGAGTTGATTGGAAGATGGGTGAAGCCAAATACAGGGCAATCTTAGAAGAAAACCTGTTATGCCGCGTACACACGATCGGAATTTCTGATAAGAAAACCGTGGATTTTTTTCCGACGTAATTTCGGCTCAAACTTGTGTTGCATACACACGGTCACACAAATGCTGTCAGAAATTCTGAACGTCAAGAACACAGTGCCGTACAACACTACGACAAGCTGAGAAAAATGTTCATCGATTCCGAGCATAGGATAATTGTGCGTCGGAATTGCATACAGATGATCGGAAAATTTGAGAACCAGCTCTCAAATTTTTGCTGTCAGACATTCCGACAGGAAATGTCCAATGGGGCCTACACACGGTCGGAATTTCCAATCAAAAGCTCACATCAAACTTTTATTGTCGGAAATTGTGTATGCGGCATTAGAGACTGCAATAGACTTTAGACTAGGGTGGAGGTTCACCTTCCATCGGGACAACGCCCCTAAATATACAGCCAGAGCTACAATGGAATGGTTTAGATCAGGGGTGGCAAACACAAGGCCCGCAGGCCGTATCGGGCACGCCAAGCCTTGTCATGTGGCCCGCCAACCTCCACCGCTTGTTCCAGTGCCACCCGCTCAGGCCGCACAGCGGGAGGTAAGTGGTGCCCGCGCCCTGGAGAGGGTTAACACAGGTCGCGACCGCCGCTCACCTACCGATATGCGGCCGTGCCTGTGTCATCTCCGGGCTCCGGCATGGCTTATTGGCTGAACTGTGTGTCTCTCTCACACACAGCTCAGCCTCAGAATCCACGCTGACAGTTCAGCTCGGACACTACTTCTCCTCTTCCCGCCTCTCTACACTGTGTGGCACGCCCACACCCCCTGTGTCTTCCCCGCTCACACATCCCCAGGAAAATATGAAGGAAGATGCAGGCAGCAGGGTCTGTGCGGACTCTGATGTAATGGTGCTCTGTGCAGACCCCTGAATCCCTGCACTGTGTACATAGTGCACCCCCTGAATTCCGGCACTGTGTACGTAGCATAATCCTGACGTAATCCTGAACTCTGTATGTAGTGTGACCCAGATACAACTGGCCCTTTGAGGGCAACCACACTGCTAATGCGGCCCTCGATGAATTTGAGTTTGCCACCCCTGGTATAGATCAAAGCATATTCATGTATTAGAATGGCCCAGCCAAAGTCCAGACCTAAATCCTATTGAGAATCTGTGGCAAGACTTGAAAATCACTGGTCACAGATGCTCTCCATCCAATCTGACAGAACTTGAGCTATTTTGAAAAGAAGAATGGGCAAAAATGTCAGTCTCTAGATGTGCAAAGCTGGTAGAGACACCCAAAAAGACTGTAATTGCAGCGAAAGGTGGTTCTACAAAGTTTTGACGCAGGGGGCTGAATGGAAATGAACGCCGCACTTTTCAGATGTTTATTTGTAAAAGAATTTGAAAACCATTTATCATTTTCCCTCCACTTGACAATTATGTGCCACTTTGTGTTGGTCTATTACATAAAATCTCAATAAAATACATTTACGTTTTTGGTATGTGTATTATCATGCACTTCCATAGTCTTCAGTAGGCCTTAAAATGCATTTAAATGCTTATAAAATCAGACATGCCTCATTTGTAACACAATTTGCATACGAGAACTAGCTCATTGGACTATTTTAGTGAACTTTTTTTTTATTTTTTTTATTTCTACAATTATGTTTATTGGGTTATGAGATAAATAGGTACAGACAGGATAGCAATATCACAATGTACACAGTAAATTGAGCAAAATAACAATGCATTAAAAGAAAACAGGAAAAAAAAAAACACATCGTGAAGCTCATAACATCAAATCAGTGATCCATGGATACACCATAACGACATATAGTACACAATAAATCACTCAAGGGGGGAAAGGGAAAAAACAAGGAAAGGTAAAGGCAAGGAAGGATTGAGAGCACCACCTCCGTAGAATTAATTTAAAACAAAACAATATAAAATTAGAGAGAAGAGTAACCGAAGTATTATATCAGATTCTGGATTCCTCTAAGAGCACATTAAAGTATGGTATTCTGCAGACTCTGTGAAGCGAGACCAACATGCCCATTTATCTCGGAAGGTCCTAGAAGAGTCTTTAGAATGGGATATCAAGTCTTCCATATATGCGATATGGTCAACTTTGCGTATCCAGTCAGAAATTTTAGGGGGGGAAGCATGTGACCACTGAACGGGGATACACAACCTGGCCGCATTGATAAGATGAATGACAATAGAGTTTTTATAAACCGAATTGGGCAGCGACGAGAGGTGTAATAGGTATTGTTCAGCTGTAAAGTCTGGGTGTAAGTGGTGATAGATTGTTACGTACCTTGTGGATAGAGCCTAGTGTGCAGGAAAGAGCCCTTCTTACAGCCCAGGTTCGGGGGCTGCTGGAGTGGGAACAGCAAGCCCGGGAGCGTGGCGAGGTAAGAGTGCCTGGTGATGACAGCAAACCGGTCGGGATGGGGATCTTGCAGACAGACGGTGCAGGAGACAGCGTCTCTGGGAGGCTCACAGGAACTGGATAGCTGATGCTGGTGAGACAAGCCGGGTTAGAGACAAGACAACAGCAGGTATACGGCCAGCAAGGTCAGGTGAGCAGATAACCAGGAAGTCACTCAAGAGGAAGTAACGTAGTCAAGCTTCAGGCACAGGGTCTGGTAACGGTGGGCAGGAGAGCAGAGCGGAGTCAGATCAAGCCAGGGGTCGGTTAGAGGTATTCGGGTAGTCAGACGGAGCCGGGTCAAAAACAGGTTCAACAGATATCAGATTACAGGTTTGTGGACACTATGCTGCAGATCAGACAGCGAAGTGTCACTGCAGCTGCTGACCTTTTAAAGGCAGGGTGAAGCCAATTGAGCCTAACGTGCATGCGCGCGCTCCCGCCGTGCACGCGCGCGCTCCCGTGGCGCAGACGCGCGCCGTGCATGTGCGTGCACAATAGGTGTACGCGCGCACAGACGCGCGCGACTGGTGCACGAGCGTGAGCACCAGGGGCTCGCCGGAGCCCACAGGTAGGTCCCTGACATTGCCCCCCCCCAAGGGGCAGCCTCCGGATGCCAAGTCGGGTTTTCTTTTCAGGGTGAGCGGAAAAAAAGTTACGAATCAGTCTCTGTGCATGGACGTTGCTTTCAGGTTCCCAGGAATTGTCCTCTGGGCCATATCCTTTCCATTTTACTAAAAATTGCGTTTGCCCTTGCCGTTTCCTGCAATCGAGGATGGCCTCCACAACATATTCCTCGCACCCATCAACAAAAACTGGTTCTGGGGGACTGGCCCCTCTGTCAGGAAAGGGATCCGGAGCTGCAGGTTTCAACAACAATACATGGAACACTGGATGAACTTTCAGAGAATCGGGTAAGGATAGTTCATACGATACCTCATTGATCTTTCTTCGTATTGGAAAAGGTCCCATGAACTTCGGTCCCAACTTCTTTGAAGGACAGGCCAACTTGAGGTTAGTTGTAGATAGCCACACCTGGTCACCTGGCTGAAGATCCAGTTCGCCTCTCTTTTTCCTGTCAAAGAACCTCTTACTGGCGACTTGGGCTTTAGTCACTGCCTCCCGCAATACCTGGTTGTTGTGGCTGAGGAACTCCATCGTACTCTGCACTGCCGGGACTGGGGATTCTGAAAAAAAGTCAGGTAGAAAGGTTAGATTAAAACCGTAATTGGCAAAGAAGGGGGATTGCCCAGTGGCTGAATGGTTGGCGTTGTTATACGCAAACTCCGCTAAAGGTAACAGGGAGACCCAATCGTCCTGGGAGAAGGATGTAAAGCACCTAATGTATTGGTCAAGAATCTGGTTAGTCCTCTCCGTTTGCCCGTTGGTTTGGGGGTGGTAGGCTGAGGAAAAAGAGAGTTTGATCTTCAAGGTCTCACATAGAGATTTTCAGAAGCGGAACGTGAACTGAACCCCCCTATCAGACACAGTGTTGGAGGGAATCCCATGTAACCGGACGATCTCCTTGATGAAGATACGAGCAGTCTCTGCAGCCACTGGGGTACCCTTTAAAGGAAGGAAATGAGCCATTTTGGATAGGCGATCTACGTTTACAAAAATTGCCGTACACCCCTCCGAACATAGAAGCTCCACTATAAAATCTATGGAGATCATCTCCCAGGGTCGATTAGGTACAGGTAGGGGCTTCAGTAGTCCCCAGGCTCGGTTCCTTGCGGTCTTGTTCCGATTACAAGTGGGGCATGAGTTAACATACATTTTGCAGAAGTTTTCCAGGTCTGGCCACCAGAAGGTACGACGTACCAGTTTGAGGGTCTTCCGAACCCCAAAGTGCCCTGCCAATGGGTGGTCGTGAAGGAGCTTCAAGACCTCCACGCGATTTGTTCCCGAACCGAAAATTTGGCTTCCTCTCCAGAACAGTCCGTCCCTGGATGTTAAGGTGTTGCTGGAAGGTTTGGAGGCGTCTGTGGATGCTTCCCTAATTTGGGAGAGTAGACCAGACTGGAGAAGTAGGAAGTTACCTGCTGGTAGGATGGTGTCGGGAGCAGATACATCCTTGGGGTTATCATGCATCCGGGATAATGCGTCCGGCTTGACGTTCTTTGAACCTGGTCGGTATGTAATGTGGAAACAGAAGCGTGAGAAAAACAGTGCCCAGCGGGCTTGACGGGTTTCAATCTTTTAGCGGATCTCAGGTATTCGAGATTTTTGTGTTCGCTATAGATTAATACTGGATGGGCTGCGCCTTCTAACAGGTACCTCCATTCCTCCAAGGCGGTCTTGATGGCAAGTAACTCACGATCACCGACATCATAATTTCTTTCCACAGGAGAGAGCTTCCGGGAAAAGAACCCAACGGGATGCATTAGGTCTTTATCTCCCTGGCGTTGGGAGATAACAGCTCCCACTGCGACTTCAGATGCGTCAACCTCGAGGATATAAGGTAGTGCTGGATCAGGGTGACTGAGGATCGGGGCTGAAGTGAAGAGCTTCTTGAGTCGGTCAAAGGCCCTTTGGGCTTCCGGGTTCCAGTGAAAACGTAGGTTTTGTCTGGTTAGTTGTGTGATGGGGGAAATTATTGCAGAAAACGGCCTGATAAACCTTCTGTAGAAGTTCGCAAACCCTACGAAGCGTTGTACTCCTTTTTTGTCCAGGGGTACTGGCCAGTCGAGGATAGCAAACACCTTCTGAGGGTCCATCTTGATTCCTGTAGGGGAGATTACCAGACCCAGGAACTGGATGGTCCGTTGCTCAAATTCGCATTTCTCCGCCTTGGCATACAATCTGTATAAACAAAACAAAATAAAGTTGCGCTGCTAAAAATGTAAAAAAGAAAGAAGCAGCCAGCACTAACAGTGAAACAACCTGTGAGTAGACAATGAAAGAAAAATAAGTGCAGCGCTGGTGAGCGTAAATTTGCGTGAAGCAATATAGACCAGTCCCATTCAAATGAGTGACATTGTAATGGTGTAGTCCAAAAACACAATAACAGGAAAGTATATAGAGGGTGGTGAAACCCTATAGATGCAAACGGTGGAGTGTAAAATGTAAATTACAAAGCAAGTCCTTTAAATCAAAGCAGGCAAGTCTTCATATGGAACACTCCTATCCACCGCTCCTGTGTTACTGGAGAATCTGATGGTATACGTGATCCACTTAGATGGACATACAGGATAACCAAACAGATATATGAAAAAGGATGGGTACTCTTACCACAAAAGTTGGACACATATGCCAGGAGCACTGTGTCAGATGCGCTTGTAAGAGCTCCTCGGATGGACGGCTCTATGAGAAGTAATGGTTCGAAGGATTGTAGATCTTTCCCAGGGATCACAGGGTCCAAGATGGAGAGTGGTTCCAGGTTTTCAGATGGAGCAACGCTTATAGGTATCCAAAAAAAGAAAAACAACTCCACATGGTGTAGTTTGTTTTGAAAAAGGGAAGCCTTTATTAGGCTAATGAATGGTAAAACAATAAAAACAAATAAAAAATGGAAATGCCAGTACTCTGGAAAAGATCTGGCACACGTGATCACATGAGTATAAAAGAGCGTGGTAGTTGGGTATGAAAAAGCTATGTACCCGACATGTTTCGAGCTAATGCTCATCGACAGGGGCATTGTCTAAGTGGATCACGTATACCATCAGATTCTCCAGTAACACAGGAGCGGTGGATAGGAGTGTTCCATATGAAGACTTGCCTGCTTTGATTTAAAGGACTTGCTTTGTAATTTACATTTTACACTCCACCGTTTGCATCTATAGGGTTTCACCACCCTCTATATACTTTCCTGTTATTGTGTTTTTGGACTACACCATTACAATGTCACTCATTTGAATGGGACTGGTCTATATTGCTTCACGCAAATTTACGCTCACCAGCGCTGCACTTATTTTTCTTTCATACAATCTGTATAGACGGAGCCGGTTGAGGACTTTACGAACATGTTCCCGATGTCTGTCTAGTGATCTGGAAAAGACTAAAATGTCATCAAGGTAGACAATTACAAAGATGTCCAGGGAGTCTCTGAGCACGTTGTTAATGAAGTGCTGGAAAGTGGCGGGTGCATTACACAGTCCGAAGGGCATGACTAGGTATTCGTAATGACCGAATCGGGTACGAAAAGCTGTCTTCCACTCGTCCCCCTCCCGAATACGGACCAGGTTGTAGGCTCCTCTCAGGTCTAACTTGGTAAAGACGGTGGCTGACCTCAGCTTTTGGAAGAGCTCGGGTACCAGGGGTAGCGGGTACCGGTTTTTCACCGTGATGTTATTTAGCTCACGATAATCCAAACAAGGCCGGAGGGACTGGCATTTTTGGTGACGAAAAATATTCCGGCGCCTGCTGGGGAGGTAGAGGGCGGATGAACCCCTTGCCCAAATTTTCGTCAATATATATTTTTAGGGCCTCCTGCTCCTTTTCTGATAGTGGGAAAATACGCCCAAAGGGAATTTCGGCCCCTGGAAGGAGCTCGATCGGACAGTCATAAGGGCGATGGGGCGGAAGGGAGTCGGCCCCCCGTTTACTGAAAACATCTAGGAAGTCGTGATAAGGTTCAGGAATGCATTGAAGCAGGCTTGGGTCAGAGTCCATGCATAGTAAGGTAGAAGGTGAGCTAGAGGGCCCGGGTATACAGTATTGCTGACAGTAAGGGGACTGAAAAGACACTTCTCCAGACACCCAATTAATCAGAGGGTTGTGGGCCTGAAGCCAGGGCAGGCCAAGGATCACCGGGAATAGAGGAGAGGAAATAACGTCTAGGATCAACAGTTCCTTGTGTTGAGGGGCGATTAAAGCGGGTAGGGGAAGAGTCTCTTGGGTTACCTGTCCTGAACTGATGCGGGAGCCGTCGGCCAGGAAAACAGAGAGTCCATTTGTCTTTCTTCGTAAGGGGATGCTGTGCAAGTTGACAAAGGCGGCATCGATGAAGCAGCTACATGCGCCGGAGTCAAGGATAGCGTTGACCGGAATAGTCCTTTCCTGGCACTGTAACGAGAAAGGTAGAGCAAGGTGGGTTGCATTGGCCAACAAGGCTGAGAAGTTGGCAGGAGCTGAGAGAAGTCACTTACGTGTCTTAACAGGACAGTTGCGCACGTAGTGGCCAGTTCCGCCGCAGTACATGCAAAGGTTAAGTTGGCGACGACGTGCCCGCTCTTCGGGTGGTAGTGTTGGTCGCATGAGGCCGAGTTGCATGGGCTCAGGTGAATCCAGGTTGGTGCTGGAGGGACTAGGGCAGGTGGGAGGCAGGTAACAAGAAGCCGGCATTGGTACTCTTGCAGTCATCCAGGCAGGGCGGTTTGGCTGAGAAGAACGCTCGGCCTGGCGTTCACGAAGCCTGCGGTCGATCTGGATGGTCGTGGTAATTAGATCCTCGAGGGTCTCAGGCACCCCCACTCGAGCGAGTTCATCTTTCAGGCTTTCGGAAAGGCCCAAGCGAAACTGATGCCGCAGGGCTGCATCGTTCCACTGAGTGTCCGCGCTCCAGCGCCTAAAGTCCGTGACATAGTCCTCAGCCGCTCTGCGGCCTTGCTGGAGCGTGAGTAGGGCAGACTCTGCGGTGGCGGCTCATTGAGGGTCATCATACAGCTGAGCCATGGTCTCAAGGAAGGCGAACAGGGTCCGCGTCTGGTCACCATTCTCTTCGAGCAGCCGGTGGGCCCAGGTCTGGGGTTCACCTTGTAATAGGGAGATTACAAATCCCACTTTGGTGGCTTCTAAGGAAAAGGTCCGGGGTTGCAGGGCGAAGTAGAGCTCGCAGGCGCTACGGAAGGCCCGGAACTTGGTGCGGTCGCCCGCGAATCGCTCTAGCACTGGAACTCTTGGTTCGGGTGGGAGCATTACCACCGATGGAGTAGAGGCGGCCGATGCGGACCTGGTGGTAGAAGGAGCAGCTGGGTCACTGGGGGTAGCCAGACTGTGTACTTGTCCTTCTAGCCTCACGTAGCCTTCCTGTAGGTACTTTACTGCTTCTGTGAGAGACGCCAGGTGTTTGCAGATTTCCTCTATGGCAGGGGCTATTCCCGCAGGCTCTGACATGGCTGTCTGATACTGTTACGTACCTTGTGGATAGAGCCTAGTGTGCAGGAAAGAGCCCCTCTTACAGCCCGGGTTCGGGGGCTGCTGGAGTGGGAACAGCAAGCCCGGGAGCGTGGCGAGGTAAGAGTGCCTGGTGATGACAGCAAACCGGTCGGGATGGGGATCTTGCAGACAGACGGTGCAGGAGACAGCGTCTCTGGGAGGCTCACAGGAACTGGATAGCTGATGCTGGTGAGACAAGCCGGGTTAGAGACAAGACAACAGCAGGTATACGGCCAGCAAGGTCAGGTGAGCAGATAACCAGGAAGTCACTCAAGAGGAAGTAACGTAGTCAAGCTTCAGGCACAGGGTCTGGTAGCGGTGGGCAGGAGAGCAGAGCGGAGTCAGATCAAGCCAGGGGTCAAAAACAGGTTCAACAGATATCAGATTACAGGTTTGTGGACACTATGCTGCAGATCAGACAGCGAAGTGTCACTGCAGCTGCTGACCTTTTAAAGGCAGGGTGAAGCCAATTGAGCCTAAAGCGCGCAGGCGCGCGCCGTGCACGCGCGCACAATAGGTGCACGCGCACGCACCGGCGGCGCGTGACTGGTGCACGAGCGCGAGCACCAGGGGCTCGCCGGAGCCCACAGGTAGGTCCCTGACATAGATACTTTAAGATCATGGACGAATTTCCAGAAGGCTGCGATAACCGAGCACTCCCACCATATATGGAAAAGAGTACCATTCACTAGTCTACACCGCCAACACAAAGGGGATATGTTTGAACTGTATTTATTGATAATATAAGGGGTTCTATACCACCTTGAATATATCTTGTAACTATTCTCCTGGATCAGGACGTTTAATGAACCTTTGTGTAGGCGGTGAAAGACCGAATTCCATTGGTCGTTAGAAATTGAAATTTTTAAATCTGTTTCCCATTTCCTATTAGTATCGTCCAATTGTGGGTCCACTGTCGAACTCAAAACACTATACATGAGGGATATTAAATGGCCTTGGGGAGTACCTCTCATACAGATAGATTCAAAAGTGGTCTTAGGTCTGTGCCAGATGTTAGTGAAACCAAATTTATTCAAAAAACAAGTGATCAATTCAAAGTTACGTGAAGAAACAATAAGGTTCTGGAATTTAGCGGAAAAACTTTCAAAGGACATAAGATTACCACGTTCAAAGAAAAGTTCAGCCCCGCAAGCCACTTCGGAAGTAGAGTAAGAGGAAGTGATAATATAAGGACTCCGGGATACTTCGGGGTTAAAGGCTATCGGGGTAACAGGTCCATATATGGTAGAGATTTTCAGACTTTTACACAGGGATCTGAAGATTTTGAGGGAAGTCCCTGTAATGTGATGAGTGTTAGCAGATTGCGCAATCTTCCTAGGATCGATCCATGGAAGGTTTTTTAAAGGGATCGATGTAGAGAATAAAGATTCTTCTAAGCGAATCCAATCTTTAGAGCTCCTGTGTAAGTGCCAATTGATAATCCTAGACAGATGACAAGCCCAATAATAATTTTTAATATCTGGCAGCCCAATCCCACCTAAGGATTTCGGGACAACAAGCTTGTCTCATTTAATTCGGGGTTGTCTAGAATTCCATAGAAATTTCAGGCAAATTTGTTTCAAAGTTTTGAAAAATGTGTTAGGGATTTTAATAGGAATAGTCTGGAAGAGGTATAGAACTCTAGGCAAAATACACATTTTGATGATGTTGGCTCTCCCAAACCACGAGAAGAAACCTTTATTCCATTCAAGCAAATCTATCTTGATCGCGTTTAACAAGGGAATGAAATTATTTGCGTAAAGATCATCTATGTTTAATGACAAATGGATTCCCAAATAAGGTATAGATTCATTCTCCCAGGTAAACGGAAAATTAAGTTTGCATTGGTCTACTATATCATTGGGTAAGGAAATATTCAGAGCCTTAGATTTAGAGAAGTTTATTTTAAAATTTGAAATGGTCTTAAACAGGGAAAAATCTTTTAGTAGGTTGGGAATTGTAATTATTGGGTTGGTAAGGAATAACAAGATGTCATCCGCGAAGGCTGCCAATTTATATGTTGTATTGTCAATAACAATATCTTTAACTGATTGCCGACCGCCCGCCGTCATATTACTGCGGGACGGTGGCACTGCTGGGCGAGAGCACGTAGCTCTACGTCCTATCTTTTTCGGCCACTAGGGGACGAACGCGCGCCGGGCACGCGCGCGCGTTCGTTACAGAGCGGGGAACGGGGGGTATGTGTGTAAACACATTCCTCTCGTTCCTGTCAGCGGGGGAAACGCTGATCTCCCGTTCATACAATGTATGAACGGAAGATCAGTGATTCCCCCTAGTGAGTCAACCCCCCCATACAGTTAGAACACACCAGGAACATACTTAACCCCTTCCCCGCCCCCTAGTGTTAACCCCTTCACTGCCAATGGCATTTTTATAGTAATCCAATGCATTTTTATAGCATTGATCGCTATAAAAATGCCAATGGTCCCAAAAATGTGTCAAAAGTGTCCGATGTGTCCGCCATAATATCGCAGTACCGAAAAAAAACGCTGATCGCCGCCATTACTAGTAAAAAAAAATATTAATAAAAATGCCATAAAACTACCCCCTTTTTTGTAAACGCTATAAATTTTGCGCTAACCAATCAATAAACGCTAATTTTTTTAAACGAAAAATATGTAGAAGAATACGTATCGGCCTAAACTGAGGAAAAAAAAAGTTTTTTTATTTCTTTTTTGGGGATATTTATTATAGCAAAATGTAAAAAATATTGCATTTTTATAAAATAGTCGCTCTATTTTTGTTTATAGCGCAAAAAATAAAAACCGCAGAGATGATCAAATACCACCAAAAGAAAGCTCTATTTGTGGGAAAAAAAGGATGGCAATTTTGTTTGGGAGCCACGTCGCACGATCGCACAATTGTCAGTTAAAGCGACGCAGTGCCGAATCACAAAAAGTGCTCTGGTCTTTGGACAGCAATATGGTCCGGGGCTAAAGTGGTTAATATCCACATTTTCCCGCAGTCTACGTAAGAATGCCTCTAGTATAAGTATGAATATCAAGGGTGACAGAGGGCAACCCTGATGAGTGCCGTTCGACACGGAGAAGGCCTCCGACAGGTCACCATTTATTTTGATTCTAGCCGTGGGGGATGAAAATAAAAGGTTGATAAAACCTAACATTCGACTTTGTATGCCCAAAGATTTTAGAGCCTCCAACATATAGTCCCAAGCGATCCTGTCAAAGGCCTTCTCCACGTCGAGGGACAAAAAAAAAACTGGGGATTTGGATTTAATAAGCCAATGTTGAATATGCAGAGCTTTTATGGTGTTGTCTTTAGCTTCTCTACCCGGTGTGAAACCCGTTTGGTCGAGGGAGATAATTTGAGGAATTAATGGAAGCAGGCGGTTCGCGATAATTTTAGCGTACAATTTAATATTGACGTTTAGAAGAGAAATGGGTCTGTAGTTAGATACAAGAGTTTTGTCTTTATTAGGTTTGGGAATCATAACAATATGAGCTTCTAAGAGATCATTGGGAAGTGGGGATGGGAAGGGGTTGGAGTTAAATGCATCAATGAAGTGGGGGATCAAAACGTCTTTAAAAGATCTGTAATAGTTAACAGAGAAACCACCCGGACCAGGGCTTTTTCCGGTTTTAAGATGGCCAAGAGCAGTAAAAGCTTCTTCCAATCCCAGAGGTCTATCTAGATCTTTTGCTACATCCACAGATAAGGCATTAGGGCTATAACTTTGTAAAAATTCAGATATCAGATCTTTTCTCAAAGGTGAATTCTTAGGGTGGGACTCAGGTGGCAAATTATATAGTTTAGAATAAAAAAATTCGGAATTGATCTGCAATATCCTTGGTAGAAGTAAATTTATTACCTTTTGGGTCAGTTATGGCATAAATATTCTCATATTTTTTAGATTTCGAATGCAAGGCTAATAACTTTCTCATTTTATTTCCATACTCGTAGAAGAATTTCCGAGAGAGGTCAAAGCTGCGTCTGACCTTTTTATCCAAAACGTTGGTCAGTTCCATTCTGAGTCTCGAAAGCTCTTCAAGAGTATTCAATGCCAATGTGCGTTTGTGTAAAAGTTCAAGGCTATTGATTTTATCAGTCAGATTATTTATGTGGGCCTGATTAATTTTGTTCCTTTTCGCACTTAACGAGATCAGATCACCTCTGATGACACATTTGTGTGCGAGCCAGACAAGCATAGTATTATACATAAAGAAATCGGAGATTTGTGAATCCAACCTTTGCAGATTATCAGCATAGCCAAGAAGAGAATCATCAAGTCTCCAATTTCTAGGAAGAACTGGTTTATCTTTAACCACTTCCCGCCCGGCCAATAGCCGATTTACGGCAGGGAAGTGGTTATGAAATCGTGACTAGACGTTCTCAAACGTCTAGCACGATTTCAATGCCGTGGGGGCGCGCAGCGCGGCGATCGGTGATGCGGGGTGTCAGTCTGACACCCTGCACCTCCGATCTCGGTAACGAGTCTCCGGCGGAGCCTCGTTACCACGTGATCAGCCGTGTCCAATCACGGCTGATCAGGATGTAAACAGGAAGAGCCGCCGACGGCTCTTCCTCACTCGCGTCTGACAGACGCATGTAGAGGAGAGCCGATCAGCGGCTCTCCTGACAGGGGGGGTTCGCGCTGATTGTTTATCAGCGCAGCCCCCCCTCGGATCGCCACACGGACCACCAGGGAAATAAAAAAAAACACAAAAGAAAATACCAAAAAAAATGACAAAAAAAAAAAAAAAATGACAAAAAAAAAAAATGACAAAAAAAAAAGGGGGGGGGCAGTAAAAAAAAAATGATGCCAATCAGTGCCCACACATGGGCACTGATTGGCAACATTGATACATCAGTGCCACCCCTCAGTGATCATCAGTGCCACCCCAGTGTCTGTCAGTGCCACCCCACAGTGCCAATCCATGCCCAGTGCCCACCTACCAGTGCCCACCTGTGCCACCTATCAGTGCCCACCTGTGCCGCCTATCAGTGCCCACCTGTGCCGCCTATCAGTGCCCACCTGTGCCGCCTATCAGTGCCCACCTGTGCCGCCTATCAGTGCCCACCTGTGCCGCCTATGAGTGCCCATCTGTGCTGCCTATGAGTGCCCAGTGCTGCCTATGAGTGCCCATCAGTGCCGCCCATGAGTGCCCATCAGTGCCGCCCATGAGTGCCCATCAGTGCCCAATACCAGCGCCGCCTATCAGTGCCCATCAGTGCTACCTAATCAGTGCCCATCAGAACTACCTCATCGGTGCCCATCAGTGCCACCTCATCGGTGCCCATCAGTGCCACCATATCAGTGCCCATAATTGAAAGAGAAAACATACTCATTTACAAAAAAATTAACAGAAAAAAATAAAAACTTTATTTTGTTTTCAAAATCTTCGCTCTATTTTTAGTTGTTGCACAAAAAAAAAACAACGCAGAGGTGATCAAATACCACCAAAAGAAAGCTCTATTTGTGGGGAAAAAAGGACGCCAATTTTGTTTGGGTGCAGTGTAGCATGACCGCGCAATTGTCATTCAAATTGCGACAGTGCTGAAAGCTGAAAATTGGCTTGGGCGGGAAGGTGCGTAAGTGCCTGGTATGGAAGTGGTTAAAGGTTAAACATAAAGTAATTGGGTTATGATCTGATATGAGCATGGGCTCCACCGTGGCGTCCTGAACAATATTTTGGGACAAAAAATAAATAAATCTATTCTAGAGTAGGTATCGTGAGGGAGAGAAGTGTCGTGTATATAAAGGTCCTGCAGCAAGTTTTTAATAACACTCAGGAGTTCTAAACGAGGTTTTGGAAGAGCCAGAAGAGGTTTCCAAAAGGGGATTGAGGGCAATGTTAAAGTCACCTCCCAGTATCAGTGAGCCAGCGGTGTAAGATTTCAGGGCTTGAATAGTATTTTCAAAGAATGGGATGTGAAGTCTGTTGGGGGCATATATGTTGGCCAGGGTTACAGGTTTATTGTACAGGGAGCCTTTAATAAATAAGTATTTGCTTTCACTATCGATTTTAGTATCGACAGGTTTATTGTACAGGGAGCCTTTAATAAATAAGTATTTGCTTTCACTATCGATTTTAGTATCGACAATCTGGAAGGGGCAATGTTTAGATATTAGTATAGACACGCCTTTGGATTTGGACTCTAGGTTAGTAGTATGGACAATATGGGAAAAAAAATTGTCCGCAAAGGTCGGGCATTTGTCTGTCTTAACCACTTAAGGACCCCCGCACGCACATATACGGCCACAGAATGGCTCGTAAAGGCACAAGGGCGTAAATTTACATCCCCGCCTTCGTGCGGTTCGGGGGTCCCATCGCGATCGCTCCCAGCCAATGCGCGCGCTCCCCCTTCTGTCACTTCCTCCTCCTGTGTAAACACAGGAAGGGGGAAGTGATGTAATCTCCCATCGCAGCGGTATTTCCAACCGCTGCGATGGGAGAAACACCTCACAGTAAGTCCTGCACCAACACTACACTGACACACTCACATAGGCATACTTAACCCCTTAATCTAATCACTGCATTTAGTGTCAGTGTGACAGGCAGTGTAAAATCAGTTAGTGTTAGGTTCAGGATAGCCCCCCCACCCCCCCTAATAAAGTTTTAACCCCCTGATCACTGCCCTAGTTAACCCTTTCACTCCCTATTGCCAGCGTCACTAAGCGATCATTTTTCTGATCGCTGTATTAGTGTCGCTGTTCCCGCTAGGTAGCTATTTTTTTTTATTGCGATTTTTTTTTTTACTAAAGACATGTGGCTAAATAAATTTTGGCCTAAATGTTTGACTAAAATTTAGTTTATTTGATTTTTTTTTAACAAAAAGTAAAAAAGTGTTTTTTTTTCAAAAACGTCGCTCTATTTTTGTATATAGCGCAAAAAATAAAAAATCGCAGAGGTGATCAAATACCACCAAAAGAAAGCTCTATTTGTGGGAAGAAAAGGACGCAAATTTTGTTTGGGAGCCACGTCGCACGACCGCGCAATTGTCTGTTAAAGCGACGCAGTGCCGAATCGCAAAAACACCTTGGGTCATTTACCAGCGTATTGGTCCGGGTCTTAAGTGGTTAAAGTGAGTCTCCTGTAAAAATATTATGTCTGCCTTCGATTTCTTCAATATTAGCATTAGTTTCGACCTCTTCTCAGGGATATTGAGGCTTTTTACATTAAGAGAGTAAAGCTTAATTTTCTTTTGCGAGTCTGTTTTAAAATTATTGGGGAGCGCCATATTTACGAAAGGGAAGATGGGCACTCAGACAGATAAAGGGAAAATGAGGATAGAGGGATATAGGAAATATTAGTTACTGAGTATGAAAAACTCAGAATATAGTACCGGTTTTAAATAAACAGAAGTGAAGAACTATCAAAACAGAGATTTCCCCACAGGGAAAAATGTACAGGTACAAAAGGGAAGTAGTATCTTACTAGGACAAAATCCAATAAGAACTACTTTGTGGGGGTTGGAGTGAACCGATTCAAAAAACTATTAACCAAAATAACTGGTCGTCCGCCGCCCACAGACTGACAGGGAGAGCAGTATCATAGTAGAACATCATTAACCACTTCCCCACCGCTAACATTTTACTGCTACGGCGCGGTGGATGCTTTGACCATCCCTGGGATCCTCGTGCACTTCCGCGATTGCGCGTCCCCTGGGAGCGCTCGCGAATGTCCGTGCTCGCCGGGTCTTCTAACCCGGCGAGCACGGACACTTTCGATCACGATCACGAAATTGCCGGAAGCGGCCGTTTACTGATCGCGCCGTTGAATGCGGCGCGATCACTTGTAAACAAACCGGCGTATTTGATGACGCCGGTTCCTCCCTCTCCTCCCTCTCCTCTCTGTAGTGTGCGAGGAGAGGGGGGGGGGAGCGGGGTTAAGCTGAGCTGTGGCTGGATCTGTGACAAATGCAGTCACAGATCCAGCCATCCCTCAATCCACAGCTCTGCACCCCCATACCCTGCAATCCCCATACCCAGCATCAACCCTGCACCCCCAGTACCCACAATCCCCCAGTCAACAATACCCCAGTACCCAACAATACCCAACAATACCCCAGTACCCAACAATACCCCAGTACCCAACAATACCCCAGTACCCAACAATACCCCACAATACCCCAGTACCCAACAATACCCCAGTCCCAATACCCCAGTACCCCACAATACCCCACAATACCCCAGACCCGACAATACCCCACAATACCCCAACCCACATGCCCCACAATACCCCAGTACCCACAATACCCCAGTACCCAACAATACCCCACAATACCCCAGTACCCAACAATACCCCAGCCAACAATACCCCACAATACCCCAGACCCAACAATACCCCAGTACCCAACAATACCCCACAATACCCCAGACCCCAAAACCCGACAATACCCCAGTACCCAACAATACCCCAAACCCCAGTACCCAAAATCCCCACAATACCCCAGTACCCAACAATACCCCACAATACCCCAGTCCAACAATACCCCAGTACCCAACAATACCCCACAATACCCAGTACCCAACAATACCCCAGTACCCGACAATACCCCAACCCGAAAACCCCAACCCGGAATACCCCAGTACCCGGCAATAACCCAGTCCCGGCAAACCCCAGACTCGGCAATCCCCAGCTGAATACCCCAGTATCGGCAATGCCCCAGTACCCAACAATACCCCAGCAACAATAAACCACAATACCCCAGTACCCAACAATACCCCAATACTCAGAGCCCCAGTACTCAACAATACCCCAATACTCGGCATACCCCAATACTCGAATACCCCAATACTCGGAATACCCCAATACTCGCAACCCCATCAATCCAGCCATCCCTCAATCCATCCCAGCTCTGCATCCCCCAGTACCCTGCAATCCCCATACCCAGCATTACCCCAGTAAATCCCCCAGTACCCAACAATCCCCCAGACAACAATACCCCAGTACAAAATACCCAACAATACCCCAGACCCAACAATACCCCAGACCCAACAATACCCCATACCCAACAATACCCCACAATACCCAGTACCCAACAATACCCCAGTACCCAACAATACCCCAGCCACAATACCCCAGACCCGACAATACCCCACAATCAGACCCAACAATGCCCCACAATACCCCAGCCAACAATACCAGTACCCAACAATACCCCACAATACCCCAGCCCAACAATACCCCAGTCCCAACAATACCCCACTACCCCAGTACCCAACAATACCCCAGTACCAACAATACCCCACAATACCCCAGTACCCCACAATACCCGACTACCCCAGTACCCAACAATACCCCACAATACCCCAGACCCAAAATACCCACAATACCCCAGTACCCAACAATACCCCACAATACCCCAGTCAAATACCCCAGTACCCAACAATACCCCACAATACCCCAGCCCAACAATACCCCAGCGACAATACCCCAGTACCCGACAATACCCCAGTACCCGGCAATACCCCAGTACCCGCTAACCCAGTCGAAACCCCAGTACCTCCCCAACCCACAATACATACCCCAGAAACAATACCCCAATACTCAGAATGCCCCAGTACTCAACAATACCCCAATACTCGCTACCCCAATACTCGGCAATACCCCAATACTCGGCAATACCCCAATACCCTGCTTCTTTGCAATACCCCAATCTCTGAATACCGCCTGGATTTTTAAGTAGCGAAGTGGCGCCATTCCACGTGTGCGCAATTTTGAAGTGTGACGTTGGGTATCCTTCATCTTTCACATTTTGAAAAAAAATCGGGCTATTTACTGTTTTGTTTTGTTTTACACAAAACAGTTTTTTTTTAAAAACGCGCGTTCAATAAATTTCTGCAATACCGTGCGAAAAAAAGTTGCAACAGCCATTGTATTCTCTAGGGTCTTTGCTAAAAAAGAATATATAATGTTTTGGGGTCTTGTAATTTTCTAGCGAATAAATGATGATTTTTACATGTAGGGGAGAAATGTCAGTTGGTCGTTTCCAGAACGCCTGATGGCGTTCCCTGCGTTGGGCCTCTGTATGGGCCACGCTGTGTAAAAGTCTCACACATGGGGTATCGCCAACTCGGGAGGAATGAGAATGTGTTTTGGGTGTAATTTGTGGTATGCTTTTGTGTGAGAAATAACCCACTAATATGACAGAAACGTTTTTTTTTACAGAATTTTCAGTCGTTTTTCTTTTATAGCGAAAAAATAAAAAACCCAGAAGTACAAATACCACCAAAGAAAGCTCTTTTGTGTGAAAAAAAGGACAAAAATCAAATGGGTAGAATGTTGTATGACAATAATTGTCTCAAATTGTGAGAGCACCGAAAGCAAAATTGGTCTGGTTAGGAAGGGGGTTTAAGTGCCCAGTTCAAGTGGTTAGTCATCTCCATTTAAAGAATTGAGAGACCGGAATGATAATGCTTCATACGCCAGTAGTTAAAGCAAGTGAAATAAACAACATATACCAGTAACTTCAGGGGTTTATCCGGATTAAACCCACATGCTTAACACCCCAGTAAGCCATATTAGAAAAAAATAAATAAAACTTCTAGCCATATGTGTTAAAAAAAAAGGAATTTTCAAAGAAATGTGACTATTTGCAGTATGATAGAAGGACCAACATCAAAATAGTCAAATGTAAAGTTGACAATAACAAAGAGAAACAATGGGCCAGTTCAGAGAGCCATCGCCTGTCTAATTTTAGACTAGTAATTTCAAATTACGCGCGTTTTCTAGTCGAAAACCTCAAACCATGAATAGACGGCTGGGGGCTTCATTATTTTTTACGCCTTCGGATCTAGTCAATAAAATTGCAGCCACTGGGTGGACCGGTTTTCCGCGTCGGGGTATGCATAGCTTTTGCCGGCGATCCCCGATTACGTTCAATCGCAATCTCTTACGGCACCTTTACATCTTTTATTTGCGTAACACTATACCAGCTTTTTGCTGCTCTAATATTAGACAGCCCATGTTAAGTATGGCCGTCGTTCCCGCGTCAAACTTTACGTTTTTTCGACCTCTTTTATTATTTTTTACGAATGTCCGGGATGGAATGTTCGTAACGACTACTCAAACAACGTGATTAACGATGTGATTTTGCGCAATGCACGGCGGGAAATTTCTGAACGGAGCATGCGCAGTTCGATCGCCGCGGGGACGCGCTTAATTTAAATGCTTCACGCCCCCTAATCGCGTATTTCGATTACGCGGCGAGAAATAGACTACGCCGCCGTAGCGTACGGGCAAAAATCTACCAGGATTCGGTGTAGAGCCTGGTAAAATACGGCAGCGTAGAGTATTTCGATTGTGAATCTGGCCAAATGTCTCTACTTGTCATAAGAAATTCAAACCACAAAATATGGCAGGCAAAAGAGAAAAAAAAAAAAACAGGGGTAGATAAGCATGTGTGGCTTAAAACTATCAAAAACAAACAAAGTTTAAGTTTAACTTCAGAGAATATACATGCAATTTCAGGCAGCCTTGGTAAATAATGTAGATAATAAAATACACAAATTTTTCCTTCCTGGGTTTCCTAGGACGCGGTGAGTCTGTTGCTAGGAGATCAGAGGCTTGCATGTCAGAAGAGTGTAGTAGATCATCGTCGGATTGGGAGCGACGTCTCCTGAATTTGGAAGGGACCGTTTCCATGGCATCATCTCTCGTGCAATCTTTAATGGGAGGCTTGAAGCGAAAATCAGCATACCAATTCGGTAGTTCCATGTATGGAATATCCATTGCCTTGCAAAAAGCATGTAGATCTTCGGGTACTCTCAAAATAGCAGTGTGACCCTGGTTGGTAGCCTGTAGTCCAAATGGAAATTTCCATTTGTAAATAATGCTTTTACACCGCAAGGCATCTAGTAAAGGTTTTAAGTAGGGTTGTCCCGATACCGATACTAGTATCGGTATCGGGACCGATGCAGAGTATTTGCGCTAGTACTTGTACTCGCGCAAATACTCCCGATGCCTAAATAGAATACTTCCACCCCCCCGCCGCTGCCGCCGCATCGCGCCGCCTAATCGAAAGCCGTCGCATCGCCCTGCCGCTGCAAAGGGTTAAACGCTGTGCGGGAACATCACAGCATTCATTTGAATAGCTGTGGTGTTCCCGCCCGTATAAACACTCCCCCTTGCTCGCGATTGGATGGGTGATCGTGATCTGTCCAATCGCGAGCAAGGGGGAGTGTCTATATGGGCGGGCTATTCAAATGAATGCTGTGGTTTT
This sequence comes from Rana kukunoris, assembly GCA_029574335.1. Classification (NCBI taxonomy): domain Eukaryota; kingdom Metazoa; phylum Chordata; class Amphibia; order Anura; family Ranidae; genus Rana; species Rana kukunoris. Next base: position 367,746,270 of record CM056049.1, read on the forward strand.
CTCTCCATGCGGCTTCGGCGGCAAAGGTAAGGGAAATGGCTGCGTATGGGGGAAATGGCTGAACGGACATGCATATGTGAGGGACATGGCTAGAGGGACATGGGACGTGGCTGCATATGTGAGGGACATGGCTAGAGGGACATGTGACATTGTTGCATATGTGAGGGACATGGCTCATTGCTGCATATGTGAGGGACATGGCTAGAGGGACATGTGACATTGCTGCATATGTTAGGGACATGGCTGGAGGGACATGGCTGAATATGTGGGGGACATGGCTGGGGGGACATTGCTGCATATGTGGGGGACATGGCTGCATTTGGGGACACATGTAAAAAAAGTATCGGTATTCGGTATCGGCGAGTACATGAAAAAAAGTATCGGTACTTGTACTCGGTCCTAAAAAAGAGGCACCGGGACAACCCTAGTTTTAAGTCACGTCTATTCTGAAGCGCAATGTTCGATAGATCTTGAAAGATAGAAATCGAAGAGCCTTCAAACTTTATAGTGGAGCGTAATCTTGTGTTTCGCAGGATATTTTACTTAAGTAAGAAATCATCAATGTGGCAAATGACATCCCTAGGGGGGGTCAGAAGTTTTGCCCTTGGATCTCAGGGCCCCGTGAAAGCGTTACATTTTGATAGCAGTTAAGGGAGGGCGACCTAACAGGTCATTAAAAATACCCAATATTGCGGGGGAGAGACGATCGAAATCCACGACTCGGGTACTCCCCGCACCCGCAAATTGTGCCTCCTGCTTCTGTTTTCAAGGTCCTCTGTTTGACGGTATAAGTCTCTCAGTAAAACAGTGTTAACATTAACCTTGCGGGTTTACATGACGCATTGCTGCGGTTTGGTGCGCAGTTGTCTTTTCAATGTCAGTGACGCGCGCTGTAACTGCGTGTATGTCGATTTTAAGATCCGCAATGGCCACTGACAACGTCTCCTTGATGTCAGCTGCCACGGAACGGAGATCATTTAAACTAGGACCCTGTTGGGGGTCCGCAGCATAATGGGGATTCCGGTCATCGGTAAGGGGATTTGCTCCGCTGTACCCTTGCGGTGTGATCACAGCAGAAGACGTGCCTTCCAGCAGTTCAGCCATCGTTCGCCCGTACAGGTATAGTTCAGAGGGTCACAATGTAGCCAATGTACGTCGGGAAGAGCGATAAATAGTATGGGGTTGATCACAGTGAGTGCGGGTATCAAATCTGTCTGATCCTGGGAGACAGGACCCCTTACCGGTTCCGTTAGCCAAAGCTTTCAGTCTGTAGCGGCGGGAGCTCACCAACTAAGCGGCCATCTCTGATCTCGGCTAGACCACGCCCCCCTTTAGTGAACTTTTCATGCTGTACAAAATACACAAAGATATGAACCAGCCGTTAATATGGTTCTAAAGGCTGAGTTTTTTTTTACCTTTGTTAATTCTGTGCATGAAGGCAAAAAATCTTCTCTGTGCAGCGCAGCCTGCCCAAATACTTCTACCTGAGCCCCATTGCCATCCAGCCTTGTCCACAACGGCTTTAGTTCTCCGGGGACTTTCCCTCCTTATTGGCTGAGACAGCAGCGGGAGCCTCTGTCAATCACAGCCAGTGAGCCAATGAGGAGATAGGGACAGGCCGAGCAGCGGCTGTGTGTGAATGGACATGCAGAGCAGCAACTGCTTGCCCTGAGACCGCTTAGAAGGAGGGAGGGGCCAGGAGCACCAGCGTGGGACCCGAGAAGTGGAGGATCCGGCTTCTCTGTGCTAAACCATTACACAGAGCAGGCAAGTATTACGTTTGTTACTTTTAAAATAATGTGTTTAATATCACTTCAAGGCCTCTTGCACACTGCAGCTTGAAAAAGCTTTTTTTTATTACTGAGCTAAAATGTAGCCTATTATTTAAAATGTGCCTGTGCACACAGGCACGTAAACAATCGCGAGTATTCCTCAAAAAAAAAAAAACAGCGTTCCCGGTTAGTATCTTGTGCTGGTGCATGCAAATATGTGCAACAGATACGCGCATATGAGCATAAATATGAATACATTTTCCCTAGGAAGGTATTGTGCATGCGAATGCACATATGTGTGCAAACGCACACGAATTACGCACAAAGCAAGGACTTAAAATTGTCCAAAAAAAGCAGAAGCTCAAACATCAGTATCATGTGCAAGAGGCCTAAAGGCTAAGTTCACCTTTAGAAACATGTTCCTAAGCAGCTTCACACCACCCCAGAGACCCCCCTTTCCCCCTGTGACAGCAGTCATGTCTTCTACACTGCAACTGAGGTCAGATTTAAAATCAGCAGCGCATCATTCATTCAAAGAGATTTGTGCATGAATAATCTACAGGTCCCGTCTGCACCACCACAGCAGACAGGCTCATAGTTCTCAATGGACTGACTACGAGTACAGTGATCAGCGCAATTATAGTCCAGAGAATATTCTTAGAGCTGTCTAACTGAAAGCCCATGCAGAGGTACAGGCAGTGGTGTATTTTGGTTTTGTGCTGCCCTAGGCAAGGCTAAAATAGGGTGGCACCCATCCAAATTGGTCCCATCCCTTTCTCTTTAGGCTCCACCTAAAGTGGAGTGAGAGAAAGTGAGATCACACAGGTATCCATTAGAGGAGGGTGTAAGGTGCAGTCCCTATACACAGATTGGGCACATCACTCTGGGAGTTCAGCTGTTCGGGTCAGACTCACCTCAGTGTTGGGAGTGTCCAGCTCACAGATCTTCACCCCAGGGACTCTGTCCACTACCTGATCTGTGCCGCTGCATACCACCCGACAATCCCTCTGGGCCAGTGCTCTGACCACATGCCCCGCACACCACCTAATGTTCTCTGAGGACCAGACAGGTATTGGACTCAGATGTCCCTAACCAACGTGGTCCCAGAACTGAGATCGCCGCGTAACACACGCACCCCCGCCCTGGTAGACCATAACGCGGGGGAGCGTAGTGCAGACACCCTAAAGGTGGGTGACGCACTTCCAGAAGAACCCCGAACCCAAGGTGTCTGTCCCCCTAAATACTCTCTCCCAGCATGCCCAGCGAGGCTCAACCCTCCCGATTGGCCACCGAGAGAGAGCACCCAAATATCGACTCCACTGCTGCCACCTATCGTCCCGGGGTGGGAACAGCACCTCAGGAACAACAGAGTGAGCCCACAACATAGCCGAGCCAGAGACCCAATTTGAACAGATTAATTGGATAAGAGCTAACTAACTCTCTTATCCCCCCTTAAATTTCGAACAGCACCCGGTACCTTGTAGTAACCCGGCGCTACATACAGGTACAGAGCTAGAAGGAGAGTGTGTAGGAGAAATGCTTTGCAAGCTGAGTGGAACTCCACTTTAAGCTCTAAAGACTGGATAAGCCATTTCAGGACCTTAATGTGCTTCTTCTTGAGCCACTATTTTGTTGCCTTGGCCATGTGTTTTGTGTCATTGTCATGCTGGAATACCCACCCATGACCCATTTTCAGTGCCCTGGCTGAGGGAAGGAGGTTCTCACACAAGATTTGACGGTACATGGCCCTGTACATCGTCCCTTTGATGCAGAGAAGTGGTCCTGTCCCTAACAGAACCCCCCCGCCCAAGCATAATGTTTCCACCTCCATGTTTGATGGTGTTCTTGGGGTCATAGGCAGCATTCCTCCTCCAAACATGGCAAGTTGAGTTGATACCAAAGAGCTGGATTTTGGTCTCACCTGACCACAACACTTTCACCCAGTTCTCCTCTGAATCATTCAGATATTCATGACGGGCCTATACATGTGCTTTCTTGAGCAGGAGGATCTTGCAGGTGCTGCAGGATTTTAGCCCTTCGTGGCATAGTGTGTTACCAATTGTTTTGTTGGTTCCAGCTGCCTTGAGATCATTGAAAAGATTCTCCAGTCTAGTTCTGGGCTGATTCCTCACCGTTCTCATGATCATTGAAACTTCAAGAGGTGCAATCTTGCATGGAGCCCCAGACAGAGGGAGATTGACAGTTATTTTGTGTTTCTTCCATTTGCGAATAATAGCACCAATTGTTGTCACCCTCTCACCAAGCTGCTTGCCAATGATCTTGTAGCCCATTTCAGCCTTCTGTAGGTCTACAATCTTGTCCATGACATCCTTAGACAGCTCTTTGGTCTTGGCTATGGTGGAGAGATTGAAATCTGATTGATTGCTTCTGTCAACAGGTGTCTTTTATACAGGTAACAAGCTGAGATTAGGAGCACTCCCTTTAAGCCCTGGTTCACACTGGTGCGTTTTGGCATGTCAAATCGCATGTCAAAACGGCGGATTTTGCCGCAAATTGCCGGCAATGGCACTGTCCTAATCGGCGCGACGCTGCATCTGCGGCATTGCACCGATTTCAAAAAGTAGTCTCTGTACTACTTTTTGCGATTTCAGCCTGCGATTTACATTGACATCTGTGCAGAAACCTGCACAGATGTCTCTGAAATCGCGGCTGAAATCGGGACTGCCGGGCGGGAGTGAAATCGTGCGAGTTCAGCTGAACTCGCACTGCTTCACTCCCGCAGCCCAGTGTGAACCAGGGCTAAGGGCCAGTTCACACCAGATGCAGTTTTGTGTGCTTTTTTTCTGCACAAAATACATGCACAGTGTTTTCCATGTATTCCAATGGCTCTAGTTCACACCATGCAGCCAGTTGTCGGTCAGTTTCTGCACCGGAAACTGACTGCATGGTGTAAACTAGAGCCATTGGAATACATGGAAAACACTGCATGCATTTTTTGTGCAGAATAAATACACACAAAACTGTACGGAACTGCGTCTGGTGTGAACTGGCCCTAAGAGAGTGCTCCTAATCTCAGCTCGTTACTTGTATAGAAGATACCTGGGAGACAAAATCTTGCTTACTGATAGGGAATCAAATACTTATTTCACTGCAAAATCAATTTTTAACTTATTTAACCACTTCCCTACGGCCGTACGACTATATGCGGCGCAGGGTGGTTCTAAATCTCCGGGCTGCCGTGTTTTCACGGCAGCCCCTTTCCTCGTTCCCAGCGTGCGCTCCAGAGCGCGCAGCGGGGAACTTGTGTACTGGCAATCTCTCATTGCCGGCTCTCACAATGACAGTGTCCTGTCATAGAGAGAGCATACCGATCTGTGTTCCTAGTACATAGGGACACAGATCGGTCACCCCCCCTCCCCCCACAGTTAGAACACAATGCAGGAAACACATTAACCCCTTCCTCACCCCCTAGTGTTAACCCCTTCCCTGCCAGTCACATTTATACAGTAATTAGTGCATATTTATAGCACTGATTGCAGTATAAATGTGAATGGTGCCAAAAATGTGTCAAAAGTGTCCGATGTGTCCGCCATGATGTCGCAGTCGCAATAAAAATCGCAGATCGCCGCCATTACTAGTAAAATTGCTTTTTTTTTTAACCAAAAATATGTAGAAGAATACGTATCGGCCTAAACTGAATTTTTTTTTTAAATTGGGCTATTTTTTTTGGCAACAAGTAAAAAATATTGTATTTTTTTTCAAAATTGTCGTACTTTTTTGTTTATAGCGCAAAAAATAAAAATCGCAGAGGTGACCAAATACCACCAAAAGAAAGCTCTATTTGTGGGGAAAAAAGGACGCCAATTTTGTTTGGGAGCCATATCGCACGACCGCGCAATTGTCAGTTACGCAAGCTGAAATTTCACCTGGTCAGGAAGGGGGTTTACATGCCCAGTAAGGAAGTGGTTAAAATGCAATTTTCTGGATATTTTTGTTATTCTGTCTCTCACTGTTAAGCCTCATACACACGATTGGACTTCCATCAGACTTTTCCGTGGATCTTTGTCCGTTGGGCGTGAACATGGTATGCATACACACGGCAGAACATGTTCAGCCAACATTCACCAAATCACGTGTTTTTTTCAGCTCTTTACCGCCACCCTTTGGGCAACTTCTATTATTGTTGTCTGATGTTTAGCATTGGTTCTGAGCATGCGTTTTTGTACATAGGATTTTAATCCGATGGTCGTGGAAATTTCTACAATTGGCCAATGGAGCATACAGACGGTCGGATTGTCCGATAAAATACCTCCGTCGGACCGTTGTAGTGCGATCGCGTGTATGGGCCTTTTAAAATAAACCTGCTATTAAAATTATAGGCGGTTCAGTTCTTTGTCAGTGGGTAAATGTACAAAATCAGCAGGAAATCACACTGGGGGGTGCGCTTGCAGGACGTTCGAAAAAGTCCTGCAAGCAGCATTTTTGCAACGGTGTATATACCGCCCCTCCACCGCCAAAGCACCTCAGCAGCAGCGCTTTTCAGGCGCATTTAACACTTTCTTCAGCTTTTAACCAAAATGGCTGCTAAAACTACAGTAAAGCACTGTGAGTGTGAAGGGGGTCTAATTTTCTCTCTGTGAAGGAAAAAAAAATCCGGTCACCCCAATCAGCTGGTCTATTTTTTCCTTAAGTAGTGCGGTATACAAATAATTCCTAAACATTCTGCTCTCCAGCTAAACAAAGCCGTGTTTTACAGGGATAGAACACAGTGCAGACTTCATTGCGTGCTGTAAGTCCTCTGACAAGGTGGACACGGTAGAAGCCGTGCTAATTCTCTCAGGAAAGGCAAAACAGACTCTGCCTCACCAGTCACCACACTCGTATGGTTTCCTCGCTCTCACACAGGCAGGCAGTAAGAACGGCGCGCTGTACACAAGCTCAGCCCGCCCAGCGTGGTGACGGCAGTACAGGGAGGCGTGATGGCACATGCGCAGTACGGCGCCGTGTAAACTCAGGAAACTCTAGCAAGGCTATTGGAGATCTCGATAGCGGCACGGCAGGCTTACTTTGTCGGACAGTCAGCTTCGCACTTCCCCGCCACAACGACAATGGGGGACAGCATGACTCTGGTAAGCTATAAGCGCCGAGGCGAGATAGTCTTTGCAATGGAGTGGTAGGCAGAGTAAAGCTGACTTTTATTTATTGTACGTAGTGTGTAATTGACGCCATAAATACCGACCCCTAGGTAGGCATAGCGCTCACAGATGTAGTGGAGCATCAAGTTGTAAGATGCATTGGCGATGTCATTTTGGTTAATTAGATGCAGTAACCTATAGCAACCAATCAGACGATCTCACACTGGGATGTAGCCTTTTACATTGCAATGCACCACAACAAGGCAGCCAGGATCCTGTTCGTAAAGTCCAGCTAATATGGGAGGCCTCACTTGCAGTCAGGGGGTGCTACTACTAGGTGGTTAAGCCACAGTTTTACAGTCCGTTTAAGCTGGAGGGACCTAGGTTGTCTACACCTGCTGTAGTGACCGGACGGGGCTGTATGCATGCAGCAATCGCAAAATAAAGCATTCATTAAGATTTTAACCTCTGTTGCATTTGTCAGCGAAACTTAGAGCTGCACGATTCTTTTGCTTAGAAGATAGATTATGATTCTTTCACGATTCTCGCAGCGTAACATCATTTTTCACATTAAAACCCCCCAAAAAAAAAATTTGGGTTAACTTTACAGTTTCGTAATTTTTTGTTTTGTATTCATTGAAGTGTATTTTTTTCCCCAAATATTGCATTTAACCACTTAAGACCCGGACCTTTAGGCAGCTAAAGGACCCGGCCAGGTTTTGCGATTCGGCACTGCGTCGCTTTAACAGACAATTGCGTGGTCGTGTGACGTGGCTCCCAAACAAAATTGGCGTCCTTTTTTTCCCACAAATAGAGCTTTCTTTTGGTGGTATTTGATCACCTCCTGCGTTTTTTATTTTTTGCGCTATAAACAAAAATAAAGCGACAATTTTGAAAAAAATGCAATATTTTTTACTTTTTGCTATAATAAATATCCCCCAAAAATATATATATCATTTTTTTCCCTCAGTTTAGGCCGATACGTATTCTTCTACCTATTTTTGGTAAAAAAATTGCAATAAGCGTTTATCGGTTGGTTTGCGCAAAATGTATAGCTTTAACAAAATAGGGGATAGTTTTATTGCATTTTTATAAATGTTTTTTTTTTTTTTGACACATTTTTGGGACCATTGTCATTTTCACAGCAAAAAATGCGTTTAAATTGCATTGTTTATTTGTGAAAATGACAATTGCAGTTTGGGAGTTAACCACAAGGGGGCGCTGAAGGGGTTATGTGTGACCTAATGTGTGTTTACAACTGTAGGGGGGTGTGGCTGTAGGTGTGACATCATCGATTTTGTATCCCTATAAAAGGGATCACACGATCGATGATGCCGCCACAGTGAAGAACGGGGAAGTCGTGTTTACACACGGCTCTCCCCGTTCTTCACCCCCGGGGACCGATCGCGGGACTCCAGTGGCGATCGGGTCCCGCAGTGCCAGTCGCGGAGCTTCGGACCGGGTCGCGGGAGCGCGCCCGTGACCCACGGCTGGGCACTAGCACAGGACGTACCTGTACGTACATGTGCCCAGCCGTGCCATTCTGCCAACGTAAATGTGCAGGAGGCGGTCCTTAAGTGGTTAAAAGACCGATGGGCAAATTCAATGTGACATAAAATATTGCAGCAATTACCATTTAATTCCCTAGGTTCTCTGCTAAAATATATATAATGTTTGGACGTTCCAAGTAATTTTCTAGCAAAAAATATTGATTTTAACTTAAACAAGTGTCAGAAAAAAAATTAGACTTTAAGTGGTTAACCTCCCTGGTGGTATGATTATTTCCGATTTTAGGTGCTGAAAGCGGTACCATTTATTTTGCAAGGAAATGTGGCGTTTTATACTGTAGGCCTGTAATTCTTAGGAATAACTCACTTAAATCTGTCCAAACAAGAGTCTAGTAGACAGCCTGGGTTTTATCAAGTTCGAAACACAACATTTATAAATTATAATAACTATAAATAATTGTAACATATAATAACAATTATTCAATAATGTAATCAAATCAAAAACACTAAAATTTGCTCAGTTGCAGAATTGTCGCTGTCATTACTTTTTTTGATGACGAATTTCCCCACAAATCGCTATCGCTTAATTCTGCAAGTGATTTTAATTTACTACTGCTGTTTTCTAGCAAAACCACTTTTGACATAAAGGGACGCTTTTTGGTTGCTATGGACAATCTCCAGTTTCCAGGCAGAAAGTATAATATAAAACTGCATGCAGGACACTGGACAGACCAATAGGGACAAAGGGGATGTGTAATTATTTGATACAGAACTGTAATCTATAAGATTACAATATACTGTGTTTTTAATTTGGGGCCGAACTCTGTCCCCGTGCGTCGCGCAGCTCGGGAACTGAGCTCAACACTCGGCAGTCAGTCACCAGTGTGTGAATTGAGCGAGATGGCAGCTCGCACACACAGCGGGGAGACATTGCAGGATCCAGGGACAAGGTAAGTAACTTCCCCCTGTATCCTGCAATGCGATCCCAAGTCGGGCTCGGGGTTACCGCTTTTGGTATGTAAAATTCACCCCAAGCCTGACTCGGGAATACCATCAGGGAGGTTAAACTTCCTGCATTTACACACAGAAGTTTGATCTACGAAGGAAGTATTAGTTATAATGTTTCCTGTTAAAAACTTGGCAGACTGCCCGTATATTTTCTTTTGACAACTGATTGAGCAGATAGTCTCCCCACTTGTTATATGAAAGAATCTTCAAACTCTGAATTGGAGATGGTCAGGGGGGTTGAATCCAGATAACAATTTTTTAATGATTAATTTGTGCAGCTCCAGCGGAACTGCAAATGTGAGGTCGGCGTTTGTCATGGTATTCCCATTCACAAGCCCTGAACAGACTGGGGAGGTTGAAGGAGCCAATCAAGCAAGGAGTATGCTGTTGGGAGGACAGAGCAAAGAGATGAGCTCTTCAGTGTGCCCCTTTTTAATTTGCTGTCCAGTAAGGATGAGCTCAGGCGTGTTTGCAACTGCACATGCAGAGCCCGCCAGGAAGTTGTGCCGACTTCCTGGCGGGCTCTGCATGTGCAGTTGCAAACAAGTTGTGCCGACTTCCTGGAGGGCACATGCAGAGCGCTTATCATAGGCATTGAGACGTTTCCGGATCTCTGCAGCCGTGGAGTTGCAAAATGTCTCGCTGCTTGTGATAAACAATCCGCAGTGCCAACTTCCTGGTGGGCTCTGCAAGTGCGGTTGCGAAAAATACATATCATTTGGCAGGTAAAACGGCTCTCTTAGATGTATTTATTCTGTGTCCCACTTGCTTAGCATTCAGATTTAACTTTAAAGAGGAGCTCCAGCCTTGTAAAACAAATCCTGTAGCTGCTGACATTTATTAACCACTTGCTGGGCACTTTAACCCTCTTCCTGCCCAGGCCAATTTTCATCTTTTAGTGCTGTCACTCTTTGAATGACAATTGTGCGGTCATTCTATACTGTACCCAAATGAAATGTTTATCATTTTCCCCCCCTACAAATAGAACTTTCTTTTGGTGGTATTTAATCACTGCTGTTGTTTGTTTTTGTTTTTTTTTGTTTTTTAAAACATTTAAAAAAACAAACAAGTTTGATTATAAAAAAATGTAAATTGATAATTTTTCTCTTTTGTTGATTGGCACTGATGAGGTGGCACTGGTGGACACTGATGAGGTGGCACTGATTGGCTGCAATGATGGGCATTGATAGGTGGCACTGGAGGCATTGCTATGCACTGGCAGGTGGCACTAGCAGGCGGCACTGATGGGCACAGATACTCCGGTGATGTCCCATCCTCTTAGGCACAGCTGTCCCTCCTTCTTTTTTTTCTTTTTTTTTGCTCGCACTGTCAGCGTGAGCAGAAAAAAAACAGATTACCAGTATTTTGTTTACATCACGTTATCAGCTGTCATGGGCAGATCGCGTGGTAAGGGGCCGGGATTGGACCCTTACTACGATCAGCTGAGTTTCATTGACTCGATCACAGAGCGTGCAGCGCAGGCATCTCATGCACGGGAGGATGTCTCTTGACGGCCTCCTGACAATTAAGGCCTGCGCTATTGAGAAGCAGTTAACCACTTGCTGTCTGCCACACAATGGCAGGGGCAGGCAAATGAGCGTATCTGTACATCTCTTTATATTTTCCGCCAAACCCGATTTTTTACCAGCGGCCCACGATTGCGGCGAGGAAGGCGAAACGGGGAGATGCCTATGTAAACAAGGCATTTCCCTGTTCTGCCTACAACATGACAGGGATCTCCTGCTCCCTGTAATCGGGAGCAGTGATCTCTGCTTTGTTGTAGTGAGCCCAGCCACCCCATCACGGAGCTGGTGGATGTTGGACATCTTGCGCTCCTCCACCATCCGTTTGAGGATGCCCCACAGACGCTCAATAGGGTTTAGGTCTGGAGACATGCTTGGCCAGTCCATCACCTTTACCCTCAGCTTCTTTAGCAAGGCAGTGGTCTTAAAGGTGTGTTTAGGGTCGTTATCATGTTGGAATACTGCCCTGCGGCCCATTCTCCAAAGGGAGGGGATTATGCTCCGCTTCAGTATGTCACAGTACATGTTGGCATTCATGAATCCCTCAATGAACTGGAGCTCCCCAGTGCCGGCAGCACTCATGCAGCCCCAGACCATGACACTCCCACCAGCATGCTTTGCTCTAGGCAAGACTCGCTTGTCTTTGTACTCCTCACCTGGTTGCCGTGACACACGCTTGATACCATCTGAACCAAATACGTTTATCCTGGTCTCATCAGACCACAGGACATGGTTCCAATAACCCATGCCCTTAGTCTGCTTGTCTTCTGCAAACTTTTTGCTGGCTTTCTTGTGCATCATCTTTAGAAGAGGCTTCCTTCTGGGATGACAGCCATGCAGACCAATGCAGTGTGTGGCTTGTGGTCTGACAGGCTAACCCCTCCCTCCCCCCCCCCCCACCCCCTTCAACCTCTGCAACCTCTGCAACCTCTGCAGCAATGCTGGCAGCACTCGTGTCTAACTTCTGAAGACAACCTCTGGATATGACACAGGCCAATTTGGACATTTTCACTTAAGGGTGTAGTCACTTTTGTTGCCAGTGGTTTAGACATTAATGGCTTTGTGTTGAGTTATTTTGAGGCACAGCAAATTTACACTGTTATACAAGCTGTACACTCACTACTTTACATTGTAGCAAAATGTAATTTCTTCAGTGTTGTCAAATGAAAAGATAGAATTAAATATTTACAACAATGTGAGGGGTGTACTCGCTTTTGTGAGATACTGTATATATACAGTTGTGCTCATAATTTTACATACCCTGGCAGAATTTGATTTCTTGGCCATTTTTCAGAGAATATAAATTTCACAAAAAACATTTTTAACTCATGGTTAGTGTTTGGCTGAAAGCCATTTATTATCAATCAACTGTGTTAACCATTCTCACCTGTGATCTGTTTGCTTGTAATTGGGGTGTGTGTGTGTGTGTGTGTGTGTGTGTGTGTGTATAAAAGGTCAGTGAGTTTCTGGACTCCTGACCGACCCCTTGCATCTTTCGTCCAGTGCTGCACTGATTTTTTTTTTTTGGGTTTCCGAGTCATGGGGAAAGCCAAAGGATCTGTGTGAAAATGTAGTTGAACTGTATAAAACAGGAAGGGAATATTAAAAAGATATCGAAGGAATTGAGAATGCTAATCAGCAGTGTTCAAAATCTAATCAAGAAGTGGAAAATTAGGGATTTTGTTGAAACCAAACCACGGTCAGGTAGACCAACTAAAATTTCAGCCACAACTGCCAGGGAAATTGTTCAGGATGCAAAGAAAAACTCTGAAATAACTTTAGGTTAAATACAGGACTGTCTGAAAACGTGTGGTTTGGCTGTTTCAAGATACACAATAACGAGACACTTTTAGAAAGATGGGCTGCATGGTTGAGTTGCCAGAAAAAAGCCATTTCTACGCAAATGCTACAAAGTATCCCGCTTACAATACACCAAACAACACAAAGACAAGCCTGAAACCTTCTGGCACAAAGTAATTTTGAGTTATGGGACCAAAATTTAGCTTTTTGGCCACAACCATAAACGTTTCAATTGGAGAGGAGTCAATGATGAAAGGTACAGCATTCCTACTGTGAAACATGGAGGTGGATCGCTGATGTTTTGGGGATGTGTGAGCTACAAAGGCACATGAAAATTGATGACAAGATGAATGCAGTTATCAAAAAATACTGGGGTAACATTCGCAGTCATCAGCCAGGAAGCTGCGTATGGGAAGTAGTTGGACATTCCAACATGACAATGATGATCCAAAACACAAGGCTAAGTTGACCTGTCATTGGCTACAGCAGAATAAAGTGAAGGTTCTGGAGTGGCCATCTGTTTCCTAACCTCAATGTACTTGAGCCACTTTGGGAAGATCTCAAACGTGCAGTTCATACTTTACCATCTGAGAAGAGAGCCTCATCCACAAATACCACAAAAGACTTCAAGCTGTCATTGATTTTAAAGGGGGTAATACACGGTATTAAGAACTGAGGTATGTAAACTTTTGATCAGGGCCATTTGGGTGGTTTCTGTTGACATTATGATTTAAAAAGAATAAATACAGTTGATTTGTTAATAAATGGCTTCAGCCAAACACTAACCATGAGTGAAAAAGTTTTTCATATTCTCTGAAAAATGGCCAAGCAATCATAAATTCTGGGTATGAAAAGTTATGAGCACAACTGTATTATCAGGTATTCCAGGGCCACTCCGCACACCAGCAGCCATCGCCATGTCCCTGTTTGGATGCAATCCATTGACAAGACACACAGACGAGGGCACATGACACCGGTGAGTTAGAGCCACAGTGGCTACATCTGTGGTTCACCATTACCGATTACTGCAGTGTTATTATACTGGATGACACCAAATTGAGGAGCTAAAATGACTATAGGATGAGTATTCCCTGGAGCGGAGCAAAGCCCAGCCCGCTTCTCACTACAGGGGTTACAAACCCTGCAGATCATAGGTAGTACCTGAGCTTTATACACAGCACTTAAAACCTGGGGCACTTTTTTTTTTTTTTTTCGTTTAACCCAGCAGGTTGAACAAAAAAACTCAGGCTTGCTGAGCTATTGGGTTCTGCCTCCCGCCAGAACACATCGGTCAGCGTTCTCAGCCATTGGCTGGAAGTGCTGATCGAATGCCGATCGGCATGCCCGACAGAAGTCGGCCGTTGAAAATGAAGCTTTGTCAAGCCCTAGTTGAAAGTGGTAGTAAAGTCTTTACTACCACTTTTACCTACAGGTAAGCCTATAATAAGGCTTACCTGTAGGTATAAAGAATATCTCCTAAACCTGTACGGTTTAGGAGATATTCCCCTCGCAATGCGCCACTGATTGCAGTGGCGCATGCGTAGCGGGGAGCCCTGGCTAAAGGGCCGGCAGGCGCCGGACCTTGCCGGATTGAAGTCTCCCACGCGCATGCGCGCTAGTGACGACATCGCCGCTCCAGCCAATCACAGCGCTGGAGCGGCGATGCCCGGAAGACACGCTGACACAAGATGACATCTCGCTCGGTGTGGACCAGGTAAGTGGACCAAGTTCGTTCCGAGGTCAGTATTTCATAATGAGCTAGTATGCAGTGCATACTAGCTCATTATGGCTTTTGCCTTTCGGGTGAAAAAAAAATAAAAAATCATCGCGGGTATACAACCACTTTAAATTAATAGAAAATATGTTTCTCTTTTAACTGTTGTTTAACCACTTAAGACCCGGACCAAAATGCAGGTAAAGGACCTTGCCCCTTTTTGCGATTCGGCACTGCGTCGTTTTAACTGACAATTGCGCGGTCGTGCGACGTGGCTCCCAAACAAAATTGGCGTCCTTTTTTCCCCACAAATAGAGCTTTCTTTTGGTGGTATTTGATCACCTCTGCGGTTTTTATTTTTTGCGCTATAAACAAAAATAGAGCGACAATTTAAAAAAAAATGCAATATTTTTTACTTTTTGCTATAATTTCCCCCAAAAATATATAAAAAAAAATTTTTTCCTCAGTTTAGGCCGATACGTATTCTACGTATTTTTGGTAAAAAAAATCGCAATAAGCGTTTATCGGTTGGTTTTCGATAGTTTTATTGCATTTTTATTAATTTTTTTTTTTTACTACTAATAGCGACGATCAGCGATTTTTTTTCGTGACTGCGACAATATGGCGGACACTTCGGACAATTTTTACACATTTTTGGGACAATTGTCATTTTCACAGCAAAAAATGCATTTAAATTGCATTGTTTACTGTGGAAATGACAGTTGCAGTTTGGGAGTTAACCACAGGTGGCGCTGTAGGGGATGTGTGACCTAATGTGTGTGTTTACAACTGTAGGGGGGTGTGGCTGTAGGTGTGACGTCATCGATCGCGTCCCCCTATTACAGGGATGACGCGATCGATGCTACGGCCACAGAGAAGCACGGGGAAGCCGTGTGTACACACGGCTCTCCCCGTTCTTCCGCTCCAGGGACGGATCGCCGCACTGCAGCGGCGATCGGGTCCGCGAATCCCACGGTCCCGGTCCTGGAGCTTCGGACCGGGTCGCGGGCGCGCGCCCCGCGACCCACGGCTGGGTACTAAAACCAACGTATATATACGTTGATGTGCCCAGCCATGCCATTCTGCCGACGTAAATGTGCAGTAGGCGGTCCTTAAGTGGTTAACTATGTATTGTATATAGTGATGATATAGGGAAATTTATAGTCGTATGCAGGTTGCATTGTGCTGACCCCAGCGTACTACTAGTTCTGGGTGAGATTTGTCTAGGCCCCGGATAAAGACTGCATTCACACCTGAGCAGAGCGAAATTCAGCCGTCTTTATTTGAGAGTTTTTGAGCGTTTTTTAGAAGTTTATTACAAGCATTTTAGAAGCATATTGCAAACGTTTTACAGCTTCAGGCATTTTTTGTGTAGCCAATAGAAAACACTGCATGTCGCACATTTTCAGGTGTTCCCATTGAAGTCTGGTCCAATTTGCCCCAATCTGCCAAAAAGAAACTTGTATACTTTTTTGACAGGTGTTTTGCTTCAGATGACACAACACTCAGATGTAAACAGGGGCCATTGAAATGAATGTGATTTGGCTTGTTGAGCGTTTTGGAGGTACACGTTTCAAGCAGAATATCGCTCGGGTGAGAAGGTGGCCTAGCTCAGAACATTCACTTAGGCTGGTCATAGACGGTTCGAATCGTGGCTGGTTTCAATAGGAACCGGCTGAGATTCGAACTGTGTGTGGGCAGGCTGAATGTACCAAGCTTAGATCAGCTTGGGTACAACTAGCCTGCTGGATTCACTTACGATTATCACTAGCGGCTGCTGTAGCTGCTAGCAATAATCACTGTCTTCTCCCAGGGACAGCTTCCCCTTCCCTCCCCCCCCCCCCCTTATTGGGAGCAGACAATAGCTGAGCCTAAGTTATTTCCTTGTCGGTGTTAATGGGGGGGAATGGTTGCAGGAAAGCAGTTCCCACGTCTATATGGCCTTCCTTAGATTTCAGTTTACCATAGGAGGATCATTGTATTTTGCTCTTCATTGCCTTAAACAAGTTGTTTTAATTTTTCAGGTGAAATGTATAGTTTGATTTGCTAAATGCTCTCCAGTTTGTGAATGGCTTCAAACAGATTGGGAACTTGAAAACTAACTCCTATTTCTTTTATACAGGACCAACTTAAGCCCCAATATAGAACACGATTTTATCGGGATAGGTAAGTGTGTTCCTTTCAAGGTTAAACATATTAAAAGCTAGAATTGAGTGTGCAGTCAAGGGGCCCCAGTAGAATAAAAAGCATCATGCAGCTTAGATAGCCGTACCAGTAGGTCATCCGCGGCATCTCTGAATCCTGGTCGAATAACCCCCCCCCCCCCCACCTCAAGTGATTACCATCATCCTAGAAACGAAGACACTACACGTTGAGTGCTCTCCTCCAGCTTTACAGAAATAGGTGTTCTCCAGTGTTTAAAACCCATGCCTGTGCAGTTCTCTTTTGCTCCGTCGAATTTTTGGACTTTTAGATGAGGCACATATGTGGTGTGCCTCCATCCCCATCGCATATGAATACAAAGGGTAGGTGGGACTTTAGATGAGGCTGTTGACATTGTGGTGGTGTGTTTAAAAGTACAAATTTATTGATCATAAAAAATATATACAAAAACATGACAATGTTAGAGACCACATTGAGATTCATATGTAGTCCACCCACACATCTATGTGCTCGTGTGGTGTGGACAGAAAAATGCATAAGTATCAGCTCTAAAACAAATTCCATTGCATGAATTCATATGGGTACATGTAACATATAAGCAGCACTGGCTACATGGTGAGAATTTGGATATGGATATGAATATGGAGGACATTAGAACCATAATTGCTAGAAAGATCAATCAAAAGTTTAAGTCTATTACAGACATGTATCGGCATCTTAAAAGCCCGATGCGTTTCGTATATAGACACTCTTCAGGGGCAGATGCTCGAGTTTATCTATGGAATATATAATAAAATAGAAATTAGCCTAGTTGTAGCTGGAAATATCAGAAAAAGGCTCCCCCTGTAGCAGCAAGGCGGGTGCCTCGTAGCCACTAGGCAGAGTGGAGCTGATTGCTTAAAGTTGGAAGTTATGTGGCTAGACTTTGGGGGTGCCACTCATGGTCTTACAGGTACGAAAAAAGGCTGAATATCTCCCAATTTTGGGAGCCACGTCACACAGCCGCACAATTAAAGTGACGCAGTGCCGAATCGCAGAAAGTGCTCTGGTCTTTGAGCACTGTCTGTGGTCTGGGGATGAAGTGGTTACTTTAAAATGGATTTGATTTAAATCAAGTCGATTGAAATCCCTAATTAAAAGTCTTGATTTAAATCGACTCGATTTAAATCATAGTTTTTAAAAAGCAACTATCATCTCTGTTCCCCAGCGGCTCCTCCTCTGACCCACCGATAGTCCCATGCACTTTAATGGGAAGGCTGGTGATGTGGCAGTGACGCAACAAGGTGAGGGATGTGGTGGCAGCAGGTGAGCGAATGCCCGCTAACAGGCGCTGCCATGATGGATCTGAAATGACAGGTTCTCTTTAAATGTAAGGACGTATTCTTGCTGGTAGTTAGTCTTTAATATTTGCAAACAAAGTGAAGGTTTCCTATTTGGATTAAAATGCTGTCAGGTTAGTAAAACAGCGATTTTTTGATGTCACAATGTAGAGTATAAGATTTCCTATCATCTGTGCCCAGTCTTGCCACACAGAGTTAATCCAGCTCTGATCAATCCTCTTTTATTGTTCAGTGAAAATTAACAGATTTCCAGATAAAAACATGTCTAAATAAAAAGTCTGTTTCTCTCTTCTTGCTTTGAGTGACAGGTTATTTACATATCTAGCTTGGACATGTTTATCATATGTTATGATATATTTATCATAATATGAGGTGTCGGTCTGCTACATGTCTTTGATAAAAAAAAAATATAAAGATACCAATATTGGTTTGCCTGAAAGTTGGAGCATCTATAAACTATTGTGCTGTGTGTATATAATATATTTAAAAATTGATCAATCCTGATGTACTGACAGCCTAAAATTTCTTGACCGTATACAGTATATACTCCCCAATTGACCTCTTTTTGGGAAGTAACTTGAGGTATTCAAGGGGCATGGCAAGTTTTTTGAAGTTGCAATTTTTTGGTAAATTAACAAATTAAATATTTTTTTCACATTTTACATACTGTCACCAGTGCAGTACATCATCATATGGCAGGGACACTGACTGGTGACAATATATTTAAAAATGATTTTTAATTGAATTCATCAGAGTAGTTCAGTGTCACCACAGTGACACTGTATTACTTTGGGGGGGTCTTATGTTGAACTGTTATGATTGGGCTACATTCATAACAGCTGTGATTACTGGTAATCTCTGATTGGCTACAGCTAATCGCATGGTTCATAGTGCTGTGATTGTCCCACAGCTATCACATGGTACCTGGGCCAATCACAGCATTGCTATAGAAATCAAAGCTTTGTTAACATTATGATCGCATAGTACCGAGAGAGACACAGTACGGTGGACACAGCGGTCATGGGAGCTACATGCCAATAATCTTTGAAGAGACCGGATGATCCTGCCTGCGCTGTAAATGTACTGTTGCTGGGTGGCAAATGATTAATATAATTGAAACAAACATGATGATTCCTAGACTAACAATTACACTGACCTACCCGATTCCTACACTCTGCACTGTACACTGCACTGCACACTACACACCACACTGTCCACCAGGGCTGGTGCAATGATCTTTGACACCCTAGGCAATACCTAATTTTTGCCCCCCCCCCCCCCCCCCCCAGGCTATGCCCCTGGCTCGACTTTACCCTGCCCCTGCAACACGTGACCTATCTGACCCCCCTGACACACCTACCTGACACATGCACTGATCCACCTGACTCCTTCCTGCGGTACACACACCTACGCTGGCCTACCTGACGCCTACTTTCTGCACTACTCACACACACCCCTCCACACAGCTCGGTGTAGATCCATCCTCCTCCTTGCCTTGTAGCTTCTTCTGCACCTTACCTTGCTTCAGAGTCCCCGCCAGCGCCATCCACCTGCTCCATGGTGTCCCCGCCTGGGCCAGGCCAGTGCTATCCACCCGCTCCATGGTGTCCCCGCCGGATGGGAGGTCAGCTAACAGACGCTGCATCTCCATTCTCCCACCCATCTCCACTGAGCCCCTCCCCTTTGCTCCACTGTGTGTACACACACACACACACACACACACACACACACACACACAGCCAAAGAGACTGGCAGAGGAGAAACAGCGGCTCACGCTTTACAGTGCGTGTTTCCCGGTGCACTGTGATTGGGTTTATTGTGGTCATGTGCGGAGGCGGGATTCAAGAGCAATGAACAGGCCAGCCCCACGCTACACATGACCCCCATACGCCCAATTACAGGGCGCCGGACACTAAACATGGCGGCCAGAGATCCGGGGACACAGGAAATGAAAATTAGAAGGCAGCCAGTAGTGACACTACTGGCACAAAATGTCGCCCCCCCCCCCCCCCAGAAATGTCGTGCCCGGGGGCCACGGCACCCCCTGCACCCCCACGCTACGCCACTGGGTGTGATTGGTAGGATTGAAAGCTAATTGGGATGTGTTTAATCCCACCCACCATCAGAGCTGTGTAGGAATTTACATAATTTTACAGAGTCTGAAAGACTACAAAGGGGAGCGCTGCCGACTCTAGCTGCTGCAGGAGTGGCTCTGAATGGTAAAGAGTCTATCAGCTGGATATAAGGTGTGTCAAATGGAACCGCAACTAAACACTGGACGTGGGTGTGTTCTTGTCTGGATCTAGTTAGCTAGCCCAAGTAGATTCTGGCTATGCATGTTTCCTAACCATTGAGTAACTGCATCGTCTAGTGGGCTCTTCAGCTCGAAGCACACAGGATGGCTTTGCCAGCTAATGGTCTGCATCCAGCAACAGTTGCAAGAGGGCCCAAGTGTCATTTTGCCCCATAGACAGTGTATTAATGCTTATAACTAACTTTGATATTTTCATACAGATCTAAAGATTTACCTGAATTTCAGCCTGGGAGGAATGTATTGTCTGCAATAAAGGATTATTTTCATGAAACCAGTAAGTTGCATAACCAATTACAGTACATGTAAAGGTTTACAAATTGTGTAATGTTGCTATATAGCAGTGGTATGCAATTAGTGGACCTCCAGCTGTTGCAAAATGTCTCTGGGTGTTGCCCTTGTGGCTGTCAGTCTTGCAAGTCTCCTCATGGGACTTGTAGTTCTGCAACAGCTGGAGGTTCGCTAATTGCAAATCCCTGCTATATAGAAAAGATCAGGGCATTATAAACGAGATTTGAAAGTATATGTATTTAAAGCGGATCTCCACCCAAAAGTGAAGATCCGCTGATCAGAACCCTCCCCCCTCCGGTGTCACATTTGACACCTTTCAGGGGGGAGGGGGGTGCAGATACCTGTCTAAAGACAGGTATTTGCACCCACTTCCGGCCCGCAGTCTCGGGCAAAAGACGGGTTTTTCCCGTTGTGTGCTGGGAACTCTCGGCTCCCAGCACACAGCGGGAGCCAATTGAGGGGGCGCAGCGCGACTCGCGCATGCGCCGTAGGGAACCGGGCAGTGAAGCCGGAGCGCTTCACTTCCTGGTTCCCTCACCGTGGAGGGAGGGGGGAGCAGCAGAGAGACGAGCAATCGCTCGTCCTCTGCTGTGGACACCGCTGTACTCCAGGACGGGTAAGTGTCCTAATATTAAAAGTCAGCAGCTGCAGTATTTGTAGCTGCTGGCTTTTAATATTTTTTTTTTAAGGGGCCATCCGCTTTAATGCAACTCCTTTATTTAGGGGAGTAAAAAGCCAAAAGTTTTGCTTAGTTTTAGAAAGAGTGAAGATATTTTTGTTTCTGTGTCCTGGAGGTACCATAGGAATTAAGAGGAAACCCTTTGCTGAATAGCTTCTAATAGAACTGGTTTTGTCATTAGGAGATTTCTGCTAAACTCTAACTGATGGCTATAACATTTTGGATTTTCTATCACTTTCTGTCCCGGTGGCAGTGGTCAACAAGACAAATAGAGAGGGTGCCTCTCCCCAGTATGGCCACAGACCAAATCAAAAACCTATTGGTTTTATTTTAACCATTCTCTGCTCAATCCAAAACTTAAGTTTTCACTTCACATTCTTTTAACATTTGAGTTTCCATGCTATATATACACCTGTTCTTTTGTTTCATTGTAGGTTTAGAGCCCTTTCACAGTGGGGTGTTGGGGGCGTTGGCAGTATATTGCTGCTATCTTTAGCGGCCCTTTTATTGTTGTTTTAGCTGCGCTTTTCGGTCGCTAGTGGTGTGCTTTCAACCCCTGCTAGCGGCCAAAAAGGGTTAAAAGCGCTCATACAGCGCCGCTGCAGTGGTGTTTCGGGAAGCACAGCCCATTGATTTCAATGGGCAGGGGCGTTTTAGGAGCGTGTGTATACACCGCTTCTAAAGCGCCTCACAGAAGCTGCTTGCAGGATTTTTTTAGACGTTTTAACAGTGCACCGCTCCAGTTTGAAAGCACTCAGGCTTTCACACTGGAGTGACAGGTGAGGCACTATTTTTAGGGCTATAGTTCCTGTAAAGTGTCTCAGTGTGAAAGGGATCTTACTGTGTATAAACCAAATTGTCTTGAAAAACAGATGGTGTGGTTGGACAGCACTCTTTGGTGTAGTACAAGCACACATCGCTTTGAAGTGCAAGCTACTGGCGTTTGGCAGAAATCCAGGTTTCTGCATCCTAGAAAGTAATGTAGTCAAAAGCAGCCACAGCAGTGTTTGGTTGTGTTTGGTTGTGCACAGCCTTTTATTAAGTAAAAAATGTGTCTATTTAAAGTATTAAAAATGACCATTTACATTTCTAAAGTGGGAATGCTTGTTTAATTTAACTAACTACTAAACCCACAACAGTAAAATCATTCTGTATCTGCATTATGTAAACAGGCTGTTTTGATCTTGTCTTCTCTGATCCTCCCCTTATTCCACTGACTCCAAAATGGGTCTGGATAAGACCGAGTCTATAGAGGCACCCTGCATCTGCTCAGTTTGGTGTGTATTGCTGGAGAGGATTTTTCTTGGGAGAGTGTATTTGATCAGCACAGGGCCAATCTGCACTGTGCAGACAGCGTCAGGGGTCCTGGATCCTGATAGGACAGCCCAGTGCAGTAAGAAAATTCCTTTTACAAGCTTTAACTTGTAGGAGAAGAAAACTCCTCCTGCAAGCTTTAACCAGGAACTGATAGAAGTCACAAGACTGCTATATACAGTTAATAGATAAAGGTGTTATGCAGTTTATATTTACTAAAACGATTGTGTTTCCATGTGCTATGGGAGACCAGATATAGTGAATGCAGGTTCCGGAGTTGAGTAACATTTTAGGAAGAGTCCGATCGACCACAAGGCAACAAAGACAGAAGTCTAGGATGTAGGAGATGTTTAGAGAGCCCAGCCACAATCTTCTTGCCTCTGCAGTAAACAGTGGGGATTGCACATTTGGTTAAAGATGTGTACAAAATGCTTTGTTACTACTGGTTCATGCTGGTACACCCCCAATCTTGCAACTCCCATGAACCATGCTAGTAGTGAAAAGGGCAAATAGCTTACCTATCATTGCTGAAGCAGTTGGAAATTAACAAGCTGCAGAGTTGTATCGATTCCCTATTGCTTTGCTGCTTTCACCACCATTCCATTGACCAGCTTCAGGGAAGAACTGAAGAGCAGAGTCCCAGATGTATTTTTTTTATTTTTTTTTAACAAGAGAGTCCCAGATGTTTGGGTTGGATATCGGATTACTTTTTTCACTTCTTAAAGTAACAGACCACTTAAGTTGTAGTAGTTTACAACTCCCCAGAGCCCCCCCCCCCTGTAAATACTCAAGATCCAGTACAGTAAATGGCAGCATAGTTGTAGCTGAGCTCGCAAGTTGTAGCATGAAAAAAAAAACGATCATTTATCCGATAACCTCATTGTGTATACCAGGTATTCGAATTTGACTGGAGCGCCATCTTAGATGTTAATGCAAATACAAAGAAGCATGTTAATGGAAAGCGGAAGTGGAGTGACGGAGATTAGCTCATCACTGTAGGGCTTGCTCTTCACTATCCAGTAATAGGCTTGAGCTGGTCCTGTATGACCTGGGCTCAAGAGAAGTAATTTGAGTGCTGCTGACCATCAGACTGATGATGTCCATCTGCAAAATAAAGTACTGTGTGGGAAGTCTCTGGATTGAAGGTGAATAAATGCAGCAAAAGCTGGTGTTATTTTAGATTTTATTGGGCTAATCATTTTTATCTCGTTTTTTTTTTTTTTTTGGCTGATTTTATTTAAATACATTCATTGAGTCATTCCATACATACACTTTTTTTTTTATATGAAACAGATTGGAATCTTTTGATGTAAAGTAGGAGCACTTACATAATTATTCTAACGTTTTCATCTGTAGGTGGTGAAGAATCGCCTGGTATTAGTAAGTCATCATTTTTTGCAGACAGTGAAACAAATATTAACATTTCAGGAAGTATGAAGGTAAGAGAAAATATATGTATGTGGTGTAAAATTGATGTTTTTGAGTGCGTAGTATAGTTGTTAGAACACTGGGTGGCAGACGTGTGTGTGTGTGTGCTTTTTTTTTTTTTTGGGCATATTGGGAGGAGGAAGTGTCGTGGCCAAATGTTTGCACTAAACTGCAGGAGCATTTTACCAAGCTGGTCGGGAGAAGTTACATGTTGGCTATTAGTGCAAAAATCTGGATAAGAACCATCCTAAATTATTTTAAACTGGGCAATAATGTTTAATTTTGTGTCAGCTAACACTATGCAGTATTATAAGAAAACACTGTCATGTCGTGCTACAGGAAGTATACTCTAATGCAGGGGTCTCAAAGTACCGGCCCGCGGGCCATTTACGGCCTGCGGACCGGTAATAAATGGCCCTCAGGCAGGGCGGGTGCCGTGGAAGTGTAGATTGAGGTGCATGAAGAGTAGTGCAGGAATTGTCTGTCAGAGGTTCACTTCTCTCTCATGTCACGCTGCTACTCCCCGGCGGCCCCTCCTCTCTTCTCGTCCATCCCTATTTGCTTGTGACATCATCTGGGATGGACGAGAAGAGAGGAGGGGCCGCCGGGGAGTAGCAGCGTGACATGAGAGAGAGGTGAACCTCTGACAGACGCTTCCTGCACTTATCTGCATCTGAAGAAAACAACAAGTAAACGCTGACCTTTCCCCTGATTTGCTCTCATGTGCCCTGATGTGCTCTGATTGTTCCCTGATGTGCCATGTGCCCCATGTACCCTGATGTGCCTCATGTACCCTGATGTGCTAGGCTCTGTACATCAGGGTACCCTGTGCCATGTGCCCTGTACTGATGTGCTGTGCCTGATGTGCCCTGGTGTGCTCCCATGTGCCCTGATATGCCCCATGTGCCCTGATATGCCCCATGTGCCCTGATTGTGCTCTGATTGTGGCCCATGTACCCTGATGTGTGCCATGTACCCTGATTTGCTGGGCTTTGTACCCTGATGTGCCTTGTGCCCTGTACTCTTGATGTGCCTTGTGCCCTGTACTCTTGATGTGCCTTGTGCCCTGTACTCTTGATGTGCCTTGTGCCCTGTACTCTTGATGTGCCTTGTGCCCTGTACTCTTGATGTGCCTTGTGCCCTGTACTCTTGATGTGCCTTGTGCCCTGTACTCTTGATGTGCCTTGTGCCCTGTCCTGATGCGCCATGTCCTGTACCCTGATGTGCCTTGTCCTGATATGTCCTGATGCGCTGTGCCCCCCCGATGTGCGCTGTGCCCCCCCGATGTGCGCTGTGCCCCCCCGATGTGCGGTGCCATGTGCCCTTATTTGCTGGGTGCTGTGCCCTGATGTGCTGTGCCCTGATGTGCTGTGCCCTGATGTGCTGTGCCCTGTGCCCTGATGTGCTGTGCCCTGTGCCCTGATGTGCTGTGCCCTGTGCCCTGATGTGCTGTGCCCTGATGTGCTGGGCTCTGAGCCTTGATGTGCCGTGCCATAATGGTGAGTGGTCATTGTGCAGTGCAGTGGTCAGGGTTAATGCGTTTGCCGACACCAATACTAGGGGTTAATAATGTGTCTGCTGACACCAGTGTTGGGGGTTAATAATACGTTCGCCGACACCAGTACTGTTTTTGAAGTTTGAAAGTTTGCATGCGGCCCCCCATGGGATATGAAAATTTGTCTTGCGGCCCTCAGATAATTTGAGTTTGAATGAATGAATGAATGAGAACTTATATAGCGCGGCACATGCGAACTGAATCGCCTCTGGGCGCTTGTTGTTCCTGTCTCCTTTGATATCAAAAGAGAAAAGTCTTGACCTTTTTCCTAAATGCTAGGTGGTTCTCCTCCAACCGAATGCTGGTTGGTAAAGCGTTCCATAGTCTGGGACCCTGGATCGCAAATCTTCTTTCTCCTTTGGACTTGAAGTTGGCTTTCGGAACCTGGAGCAGGTTCTGATTCGTGGATCGCAAAACGCGATTTGGATTATGCGCTTTTATTAATTCGCATAAGTAAAGGGGGGCATTCTCATGGACACATCTATGCGTAAGACAGAGAGCTTTAAAAGCGATTCTGTCTTTAACTGGCAGCCAATGAAGGGCTCTCAGTGAAGGTGAGATAGATTCCCAGGGTTTTTTCCCAGTCACAAGTCTGGCGGCCGTATTCTGAACGACTTGCAGACGAGCGATTTGGTATTTGGGGAGACCGAGGTAAAGGGCATTTGCATAATCCAACCTGGAGTTTACAACTGCTCCCACCACGACCGCTAAATCTTCTTTAGGGATGAACGGAGTGAGTCTGCGTAGTAGGCGCAGTAGATGGTGAGATCCGCTGACCACTGACCCTATTTGTGCGTCCATTGTCATAAAGGAGTCAAAAATGACCCCTAGGCTTTTGACTTTGGCGCTAGGGGTGATGAGCTTGCCCAAAATAGGCGGGGGGTCCACGCTGTTGAGGGTTGATTCCTTCGCTTGGCGTGAAACAGAAGAAGTTCTGTTTTCGCTCCATTGAGTTTAAGATAACTCTTTGTCATCCAGTCCTCTATCAAAGAGAGGCATGTCTCTAGATTGAGGTGGTGATCCTGTCTATTGCAGATGCGGAAATACAGTTGCGTGTCATCTGCATAAGAGTGATAAAGCAGATTTTGGCTGCTAATAATCTCAAAAAGAGGACGAAGGTAGATGTTGAATAGCACTGGTGACAGAGGCGATCCTTGAGGGACTCCGCATGTTACTGTGCGTTTTTCAGACGTAAAAGGTCCTAGATTCACTGTTTGCGATCGGTTTTCCAAAAAAGAGGAGAACCAAGATAAATCGCCTTCTGCGACCCTGGCTACTTCAGAAAGCCGAGTCAGTAACAGATTGTGGTCTACAGTGTCAAAAGCTGCACTTAGGTCCAACAGAACCAGGAGACAAGATTCTCCTTCGTCTGCGGCCTTGAGAACATCGTCCCATACTTTCAGTAATGCTGTTTCCGTCCCATGTCCGGGACGGAAGCCTGATTGCAATGGGTCAAGTAGCTTGTAGGTCTCTAGATGCAGTTGCAGCTGTTGTACCACTACTTTTTCCATTATCTTAGAGAATACGTTGAGGCTTGTTATGGGACGGCGGTGGAGTGGGTCCTTGGGGTCCAGGGAGGGTTTCTTCAGGATGGGTTGGATTACACCCTCTTTCAACTGTGAGGGCACTATGCCTTCCAAGAAAGACTGGTTGATAAGCTGCGTGATGGGAGGAGCCAGGATGTCGGCGCATTCCTTCAGCAGTTTTGTGGGGATAATGTCATTTGGTGCTGCGCCATTGCGCAGAGTACAAATGACATTCTTAGTGGACTCGATGGAGATGGGTTCCAGGGTGAACTTACCTGATATCGGAGAATTACTATGGGTGCTGTGTGAGAGGCTACAGGGGGGGCTGAGGGGAGAAAAATTTTGCTGAATGCTTTCACGGATTGCCTCGATTTTATTAACGAAATAATCCGATAGCTCATTGCAAAATTCTTGTGTGTCCGAACTGGGGGCTTCAATGCATCCTGGTTTCATGGTCTGGGTGACCATCTTGAAGAGTTCGCGGGGGCGGTTTTGGGCACCGTTGATAGCCTCCGAAAAATAATTCTTCTTGGCTTGGAAAATTCCTTTGTGGTATTTTCTTGTAGTCGCCTTGTAGATGGATAGGTTTAGCTCAGAAGAACATCTTTTCCAGGCAGATTCTGCCCTTCTGCGTTCTTGCTTCAGTAACGACAGCTGGTTGTTAAACCAGCTGCGGTTGTTTTTTCCGAATGCGGGTTATTCGTTTCGGCGCTACCAAGTCGGCTGACTGTAGCATGGCCGAGTTTATGGCTTTCAATGTTTCAACGGCCGTTTGCTGCGGCTGAGTTGTTTCTATTTTTTTCCTTAAAGTCGTTTTGAAGAGTTCCGAGTGGAGCTTCTTCTGACATCTAGTCCAGTGTGTTGCCACTGGATTCGATGTTTTTGTTGCGGGGGGGATGGTGGAAATACTGAATATAATTGCCTGGTGGTCTGTCCATGGCAATTTTTCATTTTCCCTAATTTTTATTTCCAGAGCTTGTCTGAAAATAAGATCGAGTGTGTGACCTGAAGCATGTGTAGGCCCACATACTAGTTGCTGCAATCCTAATCCTTCCAGGTGGTCAATACAGGCGTCGGCAATGGGGTCTTGTGAGGAATTGGCCCAGAGATTGAAATCCCCTAACAGCAAAAGTTGTTTACTGTTGAGGGTATAAGTGGAGAAGAAATCCGTCCATGATGAGAGCAGCTGCGATTTTGGGCCGGGTGGCCTATAGCAGAGCAGAATGTGGACGGTCTCCTTTGAACTTGCTTGCAGTTGCAGAGTAAGGGTTTCCATGAATGGAAGAGGGTTTTGGCGGACTGGTTTGGTGATCGTAAGATGAGTCTTGTGGATCACCGTTGGCCGCCTCCTCTTTGCCCTATTCTGTTTTACGGTAATTTTCTGGCACCAATTCTCCTAGAATGGTGTTACAGTCGGCTGTGAGCCAGCTCTCTGTAATAAAAAGACAGTCTAGATCCTTTTGTTGAATGAAGTCGCGGATTTCTAGTCGGTGTTTTACTGCCGATCTAGTATTGATCAGAGCACATGATATGTGCTTGACCTGGGGTAAATGTCTGAAATGTCTAACCGTCGATCTATGATTGGTTCTCCATAGTCGCTCAGTTCTTAGGGCCTTTCTGGTGATGGCTGGCAGTATTGCGGCGCATTGCCTCAAACTCCAAATGGTCTCGGCAGAATATTGCCTACATGCCATGTTCGCCAATACACCAGGGGGGGATTTTAGGGCAGTGGGGAGAGGAATTGGCTAAACTCCTCTCTCCTGGCTTGGTCCAGAGGAAGGCAAAAAACCCTGGCGGCGCTCGGCCAATATGCTCCGGCAGGGAAAAAATTCCTTCCTGACCCCTGTAAGAGGCGATCGGGTAACCCCTGGATCAAGTTGTAGTGGTGATTAAGATTTGGGGCTGGGTGCAGCAAAAATGGCCTGCCGATCGGTAGCAGGATCCAGACTGGTAAAGCTTCCAGATTGGGTGGATCGGTGCTACTATTTGGGGCCAGGATTACTAGACCGGGGTGTGAGGTATTTTTCCTGGGGGTATGGGGTGGGGTTCAAGTCCGTTTTCGGACTTTGGTGGCGGTTGGAGGGGGTGAGAAGCGGCGCGCCACTAGGCCGCGGGTGAAGCCGCGGCCTTTCCTAAATTGCGGCTGCCGCGATTGCTTCCAGGCCGGCGCGGATGTATCGAAAAACGCCGGCCTGGAAGCCAGAAATGCCAGAAATGGCTGAAAATTGCCAAGGATTGCAGGGCAGGTGGCGGATGGGTAGTGAGGGGGTATAGGAGGGGAGATGTGGATAGGGAGATAGCAGGGGCTTTTAAGTGGCAGCAGCTGCTGTCCTCAAAAGGACGGCCGTCTGCAGCCTCAGTGAAAGGCTTACCTGCTGGAGAAGGGTGACGGAGGGAAGCCAGGGGGGTCAGGTGAAGCAGGGGGAAGCCAAGCGGTGGATTGCAGGAGGAATGGAGGGATAGTGCAGGCTTGCCTAGCAGTGTCTGTCACCGTCTGCCTGTCTGGTTTCTGGCAGGTGGGGGCTCCAGAGGGAGAGAGAAACCAGGGGATCCAGGGGCGGCTCGAGGTCGGAGCGGATCTGACAGTGGAGGCTGATGCTGGGGGACGCACGCCGATTACTACTGGAGTCAGTTCAAGCCCTGGGGAGGAGTCACTCTTTCAGACTCAATCCTGGAGAGCAGGAGAATAGGTGTGGTCCTGGAGAGCACAGCAGGGGTTTGAGACCCCTGCTCTAAGGGGTAGACATAAAAATAAGATTTAGAGAAGAATGTCGGAACTCAGAATCTAGGAGTGTAAAAACCTTAAAGGGGTTGTAAAGGAATTCCCCCCCCCCCCCCCCTAAATAGCTTCCTTTACCTTAGTGCAGTCCTCCTTCACTTACCTCATCCTTCCATTTTGCTTTTAAATGTCCTTATTTCTTCTGAGAAATCCTCACTTCCTTTTCCTCTGTCTGTAACTCACCACTGTCATGTGAGGCTTTCTTCCTGGTGTGGAGGGGGGAGGGGGCAAGCAGGACGCCCACCAACACACAGCTCCTTTCTCTATCTGCAAAATAGAGTGTCCTGACTTGCCTGCTCGGCCCCTCCCCCCTAAAGAGGCTTTCTCCCCACCTGGAAGAAAGCCTTGCATTACGGTGGTGAGTTACAGACAGAACAACAGGAAGTGAGTATTTTATAGAAGACATAAGGACATTTAAAAGCAAAATGGGAGGATGAGGTAAATGAAGGAGGACTGCAATAAGGTAAAATAAGCAATTTAGGGGGAAAAAAATCCTTAAGAAGCCAGATATTATTAAAGAAATGCTAATGTCAATAAAGGGGTTGTAAAGGTAAAAAAAAAATCCCTAAATAGCTTCCTTTACCTTAGTGCAGTTTTCCTTCACTTACGTCATCCTTCAATTTTGCTTTCAAATGTCCTTATTTCTTCTGAGAATTCCTCACTTCCTGTTCTTCTGTTTGTAACTACACACAGTAATGCAAGGCTTTCTCCCTGGTGTGGAGTGTCGTGCTCGCCCCCTCCCTTGGACTACAAGGAGAGTCAGGATGGTCTCTACATTGCAGATAAAGGAGCTGTGTGTTAGTGGGCGTCCTGACCCTCCTGTAGTCCAAGGGAGGGGGCGAGCATGACACTCCACACCAGGGAGAAAGCCCCGCATTACTGTGTGGAGTTACAGACAGAATAACAGGAAGTGATGATTTCTCAGAAAAAATAGACATTTAAAGCAAAATCTAAGGATGAGGTAAGTGAAGGAGGACTGCACTAAGGTAAAGGAAGCCATTTAGGGAAAAAAAATGTGTACCTTTACAACCCCTTTAAATTTAGTCTAACAAACCATACTAGTGTTAATATCGTTTTCCAATCATACTTTCTTTTATTTTGTTTAGAAAAGAACAGATTCTTCAACAAATCCACGTATTTCTAAAGTGAATAGGCTCTACTCTACAGGTAGGTAATTCTAAAGTCCACAAATTATTTTGTTGCACTGCCCCAATTATTTGAGGAATGCTAATAAGCGCTTGATATTGTTGTAATGCTCAGTATATACAATGGTCAATTATTAGTGTAATTTTCCAGAAAATACTGCTCCTTTAACCACTTAAAGACCCCCGCACGCACATATACGGCCACAACATGGCTCGTACAGGCACAAGGGCGTAAATTTACGTCCCCGCCTGAGTGCGGTTCGGGGGTCCCATCGGGACCCCCTCCGCGGCGTGCGGGGGTCTCCCTACCTCTGGGAGCGATCCGGGATCTGCGGGCGGATGTCCGTGATATCCCCCCCCCCCCGCGATCGCTCCCAGCCAATGGGAGCGCACTCCCAGCCTGTCACTTCCTCCTCCTGTGTTTACACAGGAAGGAGGAAATGATGTATTCTCTCATCGCAGCGCTGTTTCCCAGCGCTGCTGATGAGAGAAGACATCACAAGTAAGTGTGCACCAACACAACACTGACACACACTCACATAGGCATATTAACCCCTTGTGATCGCCCCCCCCCCACCCCCCTGTCACAGTGTTACTGAATGCAGTGATTTAATCACTGCATTTAGTGTCAGTGTGACAGGCACTGTAAAAAACAGTTAGTGTTAGGTTCAGGATAGCCCCCCCACCCCCCCTAATAAAGTTTTAACCCCCTGATCACCGCCCTAGTTAACCCTTTCACTCCCTATTGCCAGCGTCACTAAGCGATCATTTTTCTGATCGCTGTATTAGTGTCGCTGTTCCCGCTAGGTAGCTATTTTTTTTATTGCGATTTTTTTTTTTTTTTACTAAAGACATGTGGCTAAATACATTTTGGCCTAAATGTTTGACTAAAATTTAGTTTATTTGATTTTTTTTTAACAAAAAGTAAAAAATAGTGTTTTTTTTTCAAAAATGTCGCTCTATTTTTGTATATAGCGCAAAAAATTAAAATCGCAGAGGTGATCAAATACCACCAAAAGAAAGCTCTATTTGTGGGAAGAAAAGGACGCAAATTTTGTTTGGGAGCCACGTCACACGACCACGCAATTGTCTGTTAAAGCGACGCAGTGCCGAATCGCAAAACCTGGCCGGGTCCTTTAGCTGCCTAAAGGTCCGGGTCTTAAGTGGTTAAATGCAATATTTGGGGAAAAAAATACACTTCAATG
The DNA here is from genome assembly GCA_029574335.1 of Rana kukunoris. Lineage (NCBI taxonomy): Eukaryota > Metazoa > Chordata > Amphibia > Anura > Ranidae > Rana > Rana kukunoris. The sequence goes on from CM056049.1 coordinate 367,778,427, forward strand.
AATACAAAACAAAAAATTACGAAACTGTAAAGTTAACCCAAATTTTTTTTTTGGGGGGTTTTAATGTGAAAAATGATGTTACGCTGCGAGAATCGTGAAAGAATCATAATCTATCTTCTAAGCAAAAGAATCGTGCAGCTCTAAGTTCCGCTGACAAATGCAACAGAGGTTAAAATCTTAATGAATGCTTTATTTTGCGATTGCTGCATGCATACAGCCCCGTCCGGTCACTACAGCAGGTGTAGACAACCTAGGTCCCTCCAGCTTAAACGGACTTTAAAACTGTGGCTTAACCACCTAGTAGTAGCACCCCCTGACTGCAAGTGAGGCCTCCCATATTAGCTGGACTTTACGAACAGGATCCTGGCTGCCTTGTTGTGGTGCATTGCAATGTAAAAGGCTACATCCCAGTGTGAGATCGTCTGATTGGTTGCTATAGGTTACTGCATCTAATTAACCAAAATGACATCGCCAATGCATCTTACAACTTGATGCTCCACTACATCTGTGAGCGCTATGCCTACCTAGGGGTCGGTATTTATGGCGTCAATTACACACTACGTACAATAAATAAAAGTCAGCTTTACTCTGCCTACCACTCCATTGCAAAGACTATCTCGCCTCGGCGCTTATAGCTTACCAGAGTCATGCTGTCCCCCATTGTCGTTGTGGCGGGGAAGTGCGAAGCTGACTGTCCGACAAAGTAAGCCTGCCGTGCCGCTATCGAGATCTCCAATAGTTAGTGTTAGGTTCAAGATAGCCCCCCCACCCCCCCAATAAAGTTTTAACCCCCTGATCACCGCCCTAGTTAACCCTTTCACTCCCTATTGCCAGCGTCACTAAGCGATCATTTTTCTGATCGCTGTATTAGTGTCGCTGTTCCCGCTAGGTAGCTATTTTTTTTTTATTGCGATTTTTTTTTTTTTTTTTTTTTTACTAAAGACATGTGGCTAAATAAATTTTGGCCTAAATGTTTGACAAAAATTTAGTTTATTTGATTTTTTTTTAACAAAAAGTAAAAAATAGTGTTTTCTTTTCAAAAATGTCGCTCTATTTTTGTATATAGCGCAAAAAATAAAAATCGCAGAGGTGATCAAATACCACCAAAAGAAAGCTCTATTTGTGGGAAGAAAAGGACGCAAATTTTGTTTGGGAGCCACGTCGCACGACCGCGCAATTTTCTGTTAAAGCGACGCAGTGCCGAATCGCAAAAACACCTTGGGTCATTTACCAGCGTATTGGTCCGGGTCTTAAGTGGTTAAGGGAGTGTGTGTGTGTGTGTGTTTTTTTTTTTTTTTTTACCATTTCTGCCCTGGAAGATTCTGTCCTGACCAAAGCACTTTTTACAATTTGGCACTGCTTTGCTTTAACTGGTAATTGCTCAGTCATGCGATGCTGTACCCAAACTAAATTTGTGTCCCGTTTTCCCCACAAATAGAGCTTTCCTTTCGTGGTATTTGATCACCTCTGCGCTTTTTTTATTTTTTGTGCTATAAACAACAAAACGGCAACAATTTTGAAAACACAAAACATTTTTACTTTTTGCTATAATAAATATCCCCAAAAATGTTTTTAAAAAACACATTTCTTTCAGTTTAGGCCAATATATATGTTTCTACATTTTCTTGTTAAAAAAAACCCCAATAAACATATATTGATTGGTTTGCGCAAAAGTTATAGCATCTGCACACTGGGAAAGATTTACTAGTAATGGCGGCGATCTGTGATTTTTTTTTTTTTTTTTTTTTTTTTTTTTTTTTTTTTATTGCGACATTGCAGCAGACAGAGACCGGACACATCTTCGGGACCATTGACATTTATACAGCAATCAGTGCTATAAAATTGCACTGATTACTTTGTAAATGTCACTGGTAGAGAAGGGGTTAACACTAGTGGGTGATCAAGGGGTTAAATGTGTTTTCCCTCACTGTTCTAACTGTATGGGGATAGGACTGAGTAAGGCCTCTTTCACACTTAATTTATTCAGGCGGTATAGCGCTAAAAATAGCGCCATGAAAAACTCCTGCCCAGCATTCTCAATGTGAAAGCCTAAGGGCTTTCACACTGAGGTGATGCGCTGGCAAGAGAGAAAAAAATCTCCTGCAAGCAGCATCTTTAAACCGGTGAGAGGAGCAGTGTGTATACCGCTCCTTCCCATTTGAAAACCATGGGATACCGCGGTAATACCGCCCACAATGCATCTCCGCAGAGCCTCCAGCGACTCTTGAAGGGCCGATGTGACTGTACGGGATTTTGCACACGTGCCACTTTGCCAACATATAATGGCGTGAGTTGGACGGCAATTGGTTAGAATTAAGCGGGTGCAATTTCAGAGCGGCCAGAGCCTCTCCTTCTCTGGCCTCCCGCTGGTGTTCCTCCTCTTTGACAATTGCACGTTCCTGCGACGTGGCTCCCAAACAAAATTGACGTTCTTTTTTTTTTTACCACAAATAGAGCTTTCTTTTGGTGGTATTTGATCATCTCTGCGGTTTTTATTTTTTGTGCTATAAACAAAAATAGAGCGACAATTTTGAAAGAAAAAATGTATATGTTTTACTTTTTGATGTAATATAAATAAATAAATAAATATCCCCAAAAAAACTTTTTTTTTCCGTTTAGGCCGATACATATTCTTCTACATATTTTCCGTAAAAAAAAAATCGCAATAAGCGTTTGGTTTGCGCAAAAGTTATAGCGTCTACAAAATAGGGGATAGTTTTTATGGCATTTTTATTAATATTTTTTTTTTTTTTTTTACTATCAATGGCGGCGATCTGCGTTTTTTTTTTTTTTTTAATCGGTACTGCGACCTTATGGCCGACACATATGACACATTTATGGGACCATTGCCATTTTTATAGCGATCAGTGCTATAAAACTGCATTGATTACTATAAAAATGCCACTGGCTGGTGTGTTCTAACTGAAGGGGGGGTGGGATTGACTTGGGGAAATTACAGATCGTTGTTCATACATCATATGAACAGATGATCAGGCATTTCTCCCCCTGACAGGACCGGGAGCTGTGTGTATACACACACGGCTCCTGGTTTTTGCTCTGTAACGAGCGATTTGCGAGTGCCCGCCGGTGACTGCGCCCGCCGGGCACGCTTGTCGGGACCAGGGGCGAGCGGGGGGCCCGCGCCTGCGGTGGCGTGCGGGCCTCTGTTGGCAGAATCGCGAGATGACGTATAGCTATGACTAAGCACTAATCAATAGTGCAAAACACGTCAGCTGCTCATCATTATATTTCTTTGCTGTGATTTGTAGTGCATTTATCCTTTTAAGTAAAGACAACCATTAAGATTCCTTTGGAGTGGGGCTGTCCATATCTTCCCTTCTACTAATTGCCATGTGCTACCTGCACCCATAGATAGCCAGCGCAGCTTTGCCCCTGCTTCCGACTCCCTCGTCAAAGATTTGACTGACAGTGGGAGCCATTGGGCTTTGCTTGTGACACTTTCCATGTCTATAGTGATTTGGTCACCTCTGGCTACCTGTCGCTCTTATCTGCACCAACTGCTTGGGTTTGTGAGTATATGAAACCTTGCCTCACTTTGGGCTTGTTTTCTGCAACATGTTTTTGGAATGATACACAGAGTACAGTCCTGCAACTTCAGGTGACCTCAGCCCATACGCCTTTATTGTTGGTTGGAGCTTTTTTTTTTTTTTGGTTTACCCAGAGAGGTTCCACAGTGTGAGGTTGAGACCATGCATGCTTAAATTTGGCTTTCAATCTCCACTTTGTTTTTTTTTGACTAGTCTGTACACAAATGTGAACAAATGTCCAGAGCAGGGGGTCTCCAAACTTTCTAAACAAAGGGCCAGTTTATTTTCCTTTAGACTCTAGAGGGACTAGACTTTTGCCAGGAGTGGAAATTTTTCCTGGCATCAGTGGGTGTAAACCTCACATTTGGTATTGGGTGGAGGAATAGTTTCCTATCGTTGGTATCATTGGGAAGGAATAGTGACCTGTTGCTTGTATCATTGAGAGAAATAGTGCCCCATTGTCGGTTGGCAAAATGTCTTACCTCAGTGGGAAGAATAGTGCCCAAGGGCAGTAAAAAGGCCAAGCAAAGGGCCACCATCCGGTCCCCAGGTCGCAGTTTGGTGACCGCTGGTCTAGAGCGCTGCGTTAGAGCTGTGATGTTAACTTGCAAGCATCTAAGCTTGTATCTTGCAAGGGGCTCCACCGCCAGTGCATACAACAACGAGGAAAGAGGGCAACCCTGACGCGTACCCCTGGACAATGGGAAAGAGGTCAATACCCGCCCATTAACCAAGACCCTGGCGCTGGGCCCGCTGTACAGGAGTCGGACCCATTTAATGAATCTGGGAGCAAATCCGAACCTGGCCAGACACACCCAGAGGTACTCCCACTCGACGGAGTCGAATGCCTTTGCGGCGTCAAGGGTCACCACAACCCTGGAGCCCATCTGGCCGTGTGTGGCCTGCAAGTTCATGTGAAGCCTACGCAGGTTAAACGCTGTGTGCTTAGCAGGCATAAATCCAGTTTGATCCGGATTGATCAGTGAAAGGATCACCTTATTTAAGCGCAGCGCCAGGACCTTGGCCAAAATCTTCACATCCAGTTGAAGAAGAGATATGGGGCGATAGGACTCGGGGAGCTCCAGATTCTTGCCAGGTTTGGGTATCGGCACAATAAAGGCTTCAGACATAGAGGGGGGCAGGGCGCCAGATTCAAATATGCAGGAAAATAATTCATGCAGTTTAGGAACAAGAATGTCCGCGTACATCGTATAAAATTCAAGGGGGAGACCGTCTGAGCCAGGCGCCTTAGACGGGTTAAGGTGGGACATGGCCTCGACTATGTCTTCTTTTGAAATGGGGGCTTCTAGCATCTGCCTATAGGAATGGGTAAGTACCGGTAGGTCGACAGTATCAAAAAGAGCCTCCAACTCCTCCCGCGTGCAAGTAGTTTCAGAAGAGTATAAGGATGCAAAGAAGGCACGGAACTCCCCAGCCACAAGATCGGGATCAGTAAGCAGCTCGCCATCGGCAGCTCGAAGGGAGACCACCGTAGGAGGCTTGTTGTCCAGATGGGCAAGATAGGCCAGGAGACGTCCCGCCCGTTCTCCACACTCGTACACTCTCTGCTTACTATAAAATATTTTCCTCTCTGCTTGCTCAAAATGAAGATTGTTCACCAACCTGGCTTGTAGTTTTAAGCCGTCGGCTGTGGCCGCAGACGGATCAGCAGTAAACTCCCGCTCTATATCCATCAAGGATTGCTCAGCCTGTCTTACCACCTGAGAGGAGGTTTTCTTGTACCTGGCAATACGGTGGGATAGGTACATGCGGGCATGGGACTTAAGAGTCCCAGACCATGTCTGGCGATGCCGTAGTCCTATTGGTCTGGAAAAAAAAAATCCCACTCTGCTCCAGCCTCCTCCAAATCAGGGATGACTGACAACCAGAAGGGATTAAGTTTCCAGGAGTAGGTCATGGGGGTAGAATTGAGCCGAAGTTCGGCCCAGTAGGGAGCATGGTCAGATAGGACCCGAGGGCTGAACCCCACGTTCCCCAAAAGCGGCAACAGGGACCTGGACACCAATATCCGGTCTATGCGGGACATGGAGTTATGAGTAGCGGAAAAACAGGAGTATGTCCTATCTGAGGGGTGACGGTGTCTCCACGTGTCCACCAAGCTCAGGTCCGCAAGTAGCTTGCCAAAACCAATAAAAGGCTGGGCCGAGTCATCAGGGGAGGAAGAAGATAGCCTGTCCAGGTCCCTGTTCGAAACATTGTTAAAGTCTCCTAGCCAGAGAGCGGGCACTGTGGGGAACTGGGCCATGAAGGACAAGCCCTCTGTCAAGACTGCAAACTGAAAGGGGGGGGGGGATATAAATCGCTAATATTAGAAGTTCCAGACCATGTATCCTGGCATGCAAAAATAAAAATCTTCCCTGCGGGTCAGATTGGAGTGACAGCAGCGAAAACTGTGCAGTCTTAGCCACCAGAATTGCGATACCCCTAGAATTAGCTGTGTATGGAGCCTGATAGATCCAGCCCATCCAGGGTTTCTTAAGTGATAATTGGAGTTGTCCTGTAAGATGGGTCTCCACCAACACCATGAGCTCTGCGCGCTGTGCTTTAAGGAATGCCAGTACCGCATTCCGTTTGGGGCGGGCCCGGATACCACGCACATTCCAGGTTATACACTTCAGGGTGGGCATGGTACAATGAAACAATATATGTCGTCCCCAACCCCCTGCGCCTCCAACCCGAACACCCGTACCTGAGTGAGGGCCCCGGACGACACACACGGAGCCCCGAGGGACCCGGGCGGGACACTGAAGAGGGAGCCACCCCCACCCAGATCCACAATGTAATCTACCATAGGGGGAAGAGGGAGCAAGGGCATACACATCACAATAGTTAAGCAGACAAAATAGCATGAACATACTCCCCTCCAAAATGGGTGAGGGAAACCCAGGAACAGCCATATAGCCCGATAGGCACCAGTCAGGGACATTCTTCATCATGAAATCAGCAGCATTAGTAATACACCAACAAAAGAACTTAAACTGAAACGTAAAATAAACACTGGGGTGCCCGGGTCGGCGACGTGGCGAAAATCAGACCCCAGCATCAGACCAAGCCCGGACAGACCAGGGAAACAACTTTAGTGCAAGATTGCAATTATTACAGTAATAGTCAAAAATAACGAGACCCGCTAGGGCACTCGCGACTAGGGGGACGGTTATCCGCTGCAAACCAGACAGCAGCACGAGAAGTGAGACCACCAGGCCCGGAACCTTAAGATGGCAAACAAGGGGAACAGAACCGGATAGCAAGTCATGAGTCCGGAACCTGATCATCAGAACGGGCGGTAGCTTGCAGGCATAGTCAGTGAAGTGGGGCTACCATCTGACCATTTACCCCCGGGGGTCCAGGGGGGGGAGGAAAGAGGATAGTTTCCAAGGTCGGGGAGGGGAAGAACAGCCAAGACAGTTTCAAGGATAAAGGGGAGAGAGGGGGTTTGCTATCATCCAGGGATAGTTCTTCTCTGATGCACCGAGCGGGGCATAAAATCAGATAGGGGAGAGGGAAGGCACAGTACTAACAGGGGAAACGGCAGTCTCAGAGTTCCATGAAAAGAAAGGGGGGGAGGGGGAGAGTGAACATAGTTACCAGCTCCGATCACAAAGGACACACGATGGGTACCGCAACCGGGATTCAAGCCTGCACACGGGCAGGAGCTGCCCCATTCTCCAGCCACGCAAAGACAGCCTCTGGTGTGTCGAAGAAATGGGCACGGTATTCGCCAACCACCCGAAGCCTGGCCGGAAACAACATGGCGTAAGAGAAGTGGCGGATCCGCAGTTGCCGCTTGGCTTCCGTGAACAGGGCCCTCTTCTTCTGGACGTCCGCTGAGAAGTCCGGGAAAACCCTGATTTCCGTGTTCTTGAAGGGAATGTTGCCTTGTAGTCGGGTGAGGCGTAGGACCGCGTCACGATCCCGAAAGTTCAGCAGTTTGGCTATGAATGTCCAAGGAGGAGCACCCTGCGGGGGGGGGGGGGGGGTTTAGCTGCCAGCCTGTGGGCCCTCTCGACTACAAAGGAGGTGGAAAACTCAGCGCGGCCGAATGTAGTAATAAGCAAGTTTTCCAGAAATGTCGGGGGATCAACGCCCTCCTCGCCCTCGGGCAGGCCCACGAAGCGTAAGTTACATCTCCTCAAACGATTCTCGACGTCATCTTGCTTGGCCATAACCAAGGTAAGCTGATGTTGTAAGTGTTCAGTTGCGATCTGTAATGGCTGCACGTCGTCCTCCACGTGGCTAATCCTAGTCTCAGCCTCTGTAACCCGGTCCCTTAACTTCTGCAAATCCTGGCGAATGAGGGAGACATCAATTTTCACCTCCTCAATCTTCCCCATTAACGTGCTCTTGCAGTCAGATATAGCCTCCAGCACCCTGGCGTTCGGGTCAGCAGAAGAGGAACCAGCGCCATCTTCCCCCTCAGCCTCCTTGTCTGTGAGACGGTACTTGGCCAGTTTAGCAACGGCATCCGACTTCGTTTTCGGAGGAGACATGTTCACGGGTGAAGCAGGGTAGCAGGAGATCCAAGTCCCAACCAAAATGTAGGCAATAGCAGCCCCAGGATATTAAAAACGGAGAGATAGCAAGCGGAGCTCCCGTGTAGCACTCCTCACACCATGCCGGTCCAGGCCACGCCCCCCTTAACCGGGAAGTTTAAAAAGGTGCACAAACGATCGCAATGTTCTGGGAGAATGGAGCCAGAAGACGCAGCGGAGGTGGTGGGAGCAGGAGCCACATACACCGGCCCAGGTAGGGAAACAGCGGTTTAAGTCTACCTGGGTTTTATGTCCCTCCTGCTGCCCCTTTAGGGGGAGGGGAGCCTGCCTCACTCACCCTGGTCACGTCCCTGGGAGAGTGCTGTTGTTTGGTGGTACAGCGGTAATGGGATTTGGTGTTTTTTTTTTCACTGGCTGTTTTGTGGTGATGGTGGCTTGAGACTGAAGCACAAAAGTTAAACATTGGGTTGTTGTCTTTTGTGTCTTTCAGAAAGCTAAAGGAATGCTTAAAGTTGCAGTTACCCCCTCCTAAGAAACGGTGTGCTACTTGCAAAACGTCCCTTAAAGGGTCTTGGACTAAGCCGTTATGCAAGGCGTGCATCACGGAGACAGCCCAAGGAGATGCTCTCTTCCATTCGGAAGGAGCTGGAGGAGACCTTTCAGTCATTCCGCTCCTACTTGGACAAAGGGGCGGCTTCAGAGTCCGCCGTTAGGGCTTCCACCAGTGCCCCCTCTGGCTATAGAGGGGCAGGTAGTGAGTCTGAAGGAGAAGAGCTTAGTAGCATATTCTCAGAGTTGGAGGCGAAAGAAGAGGATACAAGGGAAACATCTTCTTCACGCTACAAGCTATCCTTCTTTTTTTTTTTTAACGGTATTAGAAGCTTGTTTATCAGTTTGGTTTAATGACACAATTCTGTGCTATAGACACATAATTGGCTAGACTGAAAAGACTCTGCAGCTATAATGCAGAAAATAAATGGCTACAGACAGAGGAGAAGAAATGTTATTGGGGTTCTGATGTGGTATTGAAGTTGTGCTTTCACAAGCATGATGATGTCATAAATATTGATTTATAGAGTGCATGCGGTATTGACATAGTTGTACATGACTATTGTTATACTATTGTTCAAAGCGCAACAGTGAAATTGCCATCTCAGTTATGGCAAGAAAAATAGCCTACATTTTTCAGAGGCCATTCTATGCAAAACCCTAATCACTAAAATTTTATATGAGCTTTTTTTTTAATTTTTTTACAGAAAAGTTTTTATTTGTCTCCAAAAGGTGAAGCATAAAGACATACACCAAACAAAGAACAACAAAAAAACAACACAATGCAGCTATACAATATAGATTATGGACAATCAAAGACAGGGGTCAATACAGGTCAGTGGAGCGCCTGACAGTTGGATGGCACACTCGTAACATTACATCTTGGGCCTAGGTCGGAGACACACAGCATAGTTCCACAGCGGGGTCTTAGGAGGGGCGACAGAGGGGAGGGCGGGAGAGAGAGAAAGGGAGGGGCAGGTGCAGAGAGAAAGAGAGGGAGGGGAACAGGAGGTCAGGCCGGGAAGGGAAGAAAAGCAGAGGAGGGCGGTCAAGGGGCGAGAAGGGATGGGAGAGAACCCAGAGGTAGACAACCACAAGGAGATACAGTTGCAGTAGCAGGGGTCACAATTCAATGTTTAGCCCAGGCGTCCCATATCTTCTCAAATTTATTAGGACATTTGCGGTTCATATACGTAAGCTTATATAGGGGCAGAATGGCATCTATAAGAGCCCTCCATTGGGAGACCGTCGGGGGCTCCGGCTGTTTCCACTTAAGCAGGATAGCCTTTCTAGCATAAAAGGAGGCGTAGAATACAAACAGCCGCTTATGTGTGTTGGGTATGACATTATCGCAGATTCCAAGGAGCTGTACAATCGGGTTCAGGTCTATGTGCAGATCTCCTACCAAGTTGATGACGGTTACCACATCAGACCAGAACTGCTGGAGTACAGGACAGGCCCACACAACGTGAAAGAAGGTGCCTAAGTCAGTGCCACACTTGGGACATCTATCAGAGTGGGATGGGAATATTCTAGAGAGCCGCACAGGTGTATAGTACGCCCTGTGCAAAAATTTAAGTTGGATATATCTGTCCCTCGCCGAGATCATGAGAGGAATAAATTGCTGAATTCCCTCCTCCCAATCATCAGCGGCAAGAGACTGCAGGTCCCCCCTCCACTTATCATACAGCTTGGATCCCCCCTCCGTCCCCCCACACGACGGCCTAAGATACAAAGAGGAAAGGATACGGTCAGCCCCCCCCAAGGTCAGGAACGTCTGTACTCTGTGCGACTTCAGCTCGATCCCCCCAGGAAATTGGGCCTGTATGGCATGTCTCAGTTGCAAGTAGCGAAAGAACATCCTGGGGGGCAATTGGAAGGTGTTCTTCAGCGTATCATACGGTATAATTCTTCCCCCGGACATGACCTGGCGCAGGACCTCAATCCCATATCGGGCCCAGAGCGCCGGATCAGGGACTGTCTGGAGATGGACCAGTCGGGGATTATCCCACAGCGGCGTGCGTGGGGAAATGGTATTGGGGTCACTAATCTTAGTCGAGATCTGTTCCCATATCTTGATCGTAGTGCGCATAGGGGTCGTCATCTCAGTGTGCGCCATAGGTCCCCTATACACCAGATTGCTTAGGGCTGAGTAGGAGCCAAGCGCAGCCGCCTCCAGATTAACCGCAGGGCTGGTTCGCGGCTGGGAGAACCCTGGGGGTCTGCCCTCCCCACACGAATGCGCTCACTACCTGATCTAATTTCCGAAAAAAGGAGTTGGGGAGGAGGACAGGGGTATTACGAAACACATAAAGGAATTTAGGGAGGAAAGTCATTTTAATAAGGTTGATCCTTCCAACAGGTGACAGCGGGAGAGACTTCCAGGCCTGCACCCTGGCAGTCAACTGCTGGAGGATCGGATACACATTGTCCACTAAATATTGGAGGGGGTCCCTCTGGATCTCGATTCCCAGGTATCTAAACCTGGAGACCAAAGTCAGCGGAATCTGCGGGTCCAAAGGGGGCACATCTCGGGAGAGGATGAACAGGGTTGACTTGGTCTAATTGATCCGGATGCCCGAGAAAGAACCAAACTGGTCAATTTCTAAAGCGGCTGCCAAAGAAACGGTCACATCCAGTAGATAAAGCAATGCGTCATCCGCATATAGTGAGAGTTTCTCGAGCACCAGACCCACAGGAATCCCGCCAACTGCCGGGGATGTCCTAAGCAGGATGGCCAGGGGCTCCATAGCCAGGGCAAATAGCCCCGGGGATAGCGGACATCCCTGCCTAGTTCCCCTACCCAGAGCAAATAGGGGGGAGAGCAGGCCATTAGTGCTGACCCTAGCAGTGGGGTTCCTATAGAGTAGTTTAATCCAGGAGATAAATTTAGGGCCGAAATTAAAACGTTCAAGGATCTGCCACAGGAATTCCCACTCCGAGTCGAAGGCCTTCTCAGCACCGGAGAGTCACCCCTGTCCACACATGACACATTCGTATAAAGACGACGCAGATTAAGTCAGTACCTTTGCCCGGCATAAAGCCAGTCTGGTCACCATGTACCAGGGACAGAATGATCGAGTTAAGTCTAGTTGAAAGGATTTTGGCAGTGATCTTGGCATCTACATTAAGCAACGAGAATAGGACGGTAGGAAGCACAGGACATGGGATCTTTATTGGGTTTTGGTAAGACCACAATGACCGCCTCCGACATAGGGGGGGGGAGACCGCCTTCCCCCAACATAGCCAGAAGCAGTCCATGGAACTTAGGGTCAAGGAGCTCGCTATTTCCTTTATAAAATTCGGTTGGAAGGCCATCGGGACCCGGGGTCTTGGCCGACTGAAGCGCGGCCATCGCTATCTGTACCTCCTTGAGTGTAATAGGGGCATCTAGTGTGTTGCGGGCGTTAACTGAAAGCTGTGGGAAATCAATCTGATCTAGAAAGTGGCTTAAGCTACACCAAGGTAAAGGTCGCCCTAGAGGTATAGAGATGCTCATAGTAGCGCGCAAATTGAGCATTGATACCCAGAGGGTCGCAATGGAACTCCCCCCTGTCATCTTTAATGCGGGCAATATGTGGCGTGGTAGATCGTTCACGAGCCAGCCACGCCAGTAACCTACCCGTCTTTTCCCCCTGCTCAAAAATTCTTTGCGTTTTGGGAAAGCAACTGTTTCTTGGTGTTCGCAACCCGCAACAGGGATATCTCCCTGTGAAGGGATCTCAGCAACTCGTAAGTCAGGTCATTTTTTTCTGTCACCTACCTCTCCTCTAAGAGCAGGGCCCTCCCCTCCGCCTCCTCAAGTGCAAGCGTTGTGTCTTTCCTAACCCTCCCGATTTCAGTTTTGTATTGCCCCCTAGTATAGGCATCCCATAGTATCTGGGGGGAGGCCGTGCCCTCTTTAGGTGACCAGTACACCTCCAGCTCCTCAACTAGCGGGGCCACCCGCTCATCAGCAACCCAAAACCCGGAGAGCCGCCACAACGTAGACCCGGCCGGCGAGTCAGTTCGGAGGGTAAGGAATAGGGGCGCATGGTCGGATATACCACGTGGCAGGATCTCGACCTCCCGGACCCGGGAAAGCAGGGAGTCGGTGGCATAGATCAGGTCAATTCTGGAGAAGGAGGCATACGTGGCCGAGTGACAGGTGAACTGCCTCTTATCCGGATGTCTCATCCTCCATACATCAGTAAACCCATAGTTTCCCGCCCAGTGAGAGAGGGGGGAATCCCCGCCCGGTCCCGCATTAAGTCTATCTGTAGCCACATTGGGGGTCATGTTAAAGTCTCCAGCCAATACAACCCCAGCTGATGGGTATTGCGCCAAAAGCGGAATGAGTTTCTCAAGCACAGCTACCGAGGCCGGGGGGGGGGAATATAGATACCCACCACCAGGAGCTCGAGACCGTCAAACATTGCATGGACCGCCACGTATCTCCCCTCCGGGTCCAAATGGAGATCAAGGAGGGTGAAATCAAGCGATTTTGTGGACCAGGACGCGGACCCCCCTAGAATATGTGGAGTCGGTGGAGTGATAACAAGACCCCACCCATGGTTTCCGAAGTGCCAGCGTCCTGCTCCCCAATAGATGCGTCTCCTGAAGAATGCAGATACGGGGACTTTATTTCTTGAGATAGTTAAAGACCAGGGACCTCTTGATCTTGGAGTTCAGGCCCCGAACGTTCCAAGATAGAATAGTTAACAGAGCCATAACAGCAAGACAGGCATAAAATCTAGCACAGGGCTTGCCTCCACACCCCCCAGCCCACCACTAGAGGGATCCCACATTCCACACATTGCTAATAAAACAGTGCCAGGCAGGTTCCTAAAGAAAGAAACATATGCATGAATGTCCACACCAGTACAGCTGCAACATAAAACGAATAAGGAGTAAAAACAGATACTCCAGCAAATTTACCCACCCAGCACCACCCCCAAAACCTCGGTGTGCTTTCCTCCCAAAACCAAAGATGGCTACTGCCAGTGGGGGATATGAACAGATGGACACCTTAGTGTCACAGTACAAGCATTAAGATCTCCACCTTAAAAATGAGGATAAACAGTCCCTGCAGAGCAAAAGTAAGGAGCGATCACCCGGAAAAGACATTCAATTCCGGGGGCACAATAGCTTGAAAAGGTTGCAGAACAGAACCAGGTTCCAATAAGCGGGGCAACAGTCCGGAATATAGCTGTAGAGACGGTTGCTCTCATCCCATCCATACACAGTCCAGTTTCCTAGATTCACGCAGCACTAGGTCCCGATCTCTGAAGTTCAGTAGTTTCAGGATGAAAGTGCGTGGTGGTGTTCCCAGGGTCAAGGCTCTGGAGTCCCGTGCGGAGAATGCCGAAAACCGCAACAGGAGAAATAATCTTCGAATTGTCGGTCTGCCCGAGGGCTCCGAGGGAGCTGATCCCACGACCTTCACGGAACGCCTACTGTGCACCCTTCTACGCGCGGCGACCTTCTCCCCATTCTTCATGGTGGAAAGGGCCCATAGGATGCCGGCTGCCAGATGGCTCCGTATTGCCATTCACGAGTCCTATAGAGCTAAGGGTATGGAACCTCCCCCAGGGGTGGTGGCCCATTCTACAAGTACAGTAGCAACTTCTTGGGCAGAACGGGCTGGAGCTTCACCAGAGCATATCTGCAAGGCAGCCACGTGGACGAGTTTTTCCACCTTCACTCGCCACTACATAATGGATCTGCTCTCAGCGGCGGAGCAGTCTTTTGGCAGGAAGGTCCTGCAAGCGGTGGTCCCACCCTAGAGTAAGTACTCAGTTTTCCTCTCCAAGTGCTGTCCTGAAAGACGAGGTGAGAAAACCTTAGTTGGACTTACCGGTATTTCTATGAGTCTTTCAGGACAGCGCAGATAACCCACCCTTCTCTCTTCTTGTATATATGTTATGTGCTAATGTGTATGGTTGCTATGTTCTGCTTATCTCATTTGCTCGTTAACAACTGAGGCCATGGTGGAAGTGGGCGGAAGTTAAAGCAACGACTGAAGTGTTTCCTGGGAAGTGGGTGGAGCTGCGCTCTCTCCAAGTGCTGTCCTGAAAGACTCATAGAAATATCGTTACCGGTAAGTCTAACTAAATTTTTTTTTTTTGGGGGGGGGGGATCGTAGAAAAGGCTGGAAGACATGAATAGGTAAGTGTTTTGAAGGCTATAGAGACCATCTAGTCCTTTGGTCGAATTGTCAGTACAAAGGACAAGATTCTATCTTGTAGTGTTCAAGTTTGATGGGTATAATTCAAATGCCTTAGGCCCGAGATCAACTACCCTCATTCCAATACAGCCATGTGTGTTTTGGGGTACAAAAACCACCATAAATCTTCTGATTCTGGAGCCAATGTTACCCTTTTCTTTTGCCGTTTTTGCCTCCTGTACAAACCGGATAAGAATTTTCTGTCTTCTCCCCTATATTTTTGAGTTCTCGGTGGGTAGAAAAACAAGGTACTGGGTGAGCTGTACTTAAATCTCCCAGGTGTGGCTGTGGAGGGTTGTAAAAGTGGACTGCGCTGGATTCTTACTAGAGCGAAAAACTCCTCTATGGGTACCACCCAGTAGACGGCCTTCCAATGGGCCGTTTTTTTTGGGGGAATCTTTGGGAGAAGCAGGTGTGGCCTTCTGTTTTCCCATGTTTAACCATTTAAGAACCGCCTCCTGCACATTTACGTTGGCAGAATGTCACGCTCCCGTGACCTGGTCCGAAGCTCCGGGACCGCAGGATTCGTGGACACGAACGCCGCTGGAGTGTGATGATCGGTCCCCGGAGCTGAAGAACTGGGAGAGCCGTGTGTAAACACGGCTTCCCTGTCCTTCACTGTGGCGGCAGCATCGATCGCGTCATCCCTTTTACAGGGGGGATGTGATCGATGATGTCACACCTACAGCCACACCCCCCTACAGTTGTAAACACAAAATAGGGAACACATAACCCCTACATCGCCCCCTGTGGTTAACTCCCAAACTGCAACTGTCATTTCCACAGTAAACAATGCAATTTAAATGCATTTTTTGATGTGAAAATGACAATGGTCCCAAAAAAAATCGCTGATCGCCGCCATTAGTAGTAAAAAAAATAATAATAAAAATGCAATAAAACTATCCCCTATTTTTTGTAAACGCTATAAATATTTTTTTTTACCAAAAATAGGTAGAAGAATACGTATCGGCCTAAACTTTTTTTTATATATGTTTTGGGGGATATTCATTATAGCAAAATGTAAAAAATATTGAATTTTTTTCAAAATTGGCGCTCTATTTTTGTTTATAGCGCAAAAAATAAAAAACGCAGAGGTGATCAAATACCACCAAAAGAAAGCTCTATTTGTGGGGGAAAAAAGGACGCCAATTTTGTTTTGGAGGCATGTTGCACATCCGTGCAATTGTCAGTTAAAGCGACGTAGTACCGAATCGCAAAAAGGGGGAAGGTCCTTTTAGCTGCATTTTGGTCCGGGTCTTAAGTGGTTAAGAGAGTAGCCTGGGAATACCTTGGAGGATACTATATACAGTAAGACCCGTGTGAAACCAACAATTTTGTCTGTTTGGCACCCTGACTTAAGGCTGACCTTTTTGATTTTTTATTTTTTTTGACCATGCCTGTTTTGTATCTGAAACTAAATAAAAGCAGCTGCTGGACCCTGATTAATACTTTTAAAGGGTAGGTTCACGTAAAAAAAAAATTGTTTAACCTTTCATTTAGGCTATTAATTTTTAATGAGAATCGTCAGTTTTTAAAAAAAAAATACGTATGTTCACCCCGGCTTCCGGGTATGATGGTCGGGGTTGGCCGTTCCTAATTGATTGACAGCATCCTGACCGACGCATACAGCGTGTCACGAGTAGCCGAAAGAAGCCGAACGTCGGTGCGGCTCTATACGGCGCCTGCGCACCGACGTTAGGCTTCTTTCGGCTACTCGTGACACGCTGTATGCGTCGGTCAGGATGCTGTCCAAACCCGACCATCATACCCAGAAGCCGCGGTGAACATACGTATGGTATGTATCGCAAGTATTTTTTTTTAAAAACTGCCGATTCTCATTAAAATTAATAGCCTAAATGCAAGGTTAAAATTTGTGAACCTCCCCTTTAACCACTTGTTATCTGCTCACCGTCAAATGACGGCGGGCAGACGACTCCATTATCCTGACATCACGTCATATGACGTGATGTCCCTTTAAAGCCGCGGGCGGGCGCGCGCGCACCCGCCGCTCTGCGGAGATCCCGTGCGAGTGCCCGGCGGCAACGATCGCCGCCGGGCACACGCGATTGCTCAGTAACTGAGCGGGGGACGTGGAGCTCTGTATGTAAACACAGAGCTGCACGTCCCTGTCAGGGAGAGAGGAGATCGATTGTGTCCCTTGTACATAGGGACACAATCGGTCACCTCCCCCAGTCACCCCCCCCTCCCCCCACAGTTAGAACACTCATAGGACACACATTTAAACCCTTCCCCGCCCCCTAGTGGTTAACCCCTTCACTGCCAGTCACATTTATACAGTAATCAATGCATATTTATAGCATTGTTCACTGTATAAATGTAAATGGTCCCAAAAATGTCAGAAAAGTGTCCGAAATGTCCGCCATAACGTCGCAGTCCCAATAAAAAAATCGCAGATCGCCGCCATTGATAGTAGAAAAAAAAAAAAAAAAAAAATTTAACAATAAACTATCCCCTATTTTGTAAATGCGATAAATTTTGCGCAAACCAATCAATAAACGCTTATTGCATTTTTTTTTTACGAAAAATATGTAGAAGAATACGTATCGGCCTAAACTGAGGGAAAAAATATTTTTTTTATATATTTTTTGGGTTATTTATTATAGCAAAAAGGAAAAAATATTGCATTTTTTTAAAAATTGACGCTCTATTTTTGTTTATAGCGCAAAAAATAAAAACCGCAGAGGTGATCAAATACCACCAAAAGAAAGCTCTATTTGTGGGAAAAAAAAGGACGCCAATTTTGTTTGGGAGCCACGTCGCACGACAGCGCAATTGTCAGTTAAAGCGAAGCAGTGCCGGAAGCTTATATTTTGTCTGGGCAGGAAGGGGATGTAGGTGCACAGTAGGCAAGTGGTTAAACAAGTGAAATAAGGGGCGCTATCTAGTAATATATTTGGCATAAATAGCTATGCGACAATGATGTGAATAGAAAATATGTGAAAATCGTGCCACAACAATATAACAACAAAGCATTAAATACAGCAAATGTGCAAATAGCGGTGGACAATGAATTGTCTACCCAGAGTCCATATATAATAAGATGTGCAGTAATATGCTAAATAGCAATTGTGATCTTATAAGGTGCTCCGTGCTAAATCTTCAAAATAATTGATTCCACCTTCACCAAAGGACCACCTCAAGTGGGGATAGATGGCTCCTTACCCGATGGTGTTGACCTATTATTTGTAATAAGGTCAAGTGAGCTCAAGAATCAGCTGCTTCCCATGGAAAACTCGATTTCAGTACAGGTTGATAGCAGATATCATAGAAAGAGAAAAACAGCTTCCATAGTGTAAAAAGTTTAATATAGTATAAATGCTATGAATACAGTGCCGAGTGGCCTCTTACTTGAAGTGGTGCCCGTAATCCCGGCACTGAGGCTGTAGGTTTGTAGGGATATGGAGAGAGATGGTGTAGTATGCTGGTATGCAAGGCTCACTTGACCTTATTACAAATAATAGGTCAACACCATCGGGTAAGGAGCCATCTATCCCCACTTGAGGTGGTCCTTTGGTGAAGGTGGAATCAATTATTTTGAAGATTTAGCACGGAGCACCTTATAAGATCACAATTGCTATTTAGCATATTACTGCACATCTTATTATATATGGACTCTGGGTAGACAATTCATTGTCCACCGCTATTTGCACATTTGCTGTATTTAATGCTTTGTTATATTGTTGTGGCACGATTTTCACATATATTCTATTCACATCATTGTCGCATAGCTATTTATGCCAAATATATTACTAGATAGCGCCCCTTATTTCACTTGTTTAAACGTATAATCCAGCACTCTGTATTATTTAGGGAGCGGCTCTTATTAATTGCACTGTATTGTATCATCCCCCCCAACCAATTTTGGCGCGAGACTCCCCTATTTTAACCTCCCCTTTAAGGCTAGCCTCACCCTGATCCAGTATACCTTTAAAAGAAGGCAGTGTCATATTCCTTTCCAGCTTATTAGTAGAAGCATCCACCGACGGTAAGCATTGCACAGCTGTGATAGGCAGTCTTTACCTTAGAGCATTTTTTTTCTCATTCAAAAAATGTGGGAAATACCTGAACTCCAGACCCAGAAAAAGATCCACAGAAAAATGGGTTCCTAAAACTGTTTGGCGCCTTTAGCAGCCTAAGTTATGGGACTCCATATACAGGAGAGCATTAACCTGTAATGGTTGTGCCGACATCGTGGCATAGTAAGGGCTGATCCAGGTGATCCATGATCCTGCAGGTTTGAGGACAAAATAAAGAATGGTGTATGGGGGGGCGGACACTCTTTTAAAGAGTTATAATTGGTCCTGTGGGGTTGTTTGGGGGCGGAGTAACCATATGTATGTATGCTGCCATGGATAGGCACCAGGAAAGAACATTTGTGGAGAGGCAATTCCGTACACGATCTGTGTACAGAATGCCTCCAGGTTGCCATATTGCATTGAATTATAGTGCGGCAGATTGAAAAGAAAAAAGAGCTTTTAATGACCGTCAATTGCAATATGATTTGTGTAGCGATTGTATATGCTATATTATGATTTTTTTTTTTTTTGCAATTTCTTCCAACAAATGCAGAGTTACCCTTTAACTTTAACAGGCTGCTAGAGGCAAGGACCTAAATACTTTCAATTTAGAATATTGTGATATTTCTAATTTGTATTTTAAGCAATTGTTTGCAGACATTATACTATGCTTTATGTATTTGTTATTTTAGGAGAAAAAAATGAAACCAAAATGAAAGCAACTACAAGTTCTGCAGCTAATGAAAAATTGAAAACGCCTTCTCATTTTAATAACTTTGATGATGTTGTTTCTGAGGAGGAGGTGGATGACTACGAATCCGATATGCCACTTAATCTGGTTGTTGAGAGGGATAAAGTAACTGAAATGGTTCATTCAGTAAGAAGTGTATCAAGAGATCGAATTTATAGCTTGGATAGCTCTGTTGTTGAAGGACCTCCTAGCCCAGCTTCTAAATCCTCTCCACAAAAACGGTATGAATTTTTTATTTTAGAACGTACAATTTAATTTATTACTGTTGAATAATAGTTTCTTAAAAGATAAGTATGAACTTTGAAAAAACAAACATTTATACTCTCCTAGGTGAATGCAGCTTCAATCCAATGCTGCATCTGTCCCCCACTGGCTCTGCAGTGAGAAATGAGTGATCAGACACAGCTGTTCTCTCCTCTGCTCTGAGCAGAGAGCCATGACTGTCAGTCACAGGCTCTCTACTCTGCCCCTCCAGTGGTCCCTGGAGAGCAGAGCTGTGGAGGGTGATTTTTCATCATCCAATCATGTACGAGCAAAAATGCTGTGTGTGTATTTTTTTTTTTTTAGGTGATTAAAGTGGAAGTTAACCCACCTATGATTTTCAGCTGCCATCTTGGCCTATGTTTAATCTTCAACTGCCATGATGCTGTACGTGTTATCAGTTATGACACCAGCCATTGGATGGTTTGACAGTTTGGCTGAGAGCACAACCAATGCGACAGTTAGCAATCCCGGCATGCCGGCAATGTAACTGCTTTTTGAAACTGTTAAATCGATGGGTTTACTTCCGCTTAAAGTATTCTTTGAAAAATTGATCTTTACCTAATTTACTGTGCTCTGGAGCAAGTGCACTTGCATTGCAACGTGTGTTTGCCTTTAGTAAATATAATGCAAAAAGTGCACATTAACCCTTTTGGGGCAGCACCTCCTGGCCCTTTATGAGATTTTAGATGCCATGAGGCAGTACTGAGTTTATGATCATGTGACCGCCATGATTCGTTGTCAAGCAAGAAGTGATCTGGAGCTTTTCGTTGGCTGCCTGTAACTGTCAGGAACGCACAGAGGGCGTTCGCTCTCGGCACAGCTCTGTCGGGTAATTGGTATGCAAATATGTGGCCATTTTGCGCCAAGGTCCACCTGCCTGTTGGCGCCTAGGGGTTAAGTATTTTTTCTAACTTAGTTAGACCTGTGCAATTACTACATACTGAAATTAGCCAGGACCAAGTAATGCAAACATGCAAAAATATTAAAAGCCAGCAGCTACAAATACTGCAGCTGCTGACTTTTAATACCAGCACACTTACCTGTCCTGGTGTCCAGCGCCGTCCGCAGCAGACGACGAGCGATCGCTCATCACTCTGCCGCCCCCCCGCTATCCTTGGTGAGGGAACCAGGAAGTGAATCGCTCCAGGTTCACTGCCCTGTGTGAGATTGAAAATACCGCAGAGAGGAGAGCTGCATCACTTCCTCTGCCAGTGTTTACATTACACAGGCAGAGTAAGTGACACGGCGCAGGCTCACGGGATTGGCTGGGAGCGATCACGAGGGGGCGGACATAAGCAAACAGCCGCCCCCTCGTCACGGATCGCTCCCAAAGGTAAGACGCACGCAGCGGAGGGGGTCCCGATCGGACCCCGACCCGCTAGAAGGCAGGGACGTATATATACGCCCATCTGCCTGTACGTGCCATTCTGTGGACGTACATAGTCGTGCGGCGGGCATTAAGTGGTTAACGACGTGAAAAATCTGCGCATGCTCCGAAGCAAGTTATGAGACCGGAGCACTCATTCTGTTAAAACTACCATTGGTAATGGAGTAAGCACATTTATCACGCTGTGACAGACAGAAAAGCGTGAATTGTCTTTTACTAACACAAAATCAGCTAAAGCAGCCTAAAGGGTGGCGTCATCCGAATGGAACTTCCCCTTTATAGTGCCGTTGTACGTCACTGCGCTTTGCTACAGGATTTTTTTTCACAATCGTGTGTAGGCAATGCCGTTTTAATGATCGGGTTGAAAAAAACTTAGTTTTTTCTAGACCTGAAAAACATTTTTTTAGAACCCGAAAAACGATCTTGTGTACCCGGCATAACATCCTCACGGGGTAAGAGAGGCAAATCCAATTCCGGAGTTGTCCAGTGCTTTTGTCTAGCTGGACAAAAACTGCCATGCATGGTGGTTCTCCAGATCTGCCCTGGAATCAGAAAAGTCAATCCTTTTCATACCTGGAAGTTGGTGACAACAGATGCTAGCCCTACAGAATAGAGTGTAGATTACACATCTGTAACTCTCCAAGGGTCCTGGTATCAGTGGAGTCAAACCTCCCCATCAGTCTTTTGAAACTGAGAGCCATCAGGTTTGCTCTACAACACAGGGTTCCCTTCTGCAGGGTCACCTGGTCAGGGTGCAGTTGGACAGTGCCAGAGCAGTGACTTAAACTAACCATTAAAGGGGCACAAGATGGAAAGCTGCCCTAAGAGAAAAAAGTGATAAATTCATGGGCAGAAACTCACATTCCAGCAATTTCAGCCCTTCTCATCAGTAGTTTAGATTTGGCAGGTGGACTTCCAAGGCTGCCAATGCATGGACTTGTGGCAAATGGTCTCTGCACCCTGAGATTTTAAAACCTCTGTCAAAGGTGGGGAAAACTGGATGGAGATACAGTGCGGAAAATAAGTATTTGAACACCCTGCTATTTTGCAAGTTCTCCCACTTGGAAATCATGGAGGGGTCTGAAATTGTCATCGTAGGTGCATGTCCACTGTGAGAGACATAATCAAAAAAAAAAATTCCAGAAATCACAATGTATGATTTTTTAAACTGTTTATTTGTATGATACAGCTGCAAATAAGTATTTGAACACCTGAGAAAATCAATGTTAATATTTGGTACAGTAGCCTTTGTTTACAAGAAACGTTTGACCGTTTTCACCAGGTTTGCACACACTGGAGGAGGGATTTTGGCCCACTCCTCCACACAGATCTTCTCTAGATCAGTCAGGTTTCTGGGCTGTCGCTGAGAAACACGGAGTTTGAGCTCCCTCCAAAGATTCTCTATTGGGTTTAGGTCTGGAGACTGGCTAGGCCACGCCAGAACCTTCATATGCTTCTTACAGAGCCACTCCTTGGTTATCCTGGCTGTGTGCTTCGGGTCATTGTTATGTTGGAAGACCCAGCCTCGACCCATCTTCAAAGCTCTAACTGAGGGAAGGAGGTTGTTGCCCAAAATCTCGCAATACATGGCCCCGGTCATCCTCTCCTTAATACAGTGCAGTCGCCCTGTCCCATGTGCAGAAAAACACCCCCAAAGCATGATGCTACCACCCCCATGCTTCACAGTAGGGATGGTGTTCTTGGGATGGTCCTCATCATTCTTCTTCCTCCAAACACGGTTAGTGGAATTATGACCAAAAAGTTATATTTTGGTCTCATCTGACCACATGACTTTCTCCCATGACTCCTCTGGATCATCCAAATGGTCATTGGCAAACATAAGACGGGCCTTGACATGTGCTGGTTTAAGCAGGGGAACCTTCCGTGCCATGCATGATTTCAAACCATGACGTCTTAGTGTATTACCAACAGTAACCTTGGAAACGGTGGTCCCAGCTCTTTTCAGGTCATTGACCAGCTCCTCCCGTGTAGTCCTGGGCTGATTTCTAACCTTTCTTTGGATCATTGAGACCCCACAAGGTGAGATTTTGCATGGAGCCCCAGTCCGAGGGAGATTGACAGTCATGTTTAGCTTCTTCTATTTTCTAATGATTGCTCCAACAGTGGACCTTTTTTCACCAAGCTGCTTGGCAATTTCCCCCTAGCCCTTTCCTGCCTTGTGGAGGTGTACAATTTTGTCTCTAGTGTCTTTGGACAGCTCTTTGGTCTTGGCCATGTTAGTAGTTGGATTCTTACTGATTGTATGGGGTGGACAGGTGTCTTTATGCAGCTAATGACCTTAAACAGGTGCATCTAATTTAGCATAATAAATGGAGTGGAGGTGGACATTTTAAAGGCAGACTAACAGGTCTTTGAGGGTCAGAATTCTAGCTGATAGACAGGTGTTCAAATACTTATTTGCAGCTGTATCATACAAATAAATAGTTAAAAAATCATAAATTGTGATTTCTGGAATTTTTATTTTTAATTAGGTCTCTCACAGTGGACATGCACCTACGATGACAATTTCAGACCCCTCCATGATTTCCAAGTGGGAGAACTTGCAAAATAGCAGGGTGTTTAAATTCTTATTTTCCGCACTGTATCTTGGCCTCCAGGTTCAACAAGCTAAACAGATTTGTAGTCAAAACAAGCGATCCTCTGATCTTTGTAGTAGATGCTCTGCTGGTCACTTTGGCTCGATTCAGACTGATTTTATGGATTCCTTCTTTTGGACATCCTTCTTCTACTGCTGTGCAAAATAAATAATGAAAGGGTTTTGGTGTTCTTACAGCACCAGTTGGCCCAGAAGGACGTGGAATACAGATGAACTCGCACTTCTGGGAGATGAGCCTTCCAAACTGCCCAGACTTGCTAGCCCACAGCCCACATGCTTTCCTGCTTTTTTGTTATTGGCTTTGATGGCATTCCTGTTGAAACCAAAGCCCTGAAGCATAGGAGTAGTTCTGATTCTGTTGTTCCTACCTTACTCGGAGAAAGGAAAATCCAAATCCTGCAAGATTTATCGTTCTATTTGGAAGGCTTACTTTACCTGGTGCAAGAATAGATGGCTATCACTGGTGTGTTGCCTTTTTTTCGGTTTTGGCCTTGAGCACCCTTAAGAGAGAGAGGTTTTTGCCTTATCCATTTACTCCAGAAACCTTTTGCCCCACAATCTCAAATCAAGACAATTCAGGAAGTTACACATAAATCTCCTAATTCTACCTCCTGTATCTCAACCTGTTACCCCGTGTATTTCAGAGAACCCCCTCCCCGTCACACTTTAAAGCGATTAGAGGCATTCCTTAATGGCACAAACCTCACATGTAAGATTGCTTTCCTGGTAGCCATTACATCTGTGAAGCTCATTTATTAATTGGCTCTTTTTCGTAAAGCGCCTTTTCTTGTTTTGTACACGCAATTGGTCCCTAAGACTAGTACTTTTTACCTGAAGGTTGTATGGTTCCACCTCATTGAGGACATTGCTCTTGATTTCTTCTGCTCTACCCCAGATCATTCTGAAAAAATTGCCCTACACTGCCTGGTTGTGGTCAGGGCTGTCGGGGTCCACCTAGCAGCCAAAGCCTCTGTTTGCAAAACTCCCTGTGAGTGTCTCTATTGTGCCAGTACATCCTTGTAGTGGGCAGCCTGCTTCACCTGTGCCAGGTGGATCAAACAACTTTTTTCCAGGACCCATGCCTTACATACTTGTCGGAGCTCATTCCACCAGGTCTGTTGGTGTCTCTGGTGGTTTGTGGCTTTTTTAGCATTTATATCTCAGATTTGCAAGGCCGCCAACTGTAGTCGTCACCCTTTTATCAGGTTTATGCTCAGGCCTTTGCTGATGCAAGCTTTGGCCACAAGGTGCTTCAAGCTGTCATGAGTTTTTTTGGGGGGGTTCTTAACCCTTGTTTTGTGTGGGTCTGTTTGCAGTTCTCTTTGCTGTGTTGTTACACACTCCTCAGTTTATTGCATGGGCATAGTCCTATGGTACATGAATACAAGTCCGTAACTGTACAGTAAAGATAATATAAATTATGACTTACTTGTAAATTCCCTATTTTGTTGTAGAATACAGGAACCAAGCCCCTTTGTGGTTTTTGATCACTGAATTTACTTGCTAAAAAATTGGAGTCTCGTGGAGTGCACATGGTTATGAGTACACTTTAGGGGTAGCCCTACCAAGTTTTGTAGTTCATGGTCTATCAACACATGTGCTGTAGTCCAAGATGAGGAATTTAGTTAAGCAGCAGGGAGTTTTCTTTATCGTACATCACGGGACACAGAGCGCATTGCCATTACACTTGGGTTATATGGGTACCTTCAGGTGATGGACACTGGTGTAATCAATTTCACAGGAAGTTTCCTCCCTATATAACCCCCTCCCACTGGGAGTGCTTCAGTTTTTTCGCCAGTCTCTTAGGTGTTGGTCACGTCTAGCTGTCCCTCGGAGGTCTCGGGACCCAGGATAGCTAGCCAGATCCGTCCGAAGTGCTTCAAAGCCAAGGTGTACGGTACCCGGGCCCTGCTGGAGTGGGGTTTTGCCTATAATGCCTCTCCTTGGAGGGCTGGATTCTGGGCTCCAGTGCCTTAGTCTCTTCCAAGAACTAAACGCTACTGATGCCAGGATGCTATATAGGTCCAGGTGTGTGGGTTCCTTAACACAGGACCCCGGTCCCTGAAGGTCCAAGACAATACCCACGGAGATGGGGGAAGATTGGGCCTCTTGCATTTTGCAATACCCTGCGGCGTGGAGCAGGTAAGAGGGAACCTGCGGGACTTGGTTCGACAGTAGGTATCCCCCTGGGGGTTCTGGGTCGGCTAATGGTATGCTTGTGCATCAGCCACTATCTCCACTATGTCTTTTGAGGCAGGATGGGATGTACTAATGTTTACCCAGATAACATGTAGGTATATGTATGCTTTTAAAGATATGTATTTACTACTCCCCCCAGATCTGCCTGTTAGCATGATACTGCAGCCCCACGTGCTATAAGGAGGAAATGCTGGCAAAACTCCTGTTTCTTAGGAAGCCTATGGGGACAGCTTCCTCTATGTGTGCACTACAATAAGATTAGTGTCTTGCCTGGTGTCTGTTGGGTTGCTAGCGCTGGTCCAGGCTTCTCCTCTGCTTTCTGCTTCCTCCATGTTGGTTTCAGCGTGGGGGGGGGGGGGGGCGCACGCGCGTGCCTGCCGCCTTTTACAGCGTCGGCGTGCGTGGGGGGGGGGGGGGGGGGGGGCGGGCCAGCAGCGTCAGGTCTCAGTTAAAGCAGCAAAGCATTTTTCCTGGCTGGTCATTCCCTCCTGAAAGCAGAGGAGGCTGAGGACACAGAGCGCGCAGCTGAGCCATTTCTGGCTATACAGTGACACCCAGTGGGGGTTTGTGGATCTTCAGGTCTGGACTTAGCTCCATACTGACCAAAAAAAAAAAAAAAAAAGGTTTTTTTTCTTAAAGGGACTCAGCCTTAGATCTGGCAGTATCTGAGTCGGTGCAACCTTGGGCTCCAGCTAACGGGCATTGGTGTGGCAATACTCACAGGACTTCCTCGGTATTGCCGCCGTCTCGGGCGTATGAAAATTTGGAAAAATGTTACCATAGCCTGTTCTTATTAATGGTTCACTTCTAACTACAACAGTTGGGTGTTGGCTTTAGGGGTGTCTCAAGGTTGTGCAATGGCTCCCAAGGGATCAGGACCAGCTAAGGCTGCAAAAGGTACCAAAAAACTAAAGGGGTCTCCATCGGGGTCAGAGGATTTGGGCCAGGCTCTAGCAGTCCCACCCTCACCAGATAGACCACCGAACAGCATGTTGCAGGAGCCATTGAGGGTGCTAGGGGCAGAGGCGGCCCCCAATCAACCCATTCCCGTTTACGTTACGGAAGAAATGCTAGCGACCACCCTGGGTGGGCTAGAGGAAAGGTTAACTGCTTTAATTGCCCGCTCTTTGCCAGGTGGCAAGCGGGCTAGATGCCCGTCACCTAGATTAATGTTTTCAGATGCAGAGGTCCTCTCTTCGGAGGAATTGGACCCACAGGGGGATCAAGCGGACCAGAGTCCCGAAGGTTCAGACATTGAGAGTTCCACTGTAGATGAAATTTTTTCGGCTTCTCAAGCGGAGAGCCTGTGGATCCAGTCTCTGACAGATATGGTTCGCACTGCTTTTAAACTTCCAGTGTCAGAACAATTAGCCCCCGCGGTATCCTCTTTAGGTTCCTTGAAGGCACCGTTGAGTGGTGCGTCTTTTCCGGTTCACCCCCTTCTGGAGAGCGTGTTTTTTCAGGATTGGGCTCGACCTGATAGGATTTTTATCCCTCCTAAAAGGTTCACTATTCTCTATCCTATGGAAGAGGAATTTGCAAAGAAATGGGCACTCCCTACCGTGGACGCAGCCATTTCCTGGGTAAATAAATCCCTGACCTGTCCGGTTGAAAATGTCCAGATGTTTAAAGATCCAGTCGACAAAAAGTTGGAGACCCAACTGAAGGCTTCTTTTACCACAGTAGGTTCCGTGGTTCAGCCAGCGGTGGCAGCCATTGGCGTTTGTCAGGCTTTAAAGGATCAGACTAAACAAATATTAAGGGACATACCGGCTCAGCAACCTCGTGAATTGGCTGACCTCCCAAGGGATCTCTGCTTTGCAGTAGATGCTATTAAGGACTCCATTCAACAGGCGTCCCGTTTATCTCTGCTATTGGTTCATATGCGTCGCCTTTTGTGGCTGAAGAACTGGTCAGCAGAGGCACCCTGCAAAAGGCTTTTAGCAGGATTTCCCTTTCATGGTGGGAGACTATTCGGTGAAGACCTAGATAAATATATCCAGACCATATCAAGTGGTAAAAGTTCTTTCTTGCCTGTCAAGAAAAGATCGCGTGGGCCCGCGTTTAAGCGACAGGCCTTCGCAGGCTCGGCCCCTTCAACTTCCCGTCAGTATCGACGGCCTCCCGGGCATTCAGCATTTAATAGCCGCCCACAAGGACAAGCCACGGCAGGCAAGAGGCCATGGTCTCGCAAGCCGGTTAAACCAGTCATCAAGTCGGATTCATGAAGGGGCGCCCCCACTCTCTTGGGTGGGGGGAAGGCTTCGGTTTTTTCTCCGAAGTGTGGGAGGCCAGAATTCCCGACTCTTGGGTACTGTCCGTGGTAGCCACGGGCTACAAGCTAGAGTTTCGGGAAGTCCCCCCCTCCTCATTTTCAGGGGTCAAGTCTTCCAAGCGACCCATTAAAGAGGGCCTCTCTTGTAAAAGCATTGGATCATCTCTTGCTCCAAGGAGTAATTGTAGAAGTACCAACCCAGGAATGGGGTCTGGGATTCTACTCCAACCTTTTCATAATACCAAAGCCCAATGGCGACGTCAGGCCTATCTTAGACCTCAAACGCCTAAATCGCTTTCTAAAGATTCAGACCTTTCGTATGGAGTCCATACGTTCGGTGGCAGCCAGCTTACATCAAGACGACTTTCTAGCATCTATAGACATAAAGGATGCGTATCTGCACGTGCCGATCTACCCGGCACATCACAAGTTTCTTCGTTTTATGATAGATCACCGTCATTACCAGTTCGTAGCCCTCCCTTTCGGGTTGGCAACAGCTCCGCGGGTATTCACAAAGGTGTTAGCCCCGGTGCTAGCCGTCCTAAGGACAGAAGGCATTTTGGTCCTGGCATACCTGGACGATCTTCTGGTTATCGACAGATCAGCTTCCAGCCTCAATCATGCAGTAGTTCGCACAGTTCGGCATCTAGAGGAATTCGGGTGGATTGTGAACCAAGAAAAATCGATATTGAAACCCACAAAGCAGTTGGAATATCTAGGCCTTCGGCTAGATACAGACTGCCAGAGGATATTTTTACCTCAAGCAAAGGTCAGATCAATAACTCAAGCAGTTCAAGTGATCTTAGGCAAGAAGAGGCCGACTATTCGTATGTATGCGACTGCTGGGGAAGATGGTGGCCGCCTTCGAGGCAGTGCCCTACGCCCAGATCCATACCAGATATCTCCAGGCAGCCATTCTCTCTGCTTGGAACAAGTCCAATTAGGCGTTAGATCGTCCGTTAGTTCTCTCCCCAGGAGTCCGGCGCAGCCTGTTCTGGTGGCTGGTCCCTCAAAATTTGTCAAAGGGGAAATCCTTTTGCCCCATCACGTGGAAGATAGTAGCCACGGATGCCAGCCTGTCAGGTTGGGGGGCAGTTCTAGAAGGACAGACCCAGCAAGGGCAGTGGTCGGAGGCAGAAAAACTGCTTCCCATCAATATCCTAGAGATCAGAGCTGCTCGGCTGGCCCTGGTCGCCTGGACTCTCCCCCTTCAGGGTCTGCCAGTAAGGATACAGTCCGACAATGCCACTGCGGTGGCATACATAAACCACCAGGGGGGCACGAGGAGCCTAGCGGCCCAAAGGGAAGTAAACCTGATTTTCTCATGGGCCGAAGCCCATGTACCCTGCATCTCGGCGGTGTTCATCCCAGGGATAGACAATTCTCAAGCAGATTTTTTGAGTCGTCAACAGTTGCTCCCGGGGGAGTGGTCTCTTCACCCCCAGGTATTCCAAGAGATTTGCCAAAGATTCGGAGTTCCAGATGTGGACATTATGGCAACAAGATCCAACAAAAAGTTGGACAAATTCATATCCCGAGCCAGGGATCCCTCGGCCTACGGGACCGATGCGTTGGTTTGCCCCTGGCACCAGTTTTCTCTCCTGTATGCGTTCCCTCCACTGCAGATGATTCCCCGCCTTCTACGGAGGAT
Organism: Rana kukunoris; assembly: GCA_029574335.1. Lineage (NCBI taxonomy): Eukaryota > Metazoa > Chordata > Amphibia > Anura > Ranidae > Rana > Rana kukunoris. The sequence continues at coordinate 367,808,421 of CM056049.1, forward strand.
CAGGGTGGAGCGCAGGCCTGTGATCCTGGTGGCCCCAGCCTGGCCCAGGAGGGCTTGGTACGCACTCATCGTGAGGATGTCAGTCGGGGCACCGTGGCCGCTCCCCCTGCGCCCAGATCTGCTGTCTCAGGGCCCAATCTGCCACCCTGCTTCACAGCAGCTAAATTTGACGGCTTGGCGGCTGAATCCCTAATTCTTAAGGGCAGAGGCCTCTCAGCTCAGGTCATATCTACGTTGATTCAGGCTAGGAAACCAGTCTCTAGAAATATTTATTACAGAGTCTGGAGAACCTATGTGGAGTGGTGCGAGTTTCAAAAATGGCACCCTCAAAAGTTTTTTATTGACAGGATCTTGCGATTCCTCCAGGTTGGCGTTGACAAAGGGTTGGCTCTTAGTACTCTAAAGGGGCAGGTGTCGGCTTTATCGATATGGTTTCAAAGACCCTTGGCCACCCATTCGCTTATGAAAACCTTCTTGCAGGGGGTCTTGCATGTGAATCCCCCTATTAGAGCTCCCCTCTGCCCCTGGAACTTAAATCTGGTCTTGTCAGCTTTACAAAGGCAGCCGTTTGAACCTCTGACAGAAATCCCTCTTGTGCTACTAACCCGAAAGTTGGTTTTCTTGGTGGCTATGGCTTCGGCCAGAAGGGTTTCCGGGCTGGCAGCCTTGTCATGCAGGGAGCCATACCTTATTCTGCATAAGGACAGAGTGGTTCTGCGGCCTCAACCTTCTTTCCTTCCTAAGGTCATATCCAGTTTTCACTTGAATCAGGACCTAGTCCTACCATCCTTCTTTCCTACTCCCCAGTCCAGAGAGGAAAGACTGCTTCATACTTTGGACATGGTTCGAGCCATGAGGGTCTATCTCAAGGCTACAGAGAAGATTCGGAAAACAGATGTGCTTTTTGTTCTTCCGGATGGCCCCAAGAAGGGTCAGCCGGCGGCCAAGTCTTCCTTGGCTAGGTGGATTAAGCAGCTGATTTTTCAGGCCTATGGTCTGAAGCGCGTTCCACCTCCCTTATCAGTTGAAGCCCATTCTACGAGGGCCATGAGTGCCTCCTGGGCGGCACACCATCAGATCTCTATGGCACAGGTTTGCAAGGCGGCAACCTGGTCTTCCGTACATACGTTTACTAAATTTTATAAGTTGGACGTTGCAAAGGGTACGGACGCAGCATTTGGGCAGGCGGTCCTACGGGCAGCAGTATAGAATCCTCTGGTCCGGGTCACGCCCCCTTTTTTCTGTTGGTGGAGTTACTTTACTTCCTGATAATTTTTTTGTTTGGCTATTCTTGGCCTTACGGTCTCCCTCCCTTCATAGAGCATTGCTTTAGGACATCCCAAGTGTAATGGCTATGCGCTCTGTGTCCCGTGATGTACGATAAAGAAAAAAGGATTTTTAATAAACAGCTTACCTGTAAAATCCTTTTCTTGAAGTACATCACGGGACACAGAGCTCCCACCCCTCTTTTGGGGAACATTGTGTAACCTCGGAGGAATTGCTTGCTACAAAACTGAAGCACTCCCAGTGGGAGAGGGTTATATAGGGAGGAAACTTCCTGTGAAATTGATTACACCAGTGTCCATCACCTGAAGGTACCCATATAACCCAAGTGTAATGGCTATGCGCTCTGTGTCCCGTGATGTACTTCAAGAAAAGGATTTTACAGGTAAGCTGTTTATTAAAAATCCTTTTATTGTTAAGCCCACAGCTGTCGATCACTGCCCTGCACTACCCAGCAGCCCTCCCCCCTCCCTCTAAGAAGTTCTGCAGCAGCAGCCAATCGCTTACCTGCAATTTAGCACACAGCAGCCCTGCTCTCTTTCCCCTTCAAGAAGTTCTGCAGCAGCTAAAACTCCCTGTGAAGTTATCAGAGGTGATGGGAGGGGGAGCCTGGCTCAGAGCAGAGACATGGTGTCTCCCTATACTCATTGTGCAGAGCAATGTCATCCAGCAGCCGTCCATCCACAGAGGAGGGATGGGAGGGTCGGCATGCAGTACATCACTCAGGAAGACACTTGGTCCACTCTGACTGAGCTAAGGGGGAGGGACGGGACCAGTAGAAGACACTGCAGGGACTTGACTTAACCCATGGCGAGCTGGATAGAAAGGAGGCAAAAACGAATCCACTTGACATATCAGTGTTTGGGGACCTACAACAATGAGTGGGCCCTAGGCAGATGTCCCATTTGCCCTGCGTTAAAGATGTCTTAAAGGGTATATTGCTTTTGGACTTAATTTATATGAAGATGGTATGTGTTTTCTGATCGTATATTTTCATGTAATTTGAAAATATGTATAAAACATTTGAGTGAAACAATGTCCTTTTATTTAAATACAGGTTGCGTTTCAGTGATGCTGTAGTTAACGACAAAGAGAGCTTTGCAAGTGTTTTTTCCAGCAGATATAAAAGAGGTCCAGCAGAAGATGTTCAAACAATGCAGATGCATGAATCTGTGGGTTATTCTGGCAACAAGTCTGATCCAAGACCGAATGCAACACCTGCACCATATGTGGCCACAGTGTATGTATTTTCTTGTCTTAGTTTGTTCACATATTCTTTACTAGTACATATCATTTTCTGAAAAAACTGATGAATTACTTTTGTTAGTAAGTATGGTGTGAAGGGTTAGGTGTGACAGGCTGCATCATCATGCAGAATATCGGACCATAATATCAAGTGATGCTACCTCCTTGAGAAACCTATCCTCCCTACAGCTTCTGCATTCCAAAGTAAAAGTGAGGCCAACTTGTATACTGCAGAACCTAAAGTAAATCTGTCACATCCTTAAAGCGGATCTCCACCCTAAAGTGAAGATCCGCTGATCGGAAACCAACCCCCCCCCCCCTTCCGGTGTCACATTTGACACCTTTCAGGGGGAGGGGGGTGCAGATACCTGTCTAAAGACAGGTATCTGCACCCACTTCTGGCCCGCAGTCTCGGGCAAAAGTCGGGTTTTTCCCGTTGTGTGCTGGGAACTCTCGGCTCCCAGCACACAGCGGGAGCCAATCGGCGGGCGCAGCGCGACTCGCGCATGCGTCGTAGGGAACCGGGCAGTGAAGCCGCAGGGCTTCACTTCCTGGTTCCCTCACCGTGGATGGAGGGGGGGAGCAGCAGAAAGACGAGCGAACGCTCGTCCTCTTTTCCGGACGCCGCTGGACTCCAGGACAGGTAAGTGTCCTATTTTTAAAAGTCAGCAGGTGCAGTATTTGTAGCTGCTGGCTTTTAAAAAACATTTTTAATGGGCCATCCGCTTTAAGCCTCGTACATGCAATGACAATATCAGAGGAATTATCGATCTGCTTTTTTTTGCATGCTATTCTCATATCAAAAATTAAGAGGTTACTAAAATTCTCGTAGGCCAGAATACAGCTTCGGAAGTGATGTAATATGCTGTATTGTAATTAGGGCTGCAACTAACGATTATTTTCATAATCGATTAGTGAAAGTAATATTTACAGTAGAGATTTGCTTTTTTGTACTATAAAGGGCAACTTTTTTGTTAACCCCATTATGTTACTGGTTGATTAATCAATTATGAAAATAATAATCGATGAATTTCATAATCAATTCATTGTTTTGGCACTAATTGTAATGTATTCTGTCATTTTTGAGCTTGCGTGGTCTTTCGAGACTGTCGTGTTTCTCCCTTTTGGATAATTTCCCATGAACTCGTGATCGGTTTTCGAAAGCTGTGTGCTAGCAATCAGATAATCGCAAATTTTTCATCCAATTTTCCAATTGTATGTAATAGGCATTAGCAGATCCAGATAAAGGCTTTTGATCATTTCTGGAATTTACAAAGCTGGCTGTACATCCGATTTGTCCTATTATGGGCTTTTTTTTTTTTGACCAACACAGAGTCTTGGAGCTTTAATTTTACTTGTATTATTGCTTTGGTTTGTCTCTCTTTAGTGATGATATTGACATATTTTTCACTAAACGTAACCTTTACTTGTGCATGTTTTTTTTTTCATCGTGCCTGTCTGAGGTGCGTAATTTGCGTAACATTTGCTGTAAATTATTAGTGCACGTATTTTATACTTATCACAGTATGGATTAGAAACTGCTGAAAGTCATTCATTTGCCTTTCCCTCTCGGGGTAATGAGGAAATGGGAAGACAAAATATTAGCAGATTAAATGTCATCTTTAACATTCTGTGGGATGCTTTAAAAAATACAAGGGCAGTATCTGTATTTTCAACCTATTGTTTGGCTATGATTTGCTATAAGACTACCTTGCAAGAAATACTGAAATATTATTGAATACTGACAAGCTATTTTATTTTTTTTCTTCCCAGGGGCGATGATGAATTTGTAATCGAAGATGAAGATAGTATTAATCTGTGTTTCTCCTTCGTAGATAAAATATCATCACTCAAAGGCTCTAAAGAGGAAAGATCCGCAGCATCCAGCAGTGGGTAACAGATAAAAGTTCCGCCAAGTTGTGGGTGGGGAAGTTGTCATCTGCATAACATGGTTCTAGGGTTCTGCCCAGCTTAAATCATGCTATGTCAGTTTTTCATGGCGTGGCTGTTGAAGGCCAGAAATTGAAGGATAGCGGTCTCTTTTGTAGTGATCTCTTCCTTGCTGAGAGTTCATAAGTACGGTTCACAGATGATCTTTTACTGGACGTGGAAGGCCTATTTTGAATGGTGCTTGGCCTTGCCAGGTTACCATTGCCAAGTGTGTAATTTCCCCAATGGGGGTGGACTGACATTTGGCTCAAAGTACTGTCAAGGGTAAGGTTTCCACCTTGGACGCTCTCTTCCAATATCTTTGGCTATGCACTCCCTGCTTCTCACTTTCAAAATGGTTTTACTCAAATTGTTCCCCTGAAAAAACTCGGACTCTCTGGGACTTGTTTGGTCTTCAAAAACATCTGTCTGAGGAATCTCAGGCTTTTTTAGTTACTTTTGTGTCAGCCAATGAATGTAAGACAAAATGGGATGGGGGGCTTGCGTAGTGGCGGGGTGTAGTTCTAGTAGGGACCACTCTTGGGTTGTCTTTTTTGCTTGTGTATAAGAACAAGAGAGGGCGCTCCAGCCTTGTGCATTAACCATGACACTTTTGTACCCAAACAAAATTGATGTCTTTTTTTTGCCACAAATAGAGCTTTCTTTTGGTGGTATTTGATGGGACATACTTGTCATGGATCTTGGATATTAAGGTGTTCCTACTTGACATCTGTTACACAGGAGAGGGACATTACAAGCTGTTGGCTTATTCAATGCAAAGACATCTGCTTTTAAAATGCTAAGTGACCCGGCTTGTGAAAGACATTTCATTGTGTAGAGCTGTTAAACCAGGTCGGCTCCTAGACCTTTCTATTATGTGATAAAGCTGTTTGAAGTCTCCTGTCAGGAGTATTGGATTAGCATGTCATTATCTAAAAGGTTAATTGAATTCTGTTGATAAAGGAATGTGATTTGTCAAGCTTTGCGGTGCCGAAATGTCTATCTGTATGGAAGCCCCAGTGTGTGGGAAAAGGGGTGGAGATTTCATTGTTCTTTGATTGATGAAAGCTTGTAACCTGTATATAACCAGGAGAGTGTTTCAATAAAGTGTGTCCTGTTTGAACATACATACAACTTGCTTGGTGTGTGTTCTTGATGAGTCTGATCGGCACCGAGCTGTAGGTCGAATCCCGGAACCTTGGATGAATGGACCATCAGATGTTGCAATCTGCAATTTGACCAAGTAGAAGCAGAGGAGTGTCGGGAGAGCAGGACCTGGGCAAGCAAGGGTCTCGTCACAATACTAAACTGCATATTGGGATGTTTGGATTATTGGCTTTCACCAAAAGAAAGCTCTATTTGTTGGGAAAAAAATGTGGGTACAGTGTTGCATGACCGCGCAACTGTAATTCAAAGTGCGACGGTGCTGGAAACTAAGAATTGGCCTGGGCAGGAAGGGGTGAAAATGCCCAGTATTGTAGTAGCCGGTTCACACTGGGGCGACTGGGGCGACTCGTCAGGCGGCTCAACCGCCTGACGAGTCACGTCCCATTGAATGCAATGAAACCGTTCTAATAGGAGCGACGCAAGTCGCTCCAACTTAGAAAGAGGTTCCTCTGTACGACTTCGGGGGTGGCTCGTGGCGACCTGCATTGACTTCTATACAGAAGTCGTTTTGCAGGTCGCCTCTGAAGTCGTCCTCAGGACGACTTGCAGAGCCCCCCCCCCGGAAGTCGTGCTGCGGGAGTGTGAACCGGCTCTTAGTTGTCAACATGATATTCCTCCCATAATCGCCACTAAAAATAATTCTACCCATATTTCCATCAAAAACAGGTCAAATGTAATTTTTCCATTAGTTCTGTGTATAGCAAGTGAACAGTTAAACATTAGCAACTGCTTCTTGCAACATTGTATCAAGTACTGCAGAAAAGAATATCATAATTTGAGAAACAGTCATATATACAGTGCGGAAAATAAGTATTTGAACACCCTGCTATTTTGCAAGTTCTCCCACTTGGAAATCATGGAGGGGTCTGAAATTGTCATCGTAGGTGCATGTCCACTGTGAGAGACATAATCAAAAAAAAAAAATTCCAGAAATCACAATGTATGATTTTTTAAACTATTTATTTGTATGATACAGCTGCAAAGAAGTATTTGAACACCTGAGAAAATCAATGTTAATATTTGGTACAGTAGCATTTGTTTGCAATCACAGAGGTCAAAAGTTTCTTGTAGTTTTTCACCAGGTTTGCACACACTGGAGGAGGGATTTTGGCCCACTCCTCCACACAGATCTTCTCTAGATCAGTCAGGTTTCTGGGCTGTCGCTGAGAAACACGGAGTTTGAGCTCCCTCCAAAGATTCTCTATTGGGTTTAGGTCTGGAGACTGGCTAGGCCACGCCAGAACCTTGATATGCTTCTTACAGAGCCACTCCTTGGTTATCCTGGCTGTGTGCTTCGGGTCATTGTCATGTTGGAAGACCCAGCCTCGACCATCTTCAAAGCTCTAACTGAGGGAAAGAGGTTGTTGCCCAAAATCTCGCAATACATGGCCCCGGTCATCCTCCCCTTAATACAGTGCAGTCGCCCTGTCCCATGTGCAGAAAAACACCCCCAAAGCATGATGCTACCACCCCCATGCTTCACAGTAGGGATGGTGTTCTTGGGATGGTCCTCATCATTCTTCTTCCTCCAAACACGGTTAGTGGAATTATGACCAAAAAGTTCTATTTTGGTCTCATCTGACCACACGACTTTCTCCCATGACTCCTCTGGATCATCCAAATGGTCATTGGCAAACTTAAGACGGGCCTTGACATGTGCTGGTTTAAGCAGGGGAACCTTCAGTGCCATGCATGATTTCAAACCATGACGTCTTAGTGTATTACCAACAGTAACCTTGGAAACGGTGGTCCCAGCTCTTTTCAGGTCATTGACCAGCTCCTCCCGTGTATTCCTGGGCTGATTTCTCACCTTTCTTAGGATCATTGAGACCCCACGAGGTGAGATTTTGCATGGAGCCCCAGTCCGAGGGAGATTGACAGTCATGTTTAGCTTCTTCCATTTTCTAATGATTGCTCCAACAGTGGACCTTTTTTTCACCAAGCTGCTTGGCAATTTCCCCGTAGCCCTTCCAGCCTGTGGAGGTGTACAATTTTGTCTCTAGTGTCTTTGACAGCTTGCTTTGGTCTTGGCCATGTTAGTAGTTGGATTCTTACTGATTGTATGGGGTGGACAGGTGTCTTATGCAGCTAATGACCTCAAACAGGTGCATCTAATTTAGGATAATAAATGGAGTGGAGGTGGAATTTTAAAAGGCAGACTAACAGGTCTTTGAGGGTCAGAATTCTAGCTGATAGACAGGTGTTCAAATATACTTCTTTGCAGCTGTATCATACAAATAAATAGTTAAAAAATTCATAAATTGTGATTTCTGGAATTTTTTTTTTTGATTATGTCTCTCACAGTGGACATGCACCTACGATGACAATTTTCAGAGACCCCTCCATGATTTCCAAGTGGGAGAACTTGCAAAATAGCAGGGTGTCCAAATACTTATTTTCCGCACTGTATATATGACTGTTTCTCAAATTTTGATATTCTTTTCTGCAGTACTTGATACAATGTTGCAAGAAGCAGTTGCTATTGTTTAATGTTAACTGTTCACCTTGCTATACACAGAACTAATGGAAAAATTACATTTGACCTGTTTTTGATGGAAATATGGGTAGAATTATTTTTAGTGGCGATTATAGGAGTAATATCATGTTGACAACTAAGAGCCGGTTCACACTCCCGCAAGAAAGCGACGACTCCGGGGGGGGGGGGGGGGGGGCTCTGCAAGTCGTCCTGACGACGACTTCAAAGGCGACCTGCAAAACGACTTCTGTATAGAAGTCAATGCAGGTCGCCACGAGCCACCCCCGAAGTCGTACAGAGGAACCTCTTTCTAAGTTGGAGCGACTTGCGTCGCTCCTATTAGAACGGTTTCATTGCATTCAATGGGACGTGACTCGTCAGGCGGTTGAGCCGCCTGACGAGTCGCCCCAGTGTGAACCGGCTACTACAATACTGGGCATTTTCACCCCTTCCTGCCCAGGCCAATTCTTAGTTTCCAGCACCGTCGCACTTTGAATTACAGTTGCGCAGTCATGCAACACTGTACCCACATTTTTTTCCCAACAAATAGAGCTTTCTTTTGGTGGTATTTGATCACCTCTACAGTTCTTATTTTTTTGCGTTATAAACAAAAAAGTGATAAGTTTGAAAAAAATAAAATAAAAATGTTTTACTTTTTGCTATAATATAAAAATAAAAAAAAAGAAGAAAATGCCGATATGTATTCTACATATTATTGGTAAAAAAATTAATATAATAAATATCGCAATAAGCGTATATTCATACAATATACAAAATAGGGAATAGATTTATGGCATCTTTATTTTCTTACACTGTATATAGCTGGTTGCTATGGGGGGGGCCGGGAAGCTGGCCGCCGCATCCTTAACAACTGATGAGTAATTAGCTGTCAGTGTGGGGTCCCCCCCCAGGTATGGAGAGGATCCCCCCCATGCCAAAATATAAAAAAATGGTGTGGGGGCCCGCCGCAAAATCCATACCAGATCCTTATCTGAGCATGCAGCCCGGCAGGTCAGGAGAGGGAGAGGACGAGCGAGCTCCCCCTCCTGAACCATACCAGGCTGCATGCCATCAACATGGGGGGGGGGGAATAGGTTCTGCATGTTGATGGGGACAATGGCCTCTTCCCGACAACACTTGCCCTGTGGTTGTCACGCTCTGTGGGCGGGGGGCTTATCAGAATCTGGAAGCCCCCTTTTAACAAGAGGGCCCCCATATCCCGCCCCCTCATGTGAATTAGTATGGGGTACATTGTAAAAGGCAGTAGACAGTTCGACAAGTCATTAAAAATATCATCTTCTCCGTTTCTTCCTGTCTTCCTCCATCTTCTCCCACATCTTCATCCTACGGTCTACTCCTTCTCCCCCTGCTTCTGTCTTCTATGTCCGGTGTTCTTTTTTTCCTCTGCCGCTGCTTCAGTCAACGACCCTCCTCCGATGCTGCATCCCACTGATCTGTCCGCACCGAAGTCAAGCATTTCCTAAATAACAATGGGGGTGTGGCAATCGGATTACGTCATGTAGTGAATAACATAATTTGAGAAACAGTCATTACCATATATGTGTATAAAATACACTGACATCTAGTCCCATCATCCCAATATGCAGTTTAGTACGTCCGGTATTTGATCACCTCTAATTTTTTTACTTTTCTGCTATAGTACATATCCAAAAAAGAAAAGGAAAAAAAAATGTATTCATCAGTTTAGGCCAATAGCCTTTGATAGCTTGGAATGGGCATACTTGTGGAGAGTGCTAGAGGTTTTTGGCTTCGGACCCCTTTTTACTAGATGGGTTAAACTATTGTATAGTGAACCCAGGGCTAAAATCAGAATCAACAACGAGCTCTCGGAGGTGTTCCAACTAGAGAGAGGTACAAGAGACAGGGGGTCCCCTGTCCCCCCTCCTGTTTGCCCTCGCTATGGAGCCTTGGCAATTATGGCCAGATCGAGGACGGATGTAAGGGGGTTCAGGAGACAGGCGGGAGAAGACCGAATTGCATTATTTGCGGACGATGTGCTTTTTTTTTTTGGGAGAAGCGTCGGGACCCTCATTGGGAAGTGTAGTTAAAATGGTTGGGGAATTGGGACAGATTTCAGGCCTGGCTATCAATTGGGATAAATCCGCCCTGCTACCACTGGAACCATTTGATGTCCAGTCAATACCAGGGGTGCCCCAACTGAGCGTGGTCACCAGATTCAAATATTTAGGAATCTGGGTCACTAAGGATGTCACCCAATATGCTAACATTAATATCGCTCCATTGTTACTCAAATTAAAACAAAAGAGTGACATATGGAAACGGCTTCCGCTGTCTGTAGCAGGGCGCTGTAAATCTTATAAAAATGGTATGGCAGCCGCAGCTGCTATACTTGTTACACAATTCCCCGATCTGGTTAGGCCAGGTTTGGTTTAAAAAATAGAGACGTTATTTAGAGAGTTAATATGGAGGGGGGGCCAAGCCAGGATCAGCTTGCAAACACTACAACTCCCTGTAAAAGAGGGGGGTCTGGCGGTTCCACACCCAAGGCTATATTTTGTAGCATCTCAGCTGCAACACTTGGCGGGTTGTGGAACCACAGACCATGAGTGTCCCAACAGTCGACTGCTGTTAGCAGGGAACCCGCATAAGTTACTGGTGGAAGCCTTAGAGGCAGACTTTTTCTCCCACAAATACCCAACCATAAAATTTGTCAGGAAAATATGGCAGACAATAAAAGCAGTTCTGGAGTACTCCGGGGTAACGGAATTTTCCCCCATATGGAGTAACAACAATATACAGGAAGTAATAAGCATAGAGAAACCGGAGGAGTAGGAGAGACAGGGTATAAATCGTTTAATACACTTGTTCGAGGGTGGAACCATGAAATCATTCTTGGAATTGGCAAGGAAATACAACATATCTAATAAGACGTTCTATACGTATCTCCAGATTCGCCACGCCATTCAAACCCAATTTAGATCACAATTTGTTACATGGGTAAAGATCCCTGCCCTTATTAAAGTAATTAAGGCCAGTACCTCTAAAGGCTTAATTTCATTAATGTATACTCTCTTAGGGACCAGAGCGATAAGTAGAGAGGGGTGGGAAGGCAACTTAGGGGAAGTGACTTCTGAACAATGGGACAAGATATTGCAACAAGGAGTATTGGTGTCGTAGGCTCCATCGCAAAGATTGTCCCACCTGTTCTTACTGTATAGAGTATATTACACTCCCCAAAAGATGTTTAAATTAGGATGGAGGCAAAATAATGAATGTCCAAGATGCAAAGGCAAAGGAGATCTTATCCATATGGTCTGGAAATGTCCTAAGCTTTATTGCTATTGGGCAGAGATAATTGCAATGATTAACAAGGCTTTTGGATCCTTTCTCGAACCAGAAGCTTTGACTTGCCTATTAGGTTGCATGGAGGACACTCGAGTCCTGCCAGGTAGCCGGGAAGCGGTATTAAGATGCCCTTTTCAGGCTCGCAAAATAATTGCCCAAAAATGGCAGGCGCCCGCTCCCCCATCCATAGAAAACTGGACGGCGACTATAAATCAAACAATTTCCAGTGAAAGAGTGTGTTTCACTAGGCAGGTGAATTACTGGAAATTTGCGAAACTATGGGGACCATGGCTAAGAGCAGTGGGAGATCCCCCGTAGGGAGAACTAACAAGCAAACCCAGACCGGACCATTAGGAACCAACCCCTACTGGCCAAAATGGCCAGAGACCTTCTGCTTAGCTACCCCCCTATAGCAGTTCTGCGGGAAGACCCCAATTCACTTCTCAATCCACTGGAAGCCTCCCCTAGCAAAGTACCCGAGTCAGCATCGAATACGCCATTGTAAGCCAAAACCTTTCTGATAAAGCAACACAAGAAGAATACGTTTCCGCGGGAGGGAGGGGTGGTTCAAGGGAGAAGGTACAAGGGGCTACACGAGGATACAGATATTACTTCACTGTCTTCTAATAAGAATATTTTGATTGCGTGGTTTTGCAATTATGATAATTTGTGATTAGGGCTGCTGTAAATTACCCAAAAAAATGTATACATATTTTATAAAA